>CM061050.1:15610938-16203452 GCA_030762985.1 Adelphocoris suturalis
CATGTCGCGAAAACGAGGAAGTGTCACATCTAACTTGACAGACTTTTTTGACTATAAACTATACAGATATTTTTTTGACTTCAACACGAATCAGCCAAAACTCGGCCCTTTGGGCCTCGCACGGGAGCTAACTTTCCGCCTTGAGCCTGCGGCTAAAATGCTAAAACAGGGAACAAGCTTTCTTCCCGCTAATACGTAAATGTAAATAAATTTAAAACAACGACATAAATGTTTTACTAATCGAAATTAGAACAGAGTACCTAAGTAGGTAATTTTCTGTTATGGTGTGCGTCTACAATTAACTATAACCAAGATTAACTTCTCAACCAAGTGACAACAAAGCAAGCCGCATTGTTTACTAAACATCAATTTATAACATAAATAAATATAAAACTACGACATGAATAAAAGAACAAGTACGAAAGAAATGCGTAATAAATCGAGAGCTTTCCAACGAGTGGAGAACGATTTTCGTGGGATGAAAACTAACGGCGATACATTTCCCTAGAAACGGGTCGGTTGTAAGGCGGTAACGCTCCGCAGGGCGGGGTTGGGGAACCAAGGGGTTGGGGGGGCAGAGCACACTTTCGGCTCGGCGGCTTGCACGGGAAGGGCCGCTCTAGTATCTTCTATTCTCGTTGTTCGAGTCAGCGAGAAAAAATACGTAGAAACCAGCCCCGAACCTAAATTTTTTTGCAGGGTCATTTTTAACGAATACCCTCAATTTCATCTAAAAAAAAAACCATGTTTTTCAACATACAAATATACTCCCCTCCAATAATTTGCTATGTAAAATAAAAACTGATTATACCGTTTGAAAGTTGAGATTTGAGTCGTTTTTCCCGTAACGTGCGTGGGAATTTAGGGGATAATGGTATGCCAATCTGCGGTTTAAAAAATACAAGATTTTCACGTTTCGACAATTTTTGCGGGAGTTATAGCCAATTTCGGGATTTAAGATTGAAAACACGAAAAAATCTTGAATCGTGAATAACTCGAAAATAATGCCTCTAAAAAAAGTCTAACAGGCACTTTTTGTTGAAAATTAGTTGCGGAATCGTCCTCTAGGAGGTTAGTAACCAAGTGTGTTAACACCCTGTACATATTGTGGAAATACCATAAGAGAAACGAAAAAATTAATTGAACAACTTAGAAGACAAATGCAAAATCTTTTGAAAGTGGCGGAAGACTACCGACTGAATGGAAATCGGACGGTAGACTCCATGGCCATTTCCCAAACACACACACACTCAATGGAGTTGAAATCCAGGTATCATTTCAGAGGGTCCCAAAAAATATTGTTTCCGTGGATAATTTTTTGAAAACTATATTTTAGGCAAACATTTTTAAAGCTATTTCAATAGTTCTAATATCTTCGAAAATTTGCAAAACTTATGTTACAACCTACTGGTGTTTTACATTACTCCGGATTTTGATTAAATCTAAAATATTAGACCCTTTACAAATACGAGAAAGTTAACAAAGAATTATATTAACACTTCAAGTCCGATTCTACCCATCTTCGTCATTTTAGTTTGGGGTGTTCTGGAAGCACCTTCTTAAATAGAGTCGACAACAACGAACCTTATGTTTTGTTTATCACCACCGTGTGTTTCGGTCTATCTATGTTTTACATTTAATTCCTTGTTCCGAACTAAGATATGTTGAAACACTCCATTTTCGAACTAATCAAAGCTTTGTGTAACAATGTTCCACGGTAATTTTTCACATTCCTGCCAGTATGTTTTACTTATTTATTGAGGGCATTTACATTGTATAGTGAACTACTGAATGGGTTTACTGAGATATTTCGATGTTTATACTTATCATTTTGTTGAGCTAAATTATTTACTATTATCTGCGAAAGAGCAAATAATTTGTGAAGTTTCCCGGAACTTTGCATATTCGGGGTAACAGCTGAACTGATCTTCATGCAATGTTGGCCTGGCTGTGGGGTCGAGGGAGTGAGGAGAGATAGAACAAACATCACTCAACCTGCGACTTCAGCGCTTCTGCTACCTCTCATCCTTCAGTCAACATGCTGAAAATGTTTACAAGCTATAACCCACTGTTTAGTACATGAGCACCTGGGGGGAAGTCAAGATCATCCGAATGGAGGAAATGACTCAGTTCTACGAGTCGTTCATCTGTACTATACCGCATTCTCTTCTGGGAAATTGTAAGTAGTATTTTATTCAGGTATCATACTATAATTATATCATATCATAATATGATTGACAACATATCATATTATGTTGTTATTATGTCATGATGTTATGATATAATTATATCAATTATATCATTATTATTTATCATACTATGCAATCCAGCGCACGTCTGAAACTTTTTCGGCCCTTTTTATGCCTTCATGAATGATCTTGGGATGAAGCTATTCACAGCCATGTTTCCCAAAGGCTGTTAGTTAGCTAATGCATAACACTGATATGTTTTATACATCAAACCTTCTTCAAAACGGAAGTTAGTGAAAAACTTGGTCAATTTCCACGAAAAATAAATAGTTACTGTGTTAAATCGATTTCGACGGTTAGGCCACCATCAGTAACAAACAATAACTTATTGTTTGTTACTGATAATGGCCTGACCGTCGAAATCGATTTAACATTGTAACTCTTTTATTTTTCGTGGAAATAGACAACGTTTTTCACTAACTTCCGTTTTGAAATGGGTTTCCACAACTTCGTCGCGAGTGATTTAGTTCTTATCAAACCTTCTCAACTTCATTTTGTTATTTCAATCGTCAAGCACTCGTGGGGAGACAAATGATTGATTAAAAAAAAAAAAGTTTTACTCCTTCTCAAAAGTTATTGACTTCGAGAAATATTAATCACTAATTTGCATTCGTTGGGATGACTGAATGTTATGCCAAAACGTTAGGCCTAACTTCGGCTAACGAGTGATTTTGAGCCTAATTTGGTAACTTTCAATCCATTAGTTTACAATTCGATCATGATGATCAGAAACAAAAACTCATTCTTCTCATTGAATAAGGCGGTAAAATCCAGAAATCAACTTTGTAAACCTGTGAGCTCAAGAACAAATAACAACTAAGGTACGTTTCCCGTAATAAAATTTATCTCCGTGGCACTCAACCTGGGAAGATGTTTTCAAATCAAAACGTTACGAGATGAAAAGGAAACAAAAGGAGAAAATATTGCAGAATCAAACCACATGGAACAACCTCAGATGAACAATTTTTCTACGAAAAGAGCTACGCGCTAGAAGAACAAAGGAATAGAATGGGAAGTTATTGGTATCCAGCTCATAAGTTAGTAAACGTTTGAGCCGTAACGTTTATTCACTTTCTGTATTATTAACATTGAGTCGTAAAAGTCTGCTTTTCAAGCTTTGGCTTCTTCCCTTTGATGGTTGTATAAATTGGTTTTTCATTCCATTAGATCCTTTATAAGAAAGAACGACTTTTGGTTTCATCTTGTCAGCAGGTAATATTTCGTTGGAATTCCGTATTCTGGAAAAATCGCATAAACAATTCAATGATACAGTAATACCTTGCTTACGACGACAGAATTATCGCACTTTGTTTAAACGTTTCGGGTGGAAGCGATGTTGAAATCTGATAATTCTTGATGCCCGCGAATATATGAAAGGAATACCTATCAGTAGATAAGCGAGACATGTACGGTTTTTGTGAGTCTGAAAACCTAAAAATTTTATTCCTGCCAGTGAAATATGCGAATATTTAGAAACATATTGGTACGCCATGAATTGCCCTATCGATAGTTTGGATCTGATTTTGGTGAAATTAGCGAATAGATCACGATTTATTCCCAATACAAATCTTTTGTCATTTCAGGAGTGGTATCTAATTAACGAATGCTGTTCGTGAAATTACAGGTTATGTGTTGTTTCGGAGCTACTGCTGCAGTTATAATGATGTTGTGTTACTTAGCAAAGAGTATGGTAAAGCCACGTCAGTTTAAGTTTAGTGAATTATTATAGATGTTGTTTTAATCCAGCTTACGTGCCAAATTATTTGTATGATATATAATTTAGTAAACAACTTTGCAATATGTATCTGTTTCAACCCAGTCAATATGTCAGCTGAACAAATTCATTCAGGAAGTAAGTTTTAACTACCATTTTCAAACGAAATAAAATTAGGTACTAATAAATGTGCATTAGGCATTGGATTGGTAAATACTCAACGTTGATTATATAATAATTCCAGTTATTAATTATCCGAAAGCCATCAGAAGATTGATTCAACATTTGACGTTATTATTAATATATTTGTGAAATTCATCAAAATATAGGTTTACAAAACTCCCCTGGACCCCCGGTTAACTCTATTTACATACTATGAATGAAATTATTGCAACACAGAATGTGTTTTAGCCAACACGTTTCACATAAACCCATGAAACCCGCATATACGAATGACTCAGATTTTGCGGTGTATCTTATCAATAGATGTCAAGTGGTTTTATTTATTTATCACCAGCGCCATATTTGGAACCTCCTCGTTATAAGCTTTCATTTGAGCCCTCACACGAAAAATGCATATTTTACACCCCCCCCCCCCCCCCTCCCCTCGCCATAAGCTTTCATTTATTCATATATCATGAATTATCAGAAATTAACAAGCGGTCGCAATCATGTTCACAATATCAATTATTGAGAATGATCACCTGTGGGTAAACAATTATGCATTTAAGCTCATAACTCACCTTGTCGGCCAAGCACTTCGCAGTAGTTAACATAATATGGTTGGATAAGTTAAGAGCTTTCGAACGAATGGTCAACGAATTTTGTGGGATGAAAAATGTCGAAGTACTATTTCTCTAGCAACGACTCGGTTGTAAGCGGAAATCATCAGTAAATTGTTGCAACGCATTTTCGTTTTTCAAAAACGCAACACAAGAATGCAACACATTTTCGTTAACACAAAACGTTTCGTTTTCGGTTGGAGATGCCAAGGCTAAAACGCATTCTGTGTTAAAATTGATTCATTCTTACCCAAGTCTCACACAACCTATATTACGAGTACCTCAATTTGACTGCCTATTTTCGGAAATAAACTCAATTTCATCGACTTCTGTGTTTTTTGCGACTCAGAAACGTATAATTACTAAATCTGCTATGAATTTCATCATGGCCATTCTAAGGTTCATGGGGAAAAAATTCACTTTACAGTTTTAGAATTCTGATCTTGTTGAATGAACAGACACTGATACCAGACTAAAAAATGTTAGGGTTCGAGAGGACCCTATCATACCAACTATGCTCTCCTGGTTCCCGTACCATAGAAGGGTTAAGTTTTATTGAAGAGGAAAAAAAAAAAAGATTAGGTTCCAACTAGGTACAACAATAAACTATTTCTCGCTAATTGGGTTAAAAGGGTTTCACGGCTCTTTGGGCAAGCTTGAGATTATCTCCATGCTCAAGCGCGAGATACTCTCGCAGCGCTAACCACATACCAGCCGTTCATTATTGTATAACGTTGACCAGACCTTCTCAAGGAAGAGCCCAGTGATCAAATTACCCACTCTTCTGGAAGCCGGTCCATAGCAGTTAATAGGGGCTTAGAAGGCGCCCTAATATAATTATGCATGTAATCTATCGTAGACGCCAGAGTGAAAATTAGTAGAATGGAGAAATTAATTTCTCCATGACAATACATCTGATTGCTGAATTTCTTGAGACATTATAGTAGGAGAGATTACGACTAAATTATGACATGATAATGAGAGATTATACTAAGCCTAAATCAAACTTCGTTTTTAGTCCATTTTTCTTGTATTTCATTTTTTCAATATCTCTGAAATGGATTGAGAATTTTTCATAAATACACAAAAGATTTATTCCTTCCTGGGGTAGGTACCTACAAACATTATCTACTACCCATTTTGACTAGGACTATAGTCCTGTTACAGATTTTCAATAAATTTCTCCAAAAGGTGAAAATTAATCTTCTCTGAAAAACATGCGATCAGTTCATTATTGCTCTCTCTTGGCGGCAGCTAGCCAAATTTTCAAAGTAAGCAAAGTTGAGTGAGGCTTCACACCAGGTGATGGTTAACTATTTTCAATAATGAACCGTTGTATTCGACCAAGAAAAACAATTGTTTAACCCCCCCTCCCCTCAAACTTTGTTTGTTTACGTTTCAAGAGGCGTGGAATCCAAAAATCCATCCGTCCGCCGTACGCCGTCCGAAGCTTTTTTCAAAACGTAGGTATTGGACCAAACTATAAGAAATTTGGCTTAAAAATCATTTATCGGCTGGGGATGTACCAGTAGCATCGGTATCGCGTTCGATCAACACTAAAAGGGTAGGACCTGAGGGATGAAATATCCAAAAATTGAGATCTTGACATTATACTATGTAACATGAATGAATGAATCAAAACATGTTTTTATTTACAAATCTACTCAACACTAGGTACAATACAAACATGTTTACGGCTATGGTATAGCTTACCTTCAGCCGGAGTTCACCGAATTTATTCAGTAAATTAAACAATGTTTGATTTGAAACTTATTGGTGTTAGTGTTTGATACTTTTATTGTTATTGATGGTTCCATTAATAAAGTAATTGTTATTAGTTAACAATGTTTTGGTTGGAATCAATGTTACGCAAATAATATATAATCATATAATATTTGAAATAATTATTAATAAATAACATAATTTTTCCATAATTATTGACATAGGTTGGCCATTTATTTATACAACTGCTTCAATTTAATTTGACTGATTTCAGCTAATAAGAAGCGCCTATATTCCCAAGCCGATTTTTACAAATCTACACAAACTTCCCCAATCACTTTAGGGTTGACACACATTGATGCCGACCTTCTAGGAGCATCTAGACCCCAAATGCGATTTTAAACGCAAGTTTCGTCTTTTAATTTCGGAGAAAAGCCGCGGACGGCGGAAGGACGGATTTTTTTTTTTAAAATTCGATTTTTGGATTTTTCAAATCTTGAAACTAAACGTAAACAATTTTTAAGGGGGTAAACAATTTTTTGTCTTGGTCAATTACAAAGGTTCAATATTGAAAATGATATACCAAAACTGAGAAAAACATTTTTTAATCCAAAACCTTTTTCAAATTGTTAGCTGTTATTTAGAAGAGTTTTTTTTTTTTAAATAAAATTGGAGGTTACAAAAATTGGAGGTTTATTACGCTTTGTTTTCTATTATTTCTAATTCTTTTAAGATTTTAGTATTACGTACTTTACTGAATTATTGTCTTGGTCCATAGGCTCTCTATAAAATCAAAAATAGAGTCATTTCTGGAAATAGCTTAGTTTGAAGAGCTAAATCATAGTACTTTTCAAATGTTTGTTGTAGAATTAAAACCCCACACTCTTGGAAAAATTAAGGTTTTGAGGAAGTTTTTCCTGCTACGAAAACGGAAGAAAAAAATTTACCTAACAGCCTCCATTTCAAAAGAGCAATAATTTTGCAAACGCGGCTTTGTGTAATACTTTTCTGGGTTTTATATTATGTCTTCATACCAATTAGGATGCATTCGGATCCGTGGAGACTTCTAATAATATATAAATGCTCACCAGTGTCGTCATTTCGGTCGGATAATCGCATTCTACTTCGAGTCATTCGATAAGAGGACACATTATGAGGATTGTTGGGTAAAATGGATTAAGAATCACCGAAGAGATTAGTACCTACCTAATGCATTAGGAAGGTACCTACTTCAGCCATCTCAGTAATGGGTTTTCGATTTCATTACTTTGTCAGAACCAATGTCATTCAGCCGAGCTATTGTAGCTAACGGTGCGCTATTTGGCTTTAAATCAAACTGACCCATTCCATGATTCGCTCGAGTTGTTCAGAAAATGAAAAACTAAACGTCGCATTAACTCATGAAACTTTACAAAAAAGGCTATTCTGTCCCTAATTTTTTTCTTTTTTCTCCAACGTTTCTCTCCAAGAACTATGGCTTTTTAAAAGAAATGATAAAATTAAATTTAAAATTGTATAATCCCCAAAGTTTTCTTTGCATGAGTGATGAAAATCAAATTTTTAATTTGTTTTCCATTACCTGTGTCAACATTTTATATTTTATATTCTCTGGTTTCCAATTTATTCACTCGAATCACATTATTAAAACATGAGAAATTCGTGAAATACGACAATGCGAAGTAAAAACGAGAAAAAATATACAAATTTTCATACAAAGGTTTTGGTATTATTTCAGTATTAGATATTCTACGCGGTATTATATAAACAGTGTATCAAACACTATTCGCCAAAGTTCAGGGATCGATTTTACAACTAATTTGTAATAAAAAGTGCCTCCTTGATTTTTTTTTAGAGTCATCGTATCCGAGTACCTAATTTCACTTTTAAGATTTTCTTAGTGTTTTTTTTACTCATTTCACTAAAATGGTCATAACTCCCTTAATTTGATGAGTAAATTACAATTCAATGACACTGTTGAAAAGAGCGTTAAATTTACTATCACCCTGATGGTTAAACAAGAATTTTTGAGCAGCTCCAATAGCGGAAAAATGAGGTCAAAGTCATAATTTTGAGAAGTGGCCAAAATTTCACTGTTTTGAATCCGCTTATTGACTTTTTTACTGTAGCGCTTTTGAATCCCCATCTTCAAAAAAACTACCTTAGAATTTCAGCTTTCCAACGGTATAATCAAATTTTATTTTACATCGCTAATTAGAGGAGAAAAGTATGTTTTTATGTTACAAACATGGTATTTTCAGTGAAATCGACGGTTTTTGTAGCATGGCGCCGCCTCCAGTCGGGCGATCTGTCCACTTAGCTACGAACGCATACATTATGAAATTTTATTATCCGACGTAAGTCTGGGCTCGTATATTCCCTTTATTGACGTTAATTGCCCAATATAACCCTTTCGGGTTTATCGAACGAAATGCCGATATTACTGGCACATTCATGACAAATGTTTAATTTTTTAGCCAAGTTTCTTTATGTTCCGTCCAGTAGTATCAGAGAGGACGGCGTACGGCGGATGAACAGAATTTATTTAATTTAGTTTTTTCAAATTCAATTTTTTGACTCTACACATCTTGAAACGTGGGTAAACCAACAAATTTTTAGAGGGGGAGGGGGTGGGGGTTAAATATATTTGTTGCCTTTTGGTCGATCACAAAGGTTCATTATTGAAAATAATTCGATGAGCTTTTTTCCGAAACTACTGAACCAATTCTTATGAAACTTGGGTTATGAATTGGATATAGGGCCTGGTTGAACCTTGAAGCTCGGCATCAATTTCTATCAACCTTTAAGGGTGGCATTTAAGGGCTGAAATATCCAAAAATGGATACCTATCTCGGGAACTTTCAAGGTAACAGTAATGATTTAATGGTTGTCATTGATATAAATATATCATTTCTGAAGAATCGAATTAAACCACCCGGAACGCTGTAGGTACGTTAATCCGTTCTCTCTCCCTAAACGTTGAAGCTTTTTTTATTTATTTATTGTTATTATTTTTTTTATTTATTCATTTTTTTTTTCAATTTTATTACCTATTTATGTTATTATTATTATTATTATTATTATTTTTTAGATTTAAGAACCTCTACCATGAACATTCAGAAATTTGGATTTGACAGTTTAAATAGAGACAATTATGATACGTGGGTAGTGTTGATGGAAGCGCTGTTAGAGAAAAGTGATGGAATCAGCTATGTCAATGGAACAATACCTCGACCAATAGTAGGCGAAGGTGCCGGAGATGCAGAAAGAGCAGCTGCTAGTGCATGGGACAAAATTGACCGAAAACATAGAGCTGACATAATTCTAGGAATCAGTCCATCAGAAATTAAACAAGTAAAAGATTGCAAAACATCACGAGAATTATGGCTAAGGTTAGAATCAATCTATTTATCAAAAGGACCTACCAGAAAAGCATCGTTGATGAAGCAGCTTATGTTGCATAAGATGAAAGAAGACGATGACGCTAGAGAGTACATAGCAAAATTCTTTGATGGGGTAGATAAGTTGCAGGCAATGGGAGTAGTTATTCATCCCGAATTACTTACAATAATGTTGCTGAATAACCTACCAGACAGCTTTGATAATTTCAAATGTGCAATCGAAGCACGTGATGACCTTCCCAACCCAGAGAATTTAAGAATAAAAATAATAGAGCAATGGGACTCAAGAAAAGAAAAAGAGAGAGACCCAAATGTAATGATAGCTAAAAATAAATTTCAGAAGAGAAATACCAATAAAGAAAATGAAAAAGAATTCAGATTTAAATGCCATATATGTAAAAAGAAAGGCCACAAAGCAGCTAATTGTTATTACAAACAGTCTACGAAAACCTCGGCTGAAACATTTCTCACATCCACGTCCGAAGCAGCAATGAAAGTATCCACTTCTTCATGGTGCTTGGATAGCGGGTGCACTTCTCACATGTGCGCAGAGAAATATAAATTTGAATCGATCGGAACTAGTGTGAGCAATAAAGTCAACCTAGCAGATTCATCCTCAACAAACATCGTTGGTCAAGGACCTGTGAAGATGAGCGTAAAAGTGGGGAATGAAACTAAAGAGCTGAATTTGACAAACACCTTATACGTTCCAGAACTTCGATCGAATTTAATGTCTGTGGCAAAAATAACTGACCATGGAAACAAAGTTATTTTCTCAAAAACCAAGGCCGAAGTTAGAAACAGTATAGGAAAACTGCTAATGACTGCAAACAGGGTGAACGGTTTGTATCAAGTAGAAGACATTAACAATACTCGTGAAAATGCTAACGCAGCTGAAAGTAAAGCTAATAGTAAATTAGAGCTATGGCATAAAAGATATGGGCATTTAAATGAGAATGATTTGAAGGAATTATATGGAAACAAGAAAGCAAGAGGGATTGAAATACCTCAAAACAAAACTCTCAGACCATGTACGACCTGTTTAGAGGGGAAAATGGTACAAAAACCATTTCCTAAACAGTCCAACAGATCTTCGGAGTTACTAGAGATAATTCATACAGACCTTTGTGGACCTATGAGAGTTGCTTCTAAAGGAGGACGAAAGTATTTCCTAACACTAATTGACGATCACAGTCGTTGGTGTGAAGTGAGATTCCTCAAAAATAAATCAGATGTCTTGGAAGAATTCAAGAAATTCAAGAACCAAGTTGAAAATCAAACTGGAAAAAGAGTCAAGTACATCCAATCAGATAATGGCACAGAGTATTGTAACAAACAGTTCGACAAATTTTTAGAAACGAATGGAATAACTCGAAGACTCACTGTTCCTCAAACTCCACAACAAAATGGAGTTGCAGAAAGGAAAAACAGGAGCCTAGTAGAAGTTGCAAGGTGTCTAATGCTTCATGCAAAATTACCACCATCCTTTTGGGCTGATGCAATTCACACAGCAAATCACATCAGAAACAGAAGTCCTTCAAAAGGAATATTAGGTGAAACACCATTCAAGTTGTGGTTTGGAAGAACACCGAACGTGAAGTATTTTCGCATATTTGGAAGTAAGGTATATTTTCTCGACAAGGAAAAGCAAAAAGACAAATTTGCTCCAAGAGCGAAAGAAGGAATTTTTTGGGATATTCGGACCAAACAAAAGGATACCGAATTTGGGCAAAAGAAAAAAACAAAGTAATTGTTTCAAGGGACGTGAAATTTATGGAAGAATTTGATCGACAAGAGAATTTTGAAAACTGTTTTCCTGAAGATTTGTTTGATCATGTGAATCAGGAGAATGAAGAGAAAGATCGAAAAATGACCATAATGATACACCCAACAGAACAAAAGCTTGAAACAAATTTAGACAATGAAGGAAATGAAAATAAAATTGAGAACAATAATGAAACAGGAAATGAACAACCAACGAACAACAATCCTGGAGGCATTGCGGAAACAGAACGATTAGTAACAAATCAGGGAATAGTGAGGAAAATTCGTGGAAAAGGGAGACCACACATTCAAAGAACAGGAAATCCCGGTAGACCAAGAAAAATCTATAACGAAATTGAAATCCCACTAGAATCAGTTGAAGATGAGATATTTCAGGACGCAATAGAAGAACCTGAAACGGCTGGTTTGGCAGAAATAACAGTGAAGCAAGCATTGTCAAGCCCAGAAGCAGTTGGTTGGAAAGAAGCCATAAAGTCTGAATACTCGTCAATTTTGGAAAATGAAACTTTCAGAATTGTACAACGACCAAAAAATAAAAATGTGATCCACTGCCGAGTAGTTCTAAGAGAAAAATTGAAGGCAGATGGTACCGTGGAAAGAAAAAAAGCTCGCTTGGTCGCAAAAGGATTTAGTCAAAGACCAGCGGAAGACTTTAATGAGACTTTTGCACCTGTGGTTCGAATGAGTTCGATTCGAACAATTATGGCTCTAGCTGTGGAAGAAAATTTGAATATTCACCAATTTGACGTAACTACAGCATTTTTAAACGGAAATTTGGATGAACAAATTCATATGGAAACTCCAGAAAGTTTTAGAGAAATTTTACAAGACATAATTTTGGAAAACAAATCGTCGGAAAAAGTTTTGAAAGATGCCAAGAAGATGTTAGAAAGCCTAGAAAAGGGGGATAAAGTATGTCTGCTACAACGATCTCTGTACGGTTTGAAACAAGCAGGGCGACAATGGTACCTAAAGCTTGACGAAAATCTGAAAAAGCTGGGACTGAAACCACTAAAGACCGACCCATGCGTGTACCAAGCTCGAATAGAGAATGACTTCGTTGTTCTGGCAATTTATGTTGATGACCTTTGGCTGGCTTCAGGCAATCCAAAACTGATAGAAAAAATAAAACAGAACCTGATGAACGTTTTCAAAATGAAATACTTAGGACCAATCCACTACGGCTTAGGAATTGAGTTTACCCAAGACCAAATCGAGGGGAAGCTATTTATGTGTCAGAAAAAGTATACCCAAGACATCCTGAAGCGTTTTGGAATGGAAAACTCAAGACCCGTAGCAACACCGATTGAAAATGGACTGAAGCTGAAAAAGCCGGAACAACCAAATACGATTGAAATGGCCAGATATCCATATCAGCGATTAATCGGATCATTAATGTATTTGGCTGTATCCACCCGCCCAGACATAACTTACGCAGTGAATTCGCTTAGCCAGTTTAACAACAATTATACGTATGAGCACTGGCATGCAGCAAAACGAATTCTGCGATACCTAAAGGGAACACCATGCCATGGAATTTTATTCCAGAAGACTGGGAAGCCATTGGAAGGTTATGCGGATGCAGATTGGGCAAGTTGTGCTGAAGACAGGCATTCTTACACTGGATACTGCTTCAAACTCGGAGGAGCGGCAATATCCTGGGAAGCTAGAAAGCAGAGGACAGTAGCACTTTCGAGCGTCGAAGCTGAGTACCTTGCCATTGGAGAAGCAACCAAGGAGGCACTCTACCTACGACAATTTCTCGGAGAGTTACACGTTCTAAATTCAAAAACGGCAATCACAATATACAACGATAATCAGGGAGCACAGCAGTTGACCAAAAATTCGACACATCATTCAAGAACGAAGCACATCGACATCAGACATCACTTCATTCGCCAATGTGTTTCGGAAAACTCAGTGGAAATCAAATATTTACAAACATCAGAAATGCCGGCTGACATGTTTACCAAATCACTACCAAGATCCAAATTAGAACAATTTACATGGGAACTCGGAATTACGGAGTTGAAGAACTAACTCGAGGGGAAGTGTGAAAATGCGAATTAGTACCTACTCCAAAACAATCCCGTCCTGTTATTATTGTTGACAATATGTTTTATTTACATGTTGACAACAATATGTTTAATTGTTCAGAAATTACACTCTCGTGTTGAATCTTGACCTGCGTGCTCTGTTTAGAAAATATTATTATATTATTATTATTATTTTTTTTTTTTTTTGAAGGGCAAAATTGTGGGGTTTCGGAGCCGTAAAGGTTTAAAACTGTTTTGGGAGTCGCGAAGCACCAAGTTCGATGATATACTCGTACTATTTCTGGGTTTTAACAATAATAGACCAATGATTTGCATAGAAAGGCTATCTAATACAGAAATATTAAACATTTGTGTAATTATTCGCAACGTTTTTGGATTCAACGCATCTTGAAACGGAAGCCAACAAATTTTGAGGGGGGTTAAAAAAAATGGTTTCGTGGTCGATCCCGAAGGTTCATGATTGAAAATAACAAACCAAAATCAATAACTGTCAAGTAAAGATTTTAATTCTTCAAAGAATTTTACAAGAACGTCGCTGTCGCACATTTCTCATAGATAACGAATATAGTGCAAGGACTGAAGACTAAAAATGTTTCTAACCCAGTGGGCTAAGTATCAAGCTTCATCGCTAGGGCGCTGTCGCATTCAACTCCGATCAGCGAGCTCAAGCCGTAAGAATGCTCAACTGGTTATTGTCTCTTCGCAGTTTTCGTCTTTGTCGTGAACAAATGTATATATTTTTACATTTTACCAATAAACAAATGCAATCGATCCAACTTGCTGCGCAGTTGGAAATCACGTTGGAAAGCCCCCAAGAGGGTGTCCCGTTGAGGGAACATACCCATGTAAATATCTAGCCGGCTGGGCCGGGATTCGGAATGTTAACCCTTTGCTGCCCGCCATCGTGATATATCGGGCGCCTGTACTTCCTTAGCTGCTCTTCAACGTTAAATATCGGGATACAGTCCTTTCCGTTGCTGCCCGCCGCTGATAATAGCTGTTCTGAGACTCGCGCTCATTCACTGTCTAACTAAGCCCGTTCAGTGTGTGATTTCTATTAGGATTCTCATCGTATCATTTGCTGAGAGGGACGGTATCCTTGGAAAAATTCGGGTACGAAAGGGTTTATATCGGGAAATTATAGTAATACATCCAATATCGATATTTGAAAAACGTATTGTTTTAGTACTTTGATAAATGGTGAAAAAATATCGATACGTCGTCAATTTTTCGTTAACAACGCCAACGGTAGGTACAAAACAATTTGTTGAAATAAACAAATGTATGCTTTCTAAATATTATGCTAAATACCTATGTTAGTATCATGCCGCTTATTTTAAGATTGCAAGGTGTTGTTTCTCTGCCAATTAATAGCATTATTAAGTCTGAAGTTGTACAAACCAACTATATATTCAAATATTTTTACAATAGATTTCTACCTAATCAGAGTTATTTGATTGGGAGGATTCAATAAAAAATAAAAACAATCGCAGGCTCTTAAAAGAATAGTTGAAGAGTACGATGTCGAGACCGAAACAAAATCTGGCCTGGAGAAGCGCAATGTGAGAAAAACACAAAACAAAATCAAAACTGAGTATAAGAAGAAAATATCATGTTGTTGTGACATGCGGATCTTTGCCCTGGATGGCAGAAGCTACCAACCCAGGTCCACTGGAGGGACCCCGTTGGCTGAATCCAATTCAAAATAAGACGCATTCCTCCGTGGATCCGAGATCACTAACTGGTGTCTGAATTTATTTTTGACCTTCTCAAGAGAAAAAATATATATATCGGTTCCGATATGGTAAAAACAATAGGTATCGTTTTATCAATATGTTAGTTGAAACAAATTGTCAAAGAATATCGAAACATGGACTAAATATATCAATATTTCGATTTTTTTTTTTTTTTTTTTTTTTTTTTCATCATCCCTATTCTTAGTCATAATCATCAATGTAGTTTGAAACTTCGACTAGTTCGTGTGTATTCCTAACGTGTCCAACCTTCCTGGTCCGCGGTACCCTTCAGGTTCCGACTCTATCTCTCCATCGGGCTTCTGGCCTTTCCTTTCTAATACCAGTGTACAGGCCTACTTGGTGTAACACCACTTGGTGTTGCACCTCCAACTCTATCCCTTGGTCTTTCTCTTAAAACATTATATCGAGCACTTAGATAAATAGATGTATTATTTATTATTATATATAGATCGACTACGGAGCACATTGATAGGCTTGACAACATTTCGATGTGTTGAGAAAAGGACAAATGATTGTCAACCATCACAGCTGACTTTCGAGGGAAACAACAGCATGAAATAGCAGAAAACGGCTGGCTGGGTGCTTCGTTAAAATTTTAACTCCAAGTATTTGGCCAGGTATGAAAAGAAAGTAGGTAGGTAGTTACAGTATCACATCTCCAATCGGATAAATACACCCCGCAAGATCCCGAAACCAGTCTGAAAAGTGGTGAAAAAGCTTGAGGTGATCAGAGAAATATCAGAAAAGTAGAGATAATTCTTGCATCCTGCATTTTTGCAGTCTTTAGCTGTTGAGTATTGAAATGACCCTGATATTAAGACTCTGGTTATAACTATTAAGGATGAAAATGTCGGAAAGCTCTTTTCAATTTATACATGCAAACACAAGCACAACTTTATATTAGTTTCGAAAGAATAAGTTTTTGAGTTAGGTCCAGTCCCACGTTGAAAAATAATTCTAGACAATTCAAGAACTTTATTTGCGGTACCCTAGGGAAGCAGTAATAAACTAAACTATTGCCAGATTTAGAATGGGAAAAAATCTAGTAAAAGCTAAAAGTCCCTCCTAATCAGGGGACCGTCTAATTTGAAGTTTCAGGAACGTTTCTTCGTGAATCCCAACAGCCTTTCCGTCTGTCCAATCCCTCTCTTTTGTGAAGCGGAATCAATTTATTTCACTTACCAGTTTTCCAATCAGCGCAAGGGATCTTTTGCCGACGTTCGATTCCCTTCAGATCCTGTATACGTCGGGACTAAGAGAGGCTAAAAGGCAGGGCTCCGTAACTTTAGAGGGTCTTGTTAAAGGTGGAACGGGTCAAAAACCCCCCACCTGTATTACACGCCATTAGAAGGCTGATCCCTTTCAGTGATCCCATTTCGGCCCTCCAATTCCCCAACCTTTACCGCTACAACTGTGGTAAAATTATAGTCAGCCTTCTGGCAATAAACGACACACCTTTGAGTAATAAACTGGAATTTAAAGGATATCCAGAAAACCTAAAATTATGAATACATATTTTTAATTCATTGCTTCCGAGCCTACCTAAAGACAAGCTTTATAAAAAAGGCCTTCTGTCCTTAAATGAAAAAGCGAGAAGAGTGTCCTCCAATGAGAAACATTGGAGTTTAATTTAAAACAATTAAGGACAGAATTAACTTTTTTATAAAGCTTGTTTTGAACTGCCTGAATAAAGAAATGATATCTATCTATAGATGGCGGAATCATTGTTTTTACTTTCGAGAGATGAACAAATTTTCGTCTCCGAAATAAAAATTATCACCAATCACATTTTACATTTCACTCCATTCTGAACAACTTTCTTCCCGTGTCTGTCTGTCTATGTCTGTCGTGTGTCCGCAAATCCTTGTAACAAGCCTTGTAACATTTCCTCGATATTCAACCGGTTTTGATGAACTTTCCAGGGATTGTGCGAGTTAGTATTAGTATCAGTGTTCTGAAATTACCTAATACTTCACTTTGTTCCAGTGGCGTAGCTGAGTCATTTCTCATGGAGGGTCAACAGTCGAGGTTTTCATTTTATTTTATAGTTTTAGTATTAGTTTTTAGTGCTTGTTGCTGAGTATACGAAGACTGTTAATAAACGGTCTAACGTTCATATAAGTAGGTAGGTGCTCAATGGATTTTTGTAATGATGTGAAATCACGGACGTTTTCATATTCATAAACCTACCTATGGATTATTAAAGCATAATACTACTTAGAAAAAATATTATCCAAATAACTAATCAGAACGTGAAAAACTACGATAAATACGAATAGGTACCTACCGATGAAGTGAGGAGCACTAGGTTTATTATACTATTATTCTAGATTTACTGCATGCAAGTTCATATACTTCAATGTGGACTTGCTGTCTTACAGGTTTATCCTCAATTGTTACTTCCGCGTGAAAATAACTTTTTCTGGACAATATCACACAAATGTATTATATAATTAGGTACCTATCTATGCGAAATAAAATACAGGGCATGAAACAGAAAAACACAAAAGAGATCAAGAAACACAAAAAAAATGTAAACAAACTCAAACCAAGCAATATGTTAGGTTAGAATAGAAATACTGCTTCACTAAATTATTTTAATCTTTTCTATTAAACTATTTCAATCACCACTGCAGGCTTCTATTTATTGTATTCTTGCTTCATTTCAACTCGGATTTTATTCGTAAATTAATGGTATAATACAGCGGGAAACTGTTTTGAAACGAACAACCAAGCTTGATCAAGTAAGCAGTGAAAAGTAGAGGAAGTTCAAAGGGGAATTGGTGGATACTGAACAATGGATAATTTTCTAGGGAAAAATTGCATATGGGCTCGCCCCAGAAGGTAGTGGGGAACGACTTGATTTCAGTTTGTAGTATCCACATTTCCGTTTCCTTGACTAGGTGATTTTACTATGCTCCGTGGGGCTGTACAATATCCACGCCATTTTGCCCCTACAGAAACGAACCTAGTAAACATTTCTTCATTTCTAAGAGCGTCTCATGTCGCTAGGCAACCAGAATCGTATAATAATTATAGTAGTTGTGTTTTACTAATTACATTCTTTAATTGAAGGTGTTAGCTAGATACTGGAGTTAGAAACGTAAAATTATTAATTTGGTTATACCCATACAACAAAATTCTGCATCCTCTATAATTTATGGAGGGGCTCTGCTCACCATGCCCCTCCTCAAACTACGCCACTGCTTTGTTCATGAGCAAATGTAAATTCTATTGAGCATCATTTTCTCACGCCCTAATCGTGCGATCTCGCTTAAGTATAGGAGGTAGTTGGGAGAAAACGATTTGATCAGCCCATATAAGTTTCAACATGATCGTAAAATTACTTGCTACTACGCATGCACAAAAGTGAAATAGTCATAAAAAGCTTTAATTCTAGTTTTCATGCAGTTTTGATGACATTTATGCGGTAAATAGTTCCGCATCCATTCCATTGTTCCCAAATCAGTAGGTACTTCACTCAGCGCATGCGCAAACAAATTCCATCAAGCATACATTTTGTATGATCTAGTCGTCCGATTACTGTCAAATTAGAGGATAGCTTTAAAAAGACGATTTGATCACCCTGTATTAATTTCAAACCATAGTATTATTAGTAGCTGATGCGCATGCACGAATGTGGTACCTTGTAACGAGCGTGATTTCCACAATTTTCATCCTATTTTGATGAAGTTTTCAGAGAACGTGCGCGTTAGACTGTGGATGGTTCTCTGTCAATTTCATTTTTCTCAAACCTTCACTCTATTCTGTGCATGCGCAAACGTAAATCAGGTACATCAAGCATCATTTTCTCGTTTCTTCATTGACCAATTTTTGCGTTTCAAGCTACATCTTAATTCATTGTTTTCCGAATTGTTATTAGAATTTTATCCAAGTAAAAGAGTTGGTCAGATGCTCAATAATTTTTAAAACGGGAAACTAGTTGAAAAGTTTATAAAATAAAAAAAAGTTTTGACATTTTATGTCTTTGCTATGGCACATAAACTAAAAAACCGTCACGGAAAATTGCTCAAGAAAATATTTTGATGATTTCCGCTTACAACCGAGTTGCTGCTAGGGATATGGTACTTCGTCGTTTTTCATCCCACAAAATTCGATGACCATTCGTTCGAAAGCTCTCGATTTATCCAACCATACTAATTTTTGGTAATTTCTGATGATTTCATTGAGCTGGTGTTTCGTTGATTTGATTCATAGCAGGTGATCCAAATATTGCGAGAACGGTTTGATTTGTGAAGCGGTGGTTAAATCATTTTAATAGGTAGTTTCTATGCTTTACGCTCTAGGAAGCTGTAATTTCGTATTTAGTCTCTTTGGGACATTTACTTGACGATGCCCAGGGTCCGGATCAGCTGAGTGGCTCTTAGAGCTTGCATACGAGTCTGCAACACATACTTGTCTTCAGCTAAAGACATGAAATGAGAGGGATATAGATCACTTTTTTTTCTTTCTTTTTTTCACCCGTTTGACATTTCGAAAAATCGAATGAGGCCACCACCCTAATGGCTCTACATCCCTCCATCCGTTTGTTTTCGTTAAGGGCTATTTTTGACAGGAAAAAGGAGCGTCGAAATGATTGTGAATGGAATCACATGTAACGCAGTAAAAATCCCCTCGTGATTTAGAACTATTGACCAGCTGATATAAGTACTTGAAATGGCATTCCCGAAGCCTAAAGAAATTTGTGTAATTACCTACTTAATAAGGAATATAGTTATTTTAACTGATAGTATTAGTATTCAAATATAAGTACTTCTAATATTGTAAACAGAAACGAGGACCGACAAAAAACGCTCATGGCTTATTCGAAAAGTGTAAGAAGATGTAAAGTTGTTGAATGATGGTACCTACCATAGAAGGTTAACTGATTGTTTCTAAGAACCCTATGAACAAAAGTTATAATGAACTAGGTTTACGTAACTTTGAAAACTTTTTAATAGCTTTATTTTAGACAACATTTCGCTTATAATGTTCAATTCGTCTTGCAAAATCAACAGTTACTTTTCAACACTTAAATATTAAACTGTGCCCTTGTCGCCAAGTGTTGACTGAGTATAGACGTTACAGCTGGGCGTAACCGGAATCGTTATGGCGAGCTTCCAAACGCCCACCGCATATTGCCTTGTTCCACTGCTGCAGTTTCCCGTTCGATAAATCCGTGTTTGTGGGGCTGGACCCAATTATTATGGTCGGTCAGAACTTTATGGAGCGTGTGTTTTCGCTCGTCCTTTTACGTGAATTCGCAAGTCCGAGAGAATAATGTGGGTGTTAGAGAGTTAGTATGCACGGTCAATTGGTACATTATTTGATCTAAAATCTAAATTCTCGAAGTATGGCAATATTTTCAACTTAATTTTAACTATAATATCAATCTCCAGTGTTACTGTGGCTGAAGGTGAGACGCAGTGCTGCCGAAGAAGGGCGCAGTGGCCAATTTCCGCATAGCTATAGGATTGCCAGGTGGTATAAGAAAAGGAAAGGAAAAACGGGCGCTGTAAGTCGAGAAAGCAGATTCAAAAAACTGTTTAAAAAAATATACAGTTATAAGCTGATATGCGTGATAATTGATATGCATACGATTGATAGTTGATGTGAATTATCCATCTGATTTGCTAAAATATATTAATACAAACTAAATATATTTTATTAAAATGAAGCCATTTTTGTTCTATGTGATGTTTTAAATACATTTTTTTGTACCGATAATTAAAGCCGTTGAATACCTCTTTATCCATCCCTAATATGATAATGGAAGCACACGTATCATGCATGTTAAGAAGACTGAAGAATAACCGACAACATAATAGTTTGGTACTATTTGGTTGGAAACCACTGAAAGCTTACAAATTTAACGATTTCAACATTGTAGCCAAATTATATGTTAGAAGAACTTACAGAGGTTGAAATGTATGCTCGTTTCTGTGTTTGTACTTAATTAAATGATAAACAGCTGGAAATGGTTAATTTTTGGTTTTATTGGTGAATTGAGACCCAAAGTCAGGAATAATTGTGTAAGAGTACATACTGCGACAAATAAAGTAAATTAAACAACACTAGTTAATAATGGTATTTAAGAACTTTTATAAAATCATATTTACTCGTATGTAGGTTACATCCCTATTGGAATAGCAGAAAACTTTCGAATCAGTAAATAGCCGATAACTCGAAATTTTAGCTACAAAAATCACACTATAAGATAAGTCTAGATTCAAGATTATTCACCACCGTCCTAAACTGAAAGAGCAAATGCACAAATAATGGCTAACGGAAGAGATCGAAAGTTCCTTCGTATGAACTAATGTGCCAAGAGTAGGTACAAATGTTTATGATAATGGACGTTAAAATAGCTTTCTAAGATCGATTTGCAAAAGATAACTTGAAACAAGTAGGATGGAAGGTTGATGTAGGTAGATAGGTACTCTAGAAGTCACGGCTGAGCTCGTAGAATAGCAACCTAGGATAGGGTCCACAACTGGAAATGTGCCGCTCTTCTTAGGAAAACCGGACATTCTGTTTTCAGAGTGATTTTCGCCCGGACAGCTTGATAAAAAAAACCGGACTGTCCAGGCCGAAACCGGACACCTGGCAACCCTGTATAGCTACGGTTATGATTATTTACAGGTCCGTTTACATAAATTGTCATGAATACCCTCCCTGATATGCCACTTTTTTTTATCTACAGCTACGGACGAAGAGCACCGACAATTGTGCCCAAAATTACGACCTAATAACACACTTCTCCTCTGCGAACGAAATTAGCTGGCTGTATTGTCAACAAGGAGGACATTAGTTCGTTTGCTCTGTCCACGTAAGATTTAAAAAGAAAAAGTTAATACGGCATATAACCTCCGTCTTCGTACCCATGGCATGAATGCATAGATCATTGAAATGTGTGACAGTTCCCGCGAGATCCAAGGGAATGCGCTGGCGTCGCATAACCCAGAGGTCCGTGGATCGAAACCACGCTCTGCTACCATGTAGGGTAGATGCACCAGTAGTAGGCACTGCACCAGTAGTAGGCACTTGTGACTTCAACTCCTTAAAATAAGTTATTGGAACCACTAAAATATTTGAATTTGGCACCGTTTTAAAGGTCAGCATGTGCTGTATTTCTTCTAGAATCATCTAGATGATCGAGGCAGCTTTGGTTACATTATGTCACCTGTTAACAAAACGATCTCCATGAGGTTGTCTGCCTTAACAAATCTGCTAAGGACGTGTGTTTAGTTTTTGGTATTTTAGCCCCAATCTGAGGCAATTTTGAATCTGTTTTTTGTTTCTTGTTATCTTTTATATACCCTCGAGAAGATGTAGAATGTTCCTGTACCTCTAGAAGTATTAATTTCGGCTAAAATTAGGTGCCTACTACTGGGTTATAAAAAATACTGAATTTTCCAGTAGTAGGCACTTCTGCCTACTACTGGAAATACCTTCTTTTTTTGTTAGCAACATAGTTTTCATCAGTTATTAATTTGGAATACGACGGTACTTATCTGACGTTTTCTCAGAAAATGAGTAGTTCCAATAGTTGGCAGGGGGTGCCTACTTCTGGATCCCGAAGGTGCCTACTACTGGAATGGGTTTTTTATCTCAGAACTCCACATGTTAGGATACTGAACGTTTAATACTGTTTACTACTGATGCTGAAGTACCAATGTGATACTTTGTCGTTTTCTGATGGACTGAAGTTAGTTATTAATCAATACCTAGTAAAACTCCATTTTATATTTTGTATTTTTTTAATTTTTATTTTGTATCACGACTATTATGGCCTATGTATAGCATTTTTTTAAAAGAATAATTCAATATGAGGGCTGAGAAATGTGGTAAACTATGATGTTTCAGGCCTTGGTGTATTTTCGATACATTTTCGTTGAGAGGAAATGTAATTAATAAAATTAGTTCATTGAGATTCAACTGCCTACTTCTGGTTCATTTCCCTGCCTACTACTGGAATTTCAATGCCTACTACTGGTTCATTTCCCTACCTACTACTGGAATTTCAATGCCTACAACTGGTTCATTTCCCTGCCTACTTCTGGAGTTTCAATGCCTTCTACTGGTGAAAAAACTTGCATCCGGTTTTTTCAGTGATACACAAAAAACGTGATTTTTTTCGTTAAAGTGCCTATTACTGGTGCATCTACCCTAATGAACTTAGACGCCCCGAGGTGCAATGGGGGCCTAAATCCACAGTCATAGAGAGAGAGAGGAGAGTGACAGTGCCATAAGAGATACAACTCGTACTAATAGCATATATGCTACGTTTGGAGAAGATAGGTTTTCCAGTTCTAGGATCACCCATCCATCGCCAAACGCAGGCTTTCGAAAACACAGGAAGAAGCGCCCAACACCCGTTGGGAAACAACGGAGCGACGGCAGAGCATTCCCTTCGATCTCGCGGGAACTGTCACAAATGTTCTAATTGCTCACTCTTAAAATTTGACCATTATATTCCAGAAACGTTAATCGAAATGGGATGAAAACATGGGAAGTCATGTATGAAAAGAATTTGAAGTTCGCGCATGCCCAGCAGCTACTAATGATCTGATCGTGATGAAGCTGATTAGAGGTTCCGAATCATCATATCCCAACTACCTTCCGACTTTGAGTGAGATCGGAATAATAAGTCATGGGAAATGGCGCTTGATAGTTTCTATGCGAAAGCGTTTTCTCACTCATGATATTAATAGGGGACTAACTATCCTCAGCTTAAACCGCAAGAAGATCCCATCAAAATCGGTAGAAAAACTTTTTTGAAGTGATGCTTGTTGTGAGGATTTAAGGACCATCCAGGTCATACACACATACAGAAAGAGAGAGAGAGAGAGAGAGAGAGAGAGAGAGAGAGAGAGAGAGAGAGAGAGAGAGAGAGAGAGAGAGAGAGAGAGAGAGAGAGAGAGAGAGAGAGAGAGAGAGAGAGAGAGAGAGAGAGACCGGAAGACACAAGTGAAAATTTCAAATTTAGAGTTTGAATTTATCTAGCCAAATCTCGCAACATTATCCGATATGTAAGATAAGATGCTATTTTCCTTCCTCAGTGAACTGCGATGCTGAAATTCCACACCTCTCAGGATCAACAAGGGCAGGTGAAATATAATTTCTAAACAACCGTGATCGGCTGAGTGAGTTGAAATTCAGATTGACCTACGTTGCTGAAATTCCAAACATCCGATCTAGGTAGACAGGTAGATCAGAATATTTTAATACAATAATCCCACTGTTGTCCAACAAGGAAACGTTTATTCCAACAATAAAACTAAAACAAACCCTTCGCTAAACAAGACCAGAATTTAAATGAATAATAGTTACTATTTATCTAAATCACCATTGTCAAAGTTTCTACTGCCGCTGGTGATCGTGTAACATACTATAGCTATAATCTAAGAGTGTAAACACAAAGGTAGCAGGACCCCGCTTCGCACATAAGGGTCAGTTTTTTTATAAAGAAGTTAGCTTTGGGCTTACGATTGATCAAATACAAATGCCCAGTGAATGGTTTGAATGTGTTTTTCGGCCAACGCAGTATTGGGTACTGCATAAATGTATAAATAGCACCATTAAGTAGGTATACTTTACCTTCGACATAAATACAGAAGGGATATTCACGGTCCAGATTCGACGTTGAACATATCGAATCGTCAAATCATGAGTTTCGATTAGTTTCAATGCGCATGCGCGGGGTTTTTTATGACAATAAAGATTTGCGACGGTCTGAGGCCTTCGAAAGTCAAGTTTCGACGTCGAATAATTAAAAATTAGCAGCGATTCTACCGGCTGCTTAGCAAAACATTCTTTTCAATAAGATACGATTTTCGCTCTCGTTATTCAGATGTACTGACGTATGTTGTTCGTATTCTCGTATTTTCAAATTAATAGATCGTTAAGCTTTATGTTTATTGTATTACAAGAGTTTTAAGTTAATAGATTGCTAGGGTTTATTTAATAGTATTACAAATAAATATATCGTTTATTTTAAGGGACGCTACTTAGCATTTTGATGTTCGACGATTCGATGAGGGATCCTCATGAAACCATCACTTTACGATGAATTCGATTTTCGACTATTTAATTTTCGAAATGGCTAATGAATATTTTCGCTGGAAGAAGTTGCATTGTTCGTCAAATCTACCAGCGTTCATAAACCTTCAGGCTTTTGATGATTAAAAAGTTAGAACCTGAAAACGCAATCGATCGGCTAAACGAACCTTAAAGCTCAATTTCACTCTCCCAAGTCCCTCAGCGATTTAACCTGTTGGAAGCTAAGTTTAGTAGGCCAGTTTAATTAGCGAGGCAAAGACAACTTTTTTTTTTCAAATCCCTCCCTCTATCCATCGCCTCATTTTCGTGCTCTATCTCCGTTTTTTGTTTCGGGGGCAGGTGTTATCTCTTGAGAGTAGACCCCTTTTTTCTCAAATGTCAAGCCCCGTGTTCAAACCCTCTTTTGAGAACATCAAAGTATTAATGACTTGCACAGTCACAGAATTTTTCAACGGCAGAAGATGCAGAACTCTAGAGAAAAAGCAAAACATGATATTGTACCCATACATTTTACAACCGACAAGATGTGAAGGAGGGGTATTTAACGGAAGTTCAGGTTTCACTTTAATCTAGCGGGGAATTAAAAAGAGCGTTTCTATCTGCTCAAATTGAATATCGACAATTCTCAATTCCGCTCTTTCTGGGAAGTTTGATATGAATCAGTACCTCCATATGATGATTTGGCGATGCAGGAAATTTTCCTAACTGTGAATTTCTCTGATTGGTTTGGTTGGAAATTTCACATGTTGAGAAAGTGGTAATCGTGTTCGAAAAGGAGGAGTATAGATTCTCTCTTAATCTAATGATGTTTCAAGTGACAAGATTTTTCAACCCCTTTTGCAGAAAAGTTGTGAGAGTTGGGAAATTTACAACTTTGACTTGGACAATTTTTTTTTTTTTTTTTTTTTTTTTTGGAATTTTACAATTTGTCAAAAAGTGGGGGGGGGGGGGGGGTTGGCACCCCCATCGGCTAATAATAACAATAATGTAGTGATACCATTGTCACATTCACAGACGATACAAGAAGCCGCAAATGCTATTGAAAAATGGACTAGGAAATGGTGCCTCAAATTATAAGAAACTAAGTCCTTTAGAATTAACTTCACCAACAATAAAATTACAAACATCCCGTTGATACTAAATGCTAAGTACCTATCTCTGAATTACTTGATCTTAGCTGAAGTGAAAAGAACACGTAAATGAGAAAAAAGAAGAGCGATCGATCAAATTCAGAAAGCTTTAATCGCTGATGGGCCGATACTCTCAACATATTGCACACAATAAGTTGCTGTAATACAAAACAGTTCTGATGCCCATTTGGACCTACGGTATGCAGTTATGGGGATGCACTGCAAAAAGTAATATGAAAATTATACAAACGTTCCAAAATAAAGTGCTGATGGGTATTGTAAACGCTTCGTGGAACATTTGTAATGATGACATTCACAAGATCAGTGATGTCAGCAATATTACCAAAAGATACACCAGAAGCTATGAAGGGAGGCTCCGTGTACAACATACCAATCCAGCAGCCATCCAGCTTCTCGATAACTCACAAGTAAATCAACGTCTGAAAAAATCTAGACATTCGACCTTGGATGCTGATGTACGGCTGTAATGTGGTGTACTCGCATTTTAATGGACTTACACTTAATTGAATAATGCGTAATTTATGTGAACGCATTATCCGAATAGTTACCTGTATAATATATCAGGTATAACTTATTGATATATATTATTGACAAATAAACGGTTAATAAAATTAAGAAGAAAAAAAAGACAAGGAGGTATTCGTCAAGATATTTATAACAATACATAGAGCTCAATAGTACCAATAGGAACTTAAAGATGCTCTCTTGATGCTGAGATTGACCTTCATTACAATCGGTTTCATGGGAGAAAACCACTCTCTTTCCGTCTGTCCTCAAATCTTACACTTCAACTTTTGCTTTGAATACATCCATTTCTTATCTACCCTCCCTCCCCCCTCCTCAGTCACCACTTGCAATCTTCTATACAAAGTGGTCCAGTTCGTTATTGTAGATACTGTTTGTTAGTGATGATGGCCTAACCGTCGAAATCGATTTAACGTTGCAACTCTTTATTTCTCGTAGAAATAGACAACGTTTTTTTCACTAACTTCCGTTTTGAAATGGGTTTCTACAACTTAGTCGCGAGTGATATAGTTCGTTTATACCAATGGTTTTCAATATCCATTTTCTGATGACAGATTGAAATTAAAACTTGATACTCAAAAGTTGATATTATCATTCATTAAAACCTTCGAATCATTTCAATTCAAACCAAGATGATCAGAAGAAGGGAAAAAATTAAATTATAGATTTCAGAGGAATAATGTCCTTAGGGGTTCCGTACAGTAGTTTTCTATTAGGTGCGTTCAAGTGTGGGCACAAAGTTACCCAGAGAGGGTTATTCCAAGTAAATAAAATCGATTTGAGATCTTTACCTACCACCCAAGATGCCGAAGACGTATTTTTCGAAAACTTTTATTTTGAATTGTATTCACATGAAACACATTAGTCGAAACACTGTGCGTCGTCTAGCAATAAAACAGGAAAGTATTCCGTGAAACTACGGTCACTCTACCGTAGCTGCGTTTCTTGACGGAAGAATATCTACTCGTAGTATTAGTCGGTATTAGTATTGCAGGCTGTATCCTCGGATCTTCCTTGTAAATGCTACTAAGGGAGTGATATTCCGAGCTTGAATGATCTTTTTTCAGATTAGATTACCGCTATTTATAGAAGCACCGGAAACACAACTCGTTTAATCAGTATTGAAACGTTATTTTTACAACGAGAAATTGATCGATCAATTGATTTAGGTAAATTGCTCTCGAATTACCAAACAGTCGAATGAACAATGGAGAAGGGGCCAACGGGGAAGAAAATACCGAGGGCAAATATCTGTTCCCCGTCGGTAAATGGATTACGCTTCCGGGTGTTTGCGAGGAACGCGAGACCTCCGCTTGGTTAACGAGGTGTCTTCGACGAGAGGTCAGAAGACGGTCGGAGCAGCCACTTTTAGTTCTGTCAACATCAACAAGACTCTTACGTACCTGGTTTGGAGAGGCGAAAGGCACTTTACTCCGCCAACATTTCCTCGGGATTAGCGAGGGTGAACTAGGGTTGAAATTATAGATAAACTAGCCGCTCCGGCTCGCTTCGCTCGCCTCCACGTCCACCCGGGGGGGCTTCGCCCCCCCGGACCCCCAGCTGAGGTGTATTACAATTGAAACAAATGGGTGATGTTGCTATCTTCACTAGCTCGGTGAGGCTGTAATACTTGCGATGGTCTTTTACTGTCGAGTCGGACTTCTAGAGTGATTGGAAACGGTAGATCACTAAGGGTAGGTTTAACGTGTGTAGGGAATGTTGCTCGCTTCGCTCGCTCGGTATGGCTTTATATGTGAGGAAGTTATACTGCTCCCGGGTCTAGTACCGATTCACTCAACGTTTTTGAGTCATGGGGCTCTCCACTGCTGGCAAATCGATCGTTTCCAAACTCGTACTCGATCGGAGGGTGATTTGGTTGTTTCCTATGGCTGGTGAGTCAGACACGGGAAGGAGACTCTTCCGTGAAACACTCCGTTCCAACGTGCTCATACTTCTCAAACTTGTCGTCCAGCTGTTCAGTTTTCGTGGCTGCTTCTTGGATTTCGATCTCCTCGGTCGTTTCTTTGTAGCTCTGTAGTAAACGGTGCGCCTCTTCCAGGGCTTTAGTCATTATCGTCAAAAGGTTCAAGTTTTCGTTCTGAAGTGACTTGTTTGTAACGGTCGGGGGTTGTTGGGAGGATAACCTAATGAAAAAGGGGCTCACTGCTCGACCTGCGTGGCTCTGTGCTGCTGTGCTGTAGGTAGCACAAAGTGGGCTAATCTCTATTAACTGTGCTCCTACCTAAGTGACTACCTGCTCCTATTGTTCGCAGTGCTTGCTATTGGAAAAAGGTTCTTTCGTGATCAACAACTCTTCTACCCACGTAAGAATTCTTTTTCTGGTGCCCTGACAATTGAAAAGTGAATTTTAACCAGTTGGGACTCTTCAATCATCTCCGTTGAATACTCTGTGACCCAGATATTTCCTCAGCCAGGGAAAATGACTTTGGGGAAAAATGTGACTCTAGGGGGCAATGACTATCCAACGCAGCACCTTATGTGGAACCACAAAAAGTATAGTTTTAGGAATATTTCAATACTAACAGAACAGTCACATGTTGAATGTTTTTACGCATTTGTTTTACGGCTCCTGAAACGTAACTTTGTCACTGACAAACAAAATGCTCTCGATCAAATTTTAAAGTGGCAGAAGATAGAGGATCGGGTGCTCAGGAAAACATTTTTTTGACGCATTTCCTGATACTTTTTTGCAATCCGATCGTGTCATCGTCTTTATCGTACAAAAACCTACAAAACCGGTATTTTTCCTGGATTTTTGATGGCCGTTTAGAGGGGTCGGAGAAGCGGGAAAGTCGAAAAGAACAGGAAAATGCCCCTGAAAAACGGGAAAAAGCGCCTGAAAAACATCAAAATGTAGGTAAGAACGGAATTTTGTAGTCGAAAGAGTGGGAGAAAACGAATCAAACATAGCCTATATTCTGACCGGGAGATTTCCGGTCACGATAAAAAAATCCTGCGCTGTTGCATGATAGTTGAATATCTAGTAAATAAAATGGCACATACAATATAATATATACTATAATACTTATTTCGTCGACGATTCGGCGGCTGTGGAACGTAATCCGATTTAGCTAACGGGATGAGATTATGCAAAAAACAAGAAGCCCGTCAACGCTCATTCCACATTCGTTCAAAAAGCTAATCTCATTATTTATTTATTTTCCTCTTTTTTTCGCGAAGATCCATCTCAAGGACGATGCTGTCAAGCTTGGTTGTTCGAACTTGTTCACACTACGCCGCCTAATATAATTAAATTAGCTACAATAGACGCAACTTACCCACTATTTACTATTCGTTAAATAGGTACATTTTTTTAATGAATTTACAAAATAAATGCATTAATCATTTTGAGATCGCTTTACTTGCTTCACGGCGGAGTATGTACTCAAATGCTGATACATTTTTAAACTAAGAAGATGAAGATTTATGAGCTTTACCTATCCTTTAAATTATTCCCTATATAAATAGATATTATCACTGAGGTTATGGGTAATTCTTGGTGAAGGGGATACTTTCGGGTAGAAGTCATTAATATTAGAACCGCTTAAAATGAGCTGGACAAATTTCTGGATGCTCTGTTGACTATCACAATTGAATACCATGCACAACCAAACTGTAGATGGCTCAATTAATTAGAGTAGTTAATTGATGAAAATCAGTGCGACAGTAGAAACACCGTCCAACCATGAACCACTTCATACTTTGGCTATTTCCTCATTCCAATACTTACCGGTATTATACAAACGAATGTCGTATCATGTGTAGATTTCGTTTCCCCCTCTATCACTTCTCTTCCCAAAAATCTGTCATCGAAATGAAATCGCCTATTATAAGCCCGTCTAAACCAAAAGATAAAGGATTTAAAAGTATGAAAAAACTAAAATATCATGATTCAATGGAATTACACAGTCCATTTACCCCCACAGTCAGTGAATGTGAACCTCAAGGTTCGTTGGATAACTGGGCTGAAATCTGGATCGAATAAAAAAAAAAAAAAAAAAACAGTCACGGAAATCAGATGATAATAGTGGAAATAGTTTACTATTACCCCCTCCATTCAGCCCATTCCATAATGAAATTTAAAATTCCAGACAAATGTTCCTAAACTAGACCGAATGCACTAGTGACGAGAAATGCCCCTGATGTACGGTATAAGGAGTAAACGTTCTAGGACGAATCCAATATGTCCACGAAGCCAATATGTAATTGGCATGGAATCAGACATATACATACGTCAGATGGAGAGAATCGAAATTGAAAGATGTACCTACAAAAACTGAAACATAAAATGCTAGTTATCTCAAGTTATCCAAAGATGACGCAACTTATCACTTCTTTATCCAGAGTAAAGCGCTATACTCGGTATAGCTATCCTGCGGTTGATGTGGGTAATGGATTAACTGGCCCTCAGCCTTTCAGATTGAAAATTTTTGATCCAATCTTAGTTGAAAATACTGAAGTATGATTAAAAACTCATTGAGGTATGAACTAAAAACTCGGTGCATTCGAGAGTCTAGTTAAACCACGTTAATTTTGAAGAATGATTTTCAGAGACGGTGCTTGTGACCCTTGTCGACCTTGGCCCAGGAACCAATGAGAATGATGAATTCTGCAATCTCTTATCTGTCCAAACCTTGTCACCCTCTACCATTGAGTTTGATAATCCCGTGGAGTGACATGAAGTCTCTTTCATCCTTTCATATCTCCAAGTTCAGTGAATAGCAGTAATCCCTCTTCTTCCGAGCCGTTGAGGGGATTGTCCGAATGTAAAGAGAAATCCCCAGTGAAGAAAGATAAATATGGTTTTTGACGTGAGGCCATAAACTGTTATTGAAGTATGACCTCAGAGCCTAACCGTACGACTTATTAACTATCAACTCCAATTTTTGTTTCTTACGATAACGAACAGAAATTTGATTCCAATTACCTAATTAAAGAGAAAAAGCAAATCGTTAATTAAAGTTTTATTATTTCTGGGTTAGAATTGCTCTTCTACGCAAAGATCGCTGGTCTAAAGATAGCAATTAAACAAATCAATGGCATATTATTTAAATAAAACTACACTTACGAATGCACCTATCAAAAGAGAATCATTGACAATAGACGAACACATACAATTTTTATAAGTCCGTTTGCTCGTAAAAAGGGCTAATATCCTAATTGCTCACGTATTATGATCTAAATACGTATATCTACATATAATTAGCCACCTACCGGAAGAAAATTAATGAAATAAAATGAATCATCTACCTACGCTTCACAGCCCGTCAATAGATGGAAAGTTTACTAATAAAGGATTTATTAGTTTGTTTTGTTTAGTAAAGATTTATTAGTTAGGATTTGTTAGTTATTTGTTTCACAGAAGGCTTCTCAAATTTTAAAAAATCTTTTAATGCTTAGCGCTTTCGCCATTATCGGCCTCGTCAAACCTGCAAATGTAACAATGTTCTTTAAGCAAATTTTTGAAGAAAATTGAGCTATTGCTCACGCCTCAAAATTTGTAGAATGTGAATTTTTGAAAAAAAATTATGCAGAAATCCGTTTTAGGCTATTCAGAATCATATTCTCAAGTTTAACGCATTTTTTTATGTATGTATGTATATATGTATGTATGTATACAGGGTGATTCCCTCGTAGGTGCAAAAAAAAATTTTAGAAACTACATCGAAAATGGAGTAAAATGCCGCCAACTGCATATTTTTATCTCAATCCGTTCTCGAGATATGATTTTTTAAAGGTTTTTTCAAGAAAACCGTGTTTTTTTTCTTTTAAACTCAAATTTCTCCACTTTACTTCATTTAAATTTAACTTTTGACCTCATTTTCGGTATCAACATTAAATTTACTATAAGAATAGTGTACTTGGATCCTTAAAAAGTACCATCCGAAGGCCCTCACATCAACTCAAACATTGACGATTTTGAAAAAAGAATAGTTCCGAAAATCTTTAAAACTTTACTTCTCTTCCAAAACGAATCCTGGAAACTGGCTAATCTCACGAAAACAGCTTCGTTTAATACTCTTTCCAACGGTATAATCAAGTTTACTTTTATTTCGTTATTTAATGGAGAAAATTATGTTTTAATGTTAAAAAATGTGGGTTTTTCAATGAAATTGTTGGTTTTCTCGAATGATGACCCTCCATGAACCTACGAGTATGGGGTCGGTTTCTATGTATTTTTTCACGCTGTATCGAATGGTAACATTTGTAGATCTCTCCAACTCCGTTATAACCGAGTTTTACACTTAAAATCGCAAATGTTTAGTTTGTTTGTTACGATTAAATGTATGTGTGTTATGGGGTAAAACTAGTTAATTGAAGTGTAAAACTCGATTATAACGTAGTTGAGAGATCTGCAAGAGTTTCCATTTGATCCAGCGAGAAAAAATACATAGAAAACGACCCCATACTCGTTGGTTCATGGAGGGTCATCTTTCGAGAAAACCAACAATTTCATTGAAAAACCCACATTTTTTAACATTAAAACATTATTTTCTTCCCTAAATAACAAAATAAAAGTAAAATTGATAATACCGTTGGAAAGCATATTAGATGAAGCAGTTTTCATGAGATTTTCCAGTTTCCAGGATTCTTTTTAAAAGAGTAGTAAAGTTTTAAAGATTTTCAGAACTATTCTTTTTTCAAAATCGTCAATGTTTGAGCTGATGTGAGGGCCTTTGGGTGGTACTTTTTAAGAATCCAAGTACACTATTCTTATAGTAAATTTAATGTTGATACCAAAAATGAGGTCAAAAGTTAAAATTAAATGAAGTGAAGTGGAGAAATTTGAGTTTAAAAGAAAAAAAACACGGTATTCCTGAAAAAACCTTTAAAAAATCATATCTCGAGTACGGATTGAGATAAAAATATGCGGTTGGCGGCATTTTACTCCATTTTCAATGTAGTTTCACCCAATTTTTTTTTTTTTTTTTCCATCTGTGAGGGACTCACCCTGTATATGTATGTGTCATTCCAGAGGATAACTGTCCGTAAAATTGTGCTAGAAACTTCAAACAAATTTTAAAATGTTAAGGACACAAAACGAAAATTCAAGTTTGTTGGCTAGCATGATCGGATTACATCTTCGGGTTGAAATTTTCAAAAATGTAGTCAAAAATTTCAAAATAGCCCTTTTTTTGCGATTTGTTGTGCGAAATAATTTTTTCAGCATACTAACATGTGGTATATTCGGAATCAGCGTAAAATTTCCTATAAGAATACGTATCAAGTTTTCAAAAATTTCAAAGTTGAAAAATCAGTCAAATTAAAAATCTGTAAATTTGCATGAAACATTGTCCAAATTCAGATTGAACTACTCTTATGGAAGTATCCCTGTATAACCAATCCTAGAACCATGCTGTTTAAAACGTAGGTAGTAGGTGCTTGTAAAAAAAAAAAAAAAAAAAAAAAAAAAAAAAAAAAATAATAATAATCACAACTGATGATTTTACTCTGTGAAATATTCCGTCCTCCGATTCTCTCGGTCGCTCTCTTTAATGTTTTACGCTCATCTGTTTTAGGACTTGATGTAGCTTTAATACTGACTGTGGCTTAGAAAATATCAGCCATGAAATTATGAAAAAGTTCTATTTATGTACGAATGTACTTCAAAAATTCGCTCATGGGGTCATGCTGCATAACTGGACTTTTCTTACATTTAGGTTCCATCAGTCTTAGGGGTATATAGTTATCTAGGTGTAATTTTACATATTTACCTTATATTTAGTGGTTCGGTACTTCATTTTTTGCCTGTTTTGGGGCCTCCTCAACATCCCAGATGGTACCTGTTATTTGGGTATTTATTATATTTAGAAACTCCGATTACTAAATATAATAAATACCACTAAATATAAGGTAAATATGTAAAATTACACCTAGATAACTATGTACCCCTAAGACTGATGGAACCTAAATGTAAGAAAGAACAATGTTACATTTGCAGCTCTGACGAGGTCGATAATGGCGAAAGCGCTAAGCATTAAAACATTTTTAAAAATTTGAGAAGCCTTCTGTGAGAAACTATCTCAACCCTCAAAAACTACTACTGTATATTTACCGGTCAAGGTTTAAGGTATCAAACTATAAGTATGGGACTCACTGTTTAAAAACTCCTTAGGATTCGTTGTTAGTCGCCTTCTATTCAGTATGATATGTGCACGTTTTTCGAAGTTTTGGGACCCGCACGTTCACGTCGCGACACGATCTCTGTGATGAAACGCACTCGGTCAACACCGTCGAGATGACTGAGAGGCGTGAGCGGGTGAGGCCCAACGGACCCCGAGAGAAGGTCGACATTGTTGGTATAATAATATTAGGTTTGGGTTACTGCGCCCGGAGGGGATCAGTCCTATTCACTTTCCCAAAAGGGTTAATCCCGTTTTGAAGCGACTTCTGTCTGACGTTTCATCATCTTGGTAAATAAAGGGTATCGCTGTTGACGATCTGTTTACATATCCTAATTGACGTTTTGAATCCTTTGGTTACCAAACTTGAGCGTTCCGTCTTCAGAACGCTGCAAATTATTACACAGAGGTTTATTATTCCTGTGTTAGCCCTTCTACGCAGAACATTGGTATTTAATTATTAAACCCCGTATATATTATATGAACAGAACATGATGCATCGTGCCTCCCAAAAGGGTTCACACCTACAGTTCCAGAACCCCGCTATGTTACGCTAAAAATGATGATGATAATAATAATAATAATAAATAAATAAATAAAACAGTCGATAGGTAAAGGAAGAATATAGGTTCAGAGGCTTCTCAGCTGATCAGTGAGCGTTCGTACACAAAAAGTGATGCCAAGCTGTTAATATTATGTAGACCCTAAATTAGATTTTTAACCCAAGTTTCATAAAGTGTGGTCGTGTAATTTTGGAGAAAAGCGCTGGCCGCGGGCGGATTTCTACGATTTTTGGATTCTACGCACCTTGAAACGTGAACCAACGTATTCTCCGGGGAGAAGGAAGGGGGGGGGGGGTTATTTATCATTATTATATATTTTTTTTTTTTGTATTTATTTATTTATTTTTTTAAATATTACAATAGTCCATTATTGCAAGTAATAAACCACAAAAGAACAATTATCCTTAACATGGAAAAGGTGGCGAGTAGTTTGGATAAGTAACATAACAATTAATATCTAAAAAACGAACTATGAAAATTTTTTGGTTTATAAAGTTGGACAACCGTTAGATTCAAACACGGAAATACATTGGATATAACTAACGCAAGTAGTAGTCATTGCCAATGTATTCATGAATACTGCATTAAGAATATGTTTACGCCTGAATCGTATTTTCGACTTACTTCAGGAAAAAGGGAGAAAATATCCTAAATGCACTGCACTAAACTCACGAAAACCGCACCAACTGCACAAAACCATTATTATTGTATTTATCACTGATTCTTATCAAAGTGGGTACTGATTAGGCATGGGTGTATAAGGATACCTGTACTTTCGAGCCAATGTCTGACGTGCTACCTTCACTTCCATTGTATCTCTTCTCTATGCATGGTTGTTTCCTTCAATATCTTTCTTCTAATGCTCTTATGCATAAATACCAATGCATGTATATTTTCTTTATATTATTATGCAATGCTGTGCAACTTAATAATAACGTAAGTGATCAGTGCGTGATTGTGCCTCAGTTGGGTTTGGGCTGAATCGTGACGTCACCGCCGCCATCGTCGTTTTCTGTGTGTTACTCCAACTACCAGACATCTCGTTTTGCCTCTTGTCTTTCAACTTTAAAAAATGTCTAATTCTCCAATGTACCTGTTTGTTTTCTCGTATCCGCGACGTCGCGATCTGTTGTAGCAATCACCTATATTGCACAACCTTGTAACAATCAGTGCTAGCGCTAGCTTTATCGTATTCATCGTTCACTTCATACCTCACCGCTCAGGGCATGCTCCACACCGGCTTTGGCACCCGGTTTCTCTGAAACATATCCACCTGGATGGGTTCTTGGCTCCTGACGTTGGATCCCACATCACATTTATTCTCCTTTCTGGTAATCAAGCATTCACCAGGTAAAGGACAAGGATACTCTCGCCCTTCTGAGATCTCTTGAAAGTTGGGTAATTAACTATACAATTTTGCATGAACCGCACCCCCCCTCTTCATCACTGCAACCTTTTGCTGTATGGGACACACACCTTCGCATGTATCTACACAACAAGGATCTTTCATCTGTAACCTTTTCATCTTATAGACTTCCATCTTCACCAGTATAAATAAGAACAGTAACTTCATTAAAGCAACAATCTTACAATCTCTCTTCATCTTTTCACAGTGGCCACTTATTAAGAGTAGGTAGAGAGGTAGCACCAATTTCTTATCAATTTCTACCTGTTATCAGCACCTTCTTCAGCATGTGGTATTTCTGAATACATATTACTTATTTTTCTAAGTCTACCACTTTTACTGGCTCTTATCACCTTATCACATCTGAACTCTCTTATCACTTTCTTACATATCTGTTCTCCCTAGATTAAAAAGGGGGTGGTCCTTCGAAACTACCTATCAACATTAATTAATTCAGATCACCTAGGATAACCAGTAATAGGTACATGTAGGTAGGGACTTCCTGAGTACCTACTTACAAGCAGCTACCCCACTGTCTCCAACAGAATATCTATCAAGTCAAATATCAGGCGCACATCTAATCTTCGCCTTTAAGAAAAATTTTGAGATTTGCACAGATATTATCTAAATTTATTTCAAAAGTTCGAGTCATGCAATATGATCGTATGACCGAATTTTCGTAAGTTAACGTATTATATTATGTTACATTCTTTTGACATTCGAGCTTTTTGATTGCAAAGAAAGTGTTAACTATTAAATTTGTGACCATCTATTTATTGTATTCCAAATAGTAACCTGCTATTCAAAAAGAGATTTTGGATTTTTAGCTATTCTTCCAGTTTCTATCGAATTTTTTAGCAAAATTATATGAAATTTAAGTACACTTTTCAGCATAATTTTGTACATAAATGTTTCAATGTTCTATTTTAAATGCAATAAACATTATTTGAGCAATATTCTGCTAAAACTGATAAATTTAACGATTTCTAGCCGTTTTTAGCGAGTACTGGGCAACGAACGATGACGATCCTGAGGAAAGTTATCATCTGGAATGACATATATATATATATAATACGAAAAAGCGCTAACTTCAGGGATCGTTTCAGAATACCTCAAAATGGATTTCCGAGCCGTAGAAATAGCTTCATTTTCTACGAAATTTTGGTAAAATGCAAGAATTATGTTGCCAATAACTCTTCCGAACAATGACTTTTACACCAGGAAGTTGCTTTGGCTAACTCCTCCTGGATTACCATACCTTCCGTCAGAAATTAAGATCACTGTTTCGTCAACAATTTTTGAAAAACTAACCTTACAGTGTACTTCATAAATCTAGCTACTGTAAACATTATCATGAAAATTTTAAAATTTTGAATTAAAATGTAGTAGCAAGTTTCCAACTTTATATAGTCCCACGTATTGATGCGCATTAATAAATGGGTACTAATAGGATAAACCTGAATCAAAATAACTAACTAACATTTTTACACATTTTCAGAACTATTCACTGAGTAGTAGATGTATTGATAGTATATTCAGTCTGAGAAAAAAAAATAAAAAAAATAAAATAAAAAATACGCTCGAAAAAACTGCTGACACCTAAATATAGGCACTTAATGAATGCCTGGGTACGTAATGAACATATTCAAACTACTTCATAGCATGGAAGATGGCTAATTCCACCTCATGATGCTAGGGAAAAGCAAAAGATGGCAAAAGATCACTAAATCGCCAACGCCCCAGTTCTGGTTTCAATGACAACGACAGGCAACAACGGATGGAAACCCGCTATATATAGGGCGATCTCGTCAGTTGGCGAGGTCCCAAACCTCGAGGCGACAGGTGTGGTTTGGAAGGTACCCTATTTAGACCCGTTATGCTCTCGGTGCAGTGTAAGTTAGGTTCAATCAGGGAAGGATAAACGCTACAAATTAATACATAATGGTTTGTTATTGTTTTTTCGAGTATACCATCTGTGTCGATCACTAGGTTTAACCCGAAAATCGGCTGCCTAAAATTTACCCCTTCATTCCGAATATTTCATCAAAATCTGTAAGGATTTGAGCCAGAACGTGATATGAAAAGATTTCACTAATCTCCCATTCTATCCATATCAAGTCATCAACATCAAATGTCTATCGAGGTTAAAAATTTAGGATCTATTTACGACAAGAATCCCATGTTTTATGTCATTAATTTGAATGATAAGGGCCTAACTAACCCTCTCAATAGCCAAACACCAATAGGTACACGATTTATGAAATTCTGCGATTCATTAAAAAATTATACAATTTCCTCATATAATCTGAAATGTCCGTTATTACAAATGTTTGCGTACAGTTTAGTTTAGTTCAGCTCAGTCTTAATTCCATGCTTTGCATACAATTTGTTCATATCAAATCGTCATTACATAATATTATAGCATTAAATAATACAGAGCGCGAACTCTTCAGCATTATAATCCGGAGTTGTGGGGGTATGCGATAGCCCTCACGCCCGTTCAAAACGTAACGCAGCGCACATGCTCATTGTGTGTACAAGTCAGCAACATGCAGAGGTATTTTCACACCGCCATGGAAACTTCGTATAGGAATGAAATTTGTTAACACTATCACGGCAAAACATTAGAGGACGTTGAAACTGTCTTTTCGATATACTTGAATACAACAATGCGAATTAAGTGGCCTCAGATCAACGAAACTAACGACCACACTGCAACCAATGGAATCGCCTGTTGCTGACTGATTCGGGTCATCTGAGAGCAAATTTTGTTATGGCGCCGTCTGCTTGTCTAGTAAACGTCGTGTTTACAACTTTTAAATTTTGAAAGCAGTTTTATAATATTTTAATATTTTGAACTATCTAATATTTTTCCATCATGAAGTTCAAATATAGAAATGAACATTAAAGTGAGTGAAGATAACATGCGGAAAGAACGAACACGCAGTTCCAACGAACTGAAAAAGAACCGTGGAAAAGCACTACTTGTGTATTTGTCTATGTTAATATTTTGTTTATTGTGGCATAATATGAAGTCAGCCCCTGGGGATTAATGTTGGACGCGTTGAAGGTTGGAGGTATGGATCATGAACGATTAAATTCAAGTTTCAGTGTACCATGAAATATGAAAACTGAAAATATTGAACCTCGTAGTAGTCTGTTTAACAAGACACGAACTTCGGGCAGTGTATGCAACCTCTATTTGTGAGGTAGGTGGCTTGGATCAAAAACTACCTTCAAGATCAGATTTGGATAAAAACAGGCATGTCTCACTTTTGGTTTCAAAGTCGGACATCTATACTTTTAAAGCATAATTTGTCTGGTTTTAATATTGATGTTGATGTCAAAAAGAAGGTAAGCACAATTTTGGATTTTCAAGTTGCCACCAGAAAAAAAAAAAAAAAAATTTAGGCATGTATGAAAATGAACAAAACGTATATGACTGATTTTCTCAACTTCCTGGAAACGACAGTCTTTGATCTGAGGTCTCTCAATTAAAGATGGTTTTCGGAATCTAGCAATGAAACGCATTGAAATGAACACCATTCTTTAGCGAATGAGCTCCCTTTGTTTATCGTTTGCGTAACAATCGATCACGGCTTTCGTTACGTGACGATTTTCGTTACGTGCCAAAGCAAAACCATAAATACCCTTCTAACAAAACATGTCAGTACTGTGTGTCCCGAGAGAGTCAGTTGATGAGAACATGCGGTCAACCACAAAGGTAACTGATTATCTCATCAGCGTTGTTCAGTAACGTCGAGCCATTGGTTGTTGGTGGGTTTGACAAATTATTTTCATTAGAAACGGAATGGTTTCTGTAGGAATTAGAAGACAATACAAATTAAAATGCATTGTTTTAACCACGTTCAATACTAGTAAACCATTATTTGGATTGCTTACATTGGAAAATCATTATAAATTCAACGTAAGTAGGGGATGTTGTTGATTGGTTGTCCCGTTTAAGAAATGTGACAGAAATTTTTGCAGAAACCCCGCCAAAAAACATGATATATACATGTTAAAATGTCAAAATAAAATATCAGAGTATAATTTTTTAAAATTATTTCCAAGTTAAGATATTAAATTATACTTCTTGGTGAGTTACTATTTATGGATGTAACAATGGCACCCGCTACCCCCTCGTCTAAACAACATCATAATACGAATTAAATCACTCGCGACGAAGTTGTTGAAACCCATTTCAATAAAAAACCGCAGTTAAAATTGAACGTAGTCTAATTCCACTATGGTAAAGAGTTATAATGTTAGGTACTAACCCAACTCTTTATTTTTGTGGAATTAGAGGCCATGCTTCCGTTTTTTATTCAACATCATAATATTATGAAGCTACGCTATCTTATTGTGAGAACAGAGGTTTGCTTTTAATCTGTTTTGGGTTTGTAGGGTTTACTGTAAACCAAGCAAAGCTGGAACCAAATTAGTTCGGTACCGTCACTAACGTTCGCCAGTGGAAATCATACTCAAGTCAATAAAGCCTGAAGGAATGAAGTCTGTTATGAACCAAGTTTCAACTGCACGGCGCAGATGTTCATCCCTCCTTCAAGACCGCAGAGTCGTGCTGGTTTTGCATACCCGAAGGAACGTTCTGAAAATTATGGGAGGCTCAAAACCTATAAAATTATAGTAACAACAACCATCTAGGTACTTGGCAACAAATTTAGTTAAGTATGTCTCTAATTGAATGAAAAAACTAAATTATGTATAAACGCTATTTCAAAAACGTATAAACGTATATAAGTAAAAATTACCAATTTCAAGATCATTAAATATATTCATATGTAAAGTCAAATATTCGGTGAGAAGGTAAGCTCACACTACTGTTCTAGCTTTTACTAAGCTTACATAGTTTTTGGTTTCTATCTGGCTAAAACTACGAAAACTTCTTTTTTAAATAATAATACACTCAGTGCTCTTAGGTCTTCATGAAGGATTTCCTATACACTCATGATAATTACACATGAGTATCCGGCTAGAAGCCCTGTGCTTGGGCCGTCTAAAAGTGGGCACTCCAAGAGGCAAACATGGACAGTACTTTTGGGAGACATTCTCAAAGAGAAATATTGAGAAGGTGTTTTCTCTCAGACGAATTGCTGAGATATAGAGAAGTAGAGGAAGTTGAGAAGGGAAACAAATTATATATTCTCTTCATCGTGGGCTTTTGAGATTTCTACTTTCCAAGGTGTAGAACATAATACTTCAGAGTGTAACTCAACACCTACTTATCGACACAAACCAAAATGCAAGGGGTAACCAGTTCTTTTCATGATCATTTCAGTCAATGATCTTCCCGTTTCATAGTCACTTAGAAGGCTGTCTAATGAACCACCAAGCATAGAGTTGTTACCGAACACAGCACTGCAATCAATAAGCAGGTGCTTGACCTGAAAGGTTATAACAGAAACAATGTACTTTCCGACAAAATTAAATGTACTGGGATTGGACATTCCCTCATCCCACAATATTACGGTCCCCAACTTTTCCCCAACGGCGTAACAATAAAGCAATTTCCTGCTTGATTAACAGAAAAAAATTTCAACCCAATTGAATACATCCAGGCTCTTCAACCGGAACGGTTTTCGGAAGAAATATTGGCCGAAGCTTAGATCTAGCAGCAGTGAATAAAGACCGTCAGACCCATTACTCGAAAAGCACAATGGGAACATTAATCTCCGAGTCTCTTCGAAAACCCTGTCCAACAAAACAAACCCCTCTCTCTATAGCCCATCCCTTCAAAGAAAACCTCGTTCGATCCAAAGTCAGACGACCGGAAGTGGAGGGTAAGGCGTTATGAATGCATAAAGTGAACTTCGTAAAGTGAAGAGCGGGAGGGTCGCCCGTAATATTTTGTCGAGTTTAGTTGATGGATTAGGTTTAAAACCTGACGGTTTATAACCTTCCCACACCTTTTTTCAGCCTCTGGGCGTTAGTCTCTCTTTTTACAGAAGACGGGCGATCGTAAAACTTGGTGCGGAGGTGGATCTAACCGGAAATTGCTTCAGTGTACAGTTGCTGCTCGAAAGAAGTGGTTAAGTCTTTGGTGAATGAATTGATTCGCACTTTTGAAAACAAGTGGGAAACTCTCAGGAGACATTATTACCAATTGAATACCACATTTTACCTCGTTGCAAATTTATTAAGATCTATTGAACTGTAATTGGCTTCAGATGAAGTCTTTCTTCTTGGAGATATCAACCGATAAGATCTATAATTATCAGAAATGCAAGGGTTGACGTTCACAGGAAGAGATGTGATGAGAACCAAAAAGATCTGGTAGGAGTTACTGAGGGGTATTTTTTACGGCATGTCCTGCTGATCTTAGGAAAACACGTTTTTCCTCATATCTGGCTAACATACTGTAGTCAAATTCAATTTGTGGTAAGGACTATACACCAAATTGTAATATTACCCGTCATTTCCGAGAGAGCGTATTTACCTTTTGCTCAGCGCTGGGTTGAACGCCGCATCTTCTCGCGTTCCCCGGCTGCTGCGATTGGGGGTATAGCCTCACCCATTTGATTGGGATCATATTCCATGAACGCAGCACATTTATGCGCTAGTGGGGAAGGGAGTGTCACACTTCTGCTCTGTTATTTATTGTGTGGATTTAGGCCCTGGACTTCCAGCACCAGTACTCTTAATCTGTTACAATACCTAGTATTTATTCACCTAAAGATCATTTTCAACGAATAACACTACAGAGAGAATTGAAAATAGGTAAGTATAATATAACTTATTACATTCGTGAGCATTGATGATTAAAATAAAATATTTGCTGTTCAGAAAGAGGAGTGAGGACATCAACGCACACGGAGTCAATAAAAATACAGGATTATACATATATTGCGGTACCTCTTCGAAGATGTAAGTCCCTCATGACGTAAGTTTCCCCCAAGCAGTTGAGGGAAAAGAGGAGCAGTATACATACAGAATTACTGGCCGGTAGAATTCATTAGCACTTTCATTAGCTTCTAACACTCAGTCCCCATCGATCTTAGCCAATATTAAAACCAGTGGTCTAATTTTCTCTCAGGCTTTCGAGTTAGTTAACAGTCTCTAGATTATTTAAACTACAGACTGCATTTTCTGAATGTAGCTTCCACCTCAATACTTAAATTCATCACCTTTGATTAAACAAAACGGATTCTCTTGGGAGACGTTTTCAAATCGCGAATTCAACTTTTCAACAGTCACTTGCTAAATTTACAAACTAAGAATAGGAAAATGGTTTATCGTACAGCGTTCCGGGCGGTTTCATTCGATTATTCGTGACAAAATATTATCCATCAATGATAACCAAAAGTTCATTACTGTTACAATGAAAGTTTTCGAGACCTCGATTTTTTAAATTTCTGCCTTGCTACACTTTAGGCTTGATCAAATTTGATTCCGAGCTTTTAGAATCAACTAGACCCCAAGTGTGATTTACAACCCAAGTTTCATGAACTCTGTTTCAGCATTTTCGGAAAAAAGCTCAGGACGGCAGACGGACGATGTTTATTTATTTTTGTGTATTATTATTATTTTTTAACTTTTTGTTTTAAGCAAATTGAATTTTTTGATTCTACGCACCTTGAACAACCAACAAATTTTGAAAGGGATTAAAATTTTTCTTCTTGATTAATTACAAAGCTTCATTGTTGAAAATAATACTTAAACCAACATTGCTTTATGATCTCCGACGATCGTATCAGCTGATACGATTCCAAAGGATTTCTGACTACGCAAAATCGAGTTTATTATAATTCTTGTCACCTATAAATGGAGTTTGCTGTATACTTAAATCAGGGGTGTAGACACTACTACATCTACTACTACAAAGCACTACAGGCCGATGTGGCCCTTGGGTTCCTGAACACCTCTCCGCCACCGGGTGCGGTCATCCGCCTGAGACCTCCGCATCCCCACCACCAGGAGGTCCCTCAAGATCTCATCAAGCCAGCGATTCCGAGGACGACCTCTTCGTCTTCTAGTTTCCATCCGAGCTCGCAGCATCATTTTCGGGCAGGCCCCCCTTGGCATGCGGTCAACATGCCCTGTCCATTAGATGCGCCCAGCCTTGATAAATCGGACTATGTCTTCATGCTTTAAAAATACATCAATTTCTGCGTTTTGTCTAGTTCTCCAACCTTGACTCTCTCTGACTGCATCATAGATTCTTCTTACAATCTTTCTCTCAAATACCCGCAGTCTTTTCTCATCCTCAGCTCTCATGGTCCAAGCCTCAGATCCGTAACAGACCACAGGCCACACCAGGGATCTGTAAAGCCTCATCATTGTTGCCCTGGAGATCACACGGCTACTGAAGAGTTTTATATTGGCTCGGAAGGTTTTATGGAGCTCGGTTGCCCGCCATTATTCGAGAGGATATCTCATCCTTTACCTTATTCCTATTTGTCACCAAGCTCCCCAGGTAGGTGAAAGACTTGACCATCAAACTCATAAGTACCAAACGTCACCTTCATGGGTACTCGCTGGGCACGGAACGGTGGAGATATCTTGAGATATTTGGTTTTGCTTTCATTTATTCGTAGTCCCATTGGCTTTCCCTCTTCATGCAAAACCTCAAAGGCTTCAGAGGTGTAGATGTTTTATTCAATTGATGAATTTTTCTCTTCGCGTATATCTACGTAAGTATAATGACGAAAAAGTCAGATTTTCGCCCAACCATAAATACTATTTAGTTATAAAGGGCCCCGTTAAACTAATTTCTTTCTTAATCCCCAAGGAGCAGTAATTTGAAATGGAGATTCTTTGCGATATTCAGAATGCAATAATTGTTTTCTGAATATCCCAAAGGAGCTCAATTTCAAATTTCTGCTCCGTAGGTTGATTAAGAAAGTAATTAACCTCACGGGTCCTTTAGCCCTGTAATTTTACAGAGCTTGGAGGATCGCGATCAGCTTGGTGGCCATTGAGCCTTATTCGTTTCTCAATCAACCTATGGTGGTGAAACCTGAAATGGAGTTCCTTTGAGACATCTAGAATTACGACATCTGAGGCTAATTTCGTTCTTCGTAGACCTACAGTCCTGAAATTTAAGATGGAGCTTCTTTGTGAGACTTAGAAAACAATTACGTGGCTCACAGATGCACGTATCAGCTGGAAGGGGGGGGGGGGCGCGGTTCGGTGGATAATTTGTTTCCTAATCGACCTTGGTGCCTTGGTGATGAAATATAACGTAGCGCCTTCGGGACACATAAGATAAAATTAATATGTGTGGAGAAGAACTTCTGTGATACCACACTAGGCATACAAGACTAGTGAGAGTAGTTTATTTTACTAATTTAATATATATACTGGGTTTAATATGTGTTCACCAGTGATCTGCGTAGAAAGGCATTATAATACAGAAACAGTGGACCTTTGCGTAATAATTTGCAGCGTTTTCAGTTGAATTCTGGAGTCGCGCCATACATCAGTCTCCTTACTCAAATAAGAACACTATTAAAAAAATCAAATAAATGAAAGTATAACACCATGAATTGATTGGTGAATGTAGGTGGCAGATGCATACTAAATGGAACTACGTTTTTAACAAAGAGGTTTCTCCATGCAAGTGACGTTTGACAGTGTTGGCCAAGCCCTGGATTTCAACTAACAATGACTCGTCCGCTAACGGGCATAATATCACAGAGCCGAAACAACACATCTACCTACTTCCAACTAGACAGAGTTTCACTGCTGAGGGACTTGTCATGTTATTCAGCGTCCCGACAAATCTACTTAGAGCGGGTGTTTTGTTCGCGGATTGTACAGTATTAATACAATTTTACGTCACCACCCACGTTCCTCATCGTCGGCGTCGACGAATATGGCGAATCTTTTGACATTGTTCAGCGGCTCAAATGTTCTTTTGAAATGTTGAATGCGTATACTTGTCAAATTTCCGAAATAATTAACAACAAATCTGGTACTTTACGAAGAGATTTTTTCTATTTCAAATTACACTACCTAAGGTGTTGGCTTGTGAGGTGTTAATGCGACCCAAAATCATATCTGAGGTTGCAATTATGACTGTAACCATTGGAAAAAGTCGATTACATAAATACGTAATATGGAACATCAATTATCACGGCAAAAATCACGTTAAAAAACTTGTTATTACGGCCGTTATCGCAAAAAATTATGATTACAAATATAATTACAAGAAAAACAATAAACAATGGGTCAATGAACAATGCACCAAATTTTTACCCCCCCCCCCCCCTCTTCTTCAAAATTTGTTGGCTTACATTTCAAGGTACATGGATTCCAAAAATCGAATTTTATATATATATACATATATATATATATAATCTACGTATTTTGAAACGTAACCCAAGAGATAGATTTTGAGGGGGAGTTGACAAATGTATCAATTACAAAGTTTAATTATTGTATATAATAAAAAATGCTGCTAGTTGATTTTGTTAATGAATTAGTTTGTAGAATTGTAGAATAGGTGAACTTGTTAGCACCTTATCTCTGTGACGCAGGATGTCGATGTAAAAACAAAGTGCTACCAGAATTGCACCACAAGCACTCAAGTTCCAATAATGATGAGAGTACACTACAGTCAAGAATTTAAAATTATACCGAAGCTCTAGTTAAAAGAAAAGTCATTATGAAATTCTAATTATTTTTAATATTTCAGGATGTCTGGCTCTTCCGATCTCGATTTTGAGCGATCTGACTCTGAACTATCTGAGTCAATGGATCATCGTCCTGAGGATCGCCGCCGTCGCCCCAAAAGGCAATCCTCAGCCGCCCGTAAAACACGCTCAGAGCCCGACTTTGTTAAGATGATTGCTGATCTGGAGGCCAAATTAATGAGCTCCTTGAAGGAGGTAAAAGAGGAATTTTCTACTATTAAGGAGAAAGTGAACCATTATTCTGAGGTAAGAGACATAGATTTTCTCTTTGGTGACCGTTCAAATCATACCCAAATATCAGATAATGTGCCCGAACCTATGGATACCTCTAATGCTCTGCCTGTAGTTTCTGAAACCTCTGTTCTTCCCTCTATGTCAGCACCAAATGTAGCGACTTCTGCTCATACTGTCTCAGATCTAAACTTTGTAGTAAATAACAATCATGAGTCAGAGCAGGTGTCAAATCCTTGCCTTCCGCAATCACAAAGTAACAGCTTGCCAATATCAAGTAATCCTAGGAGACTTGATGGAGTACGGTATCGCCCCCTCTCAACAAAATTGGAGGAAAATTCCCAGTTTAAACTCTGGCGTCGGAATGTTGAAGCTGCCATTGATGCTCAAGAATGTGGCTTTTTGTTGAGAAGGGACGAGCCCGTGCCAGAAGGGTACACAGCTTTTGATTATAATACTGCAAACTCGTGAAGCTCCATCCAACGATGATGTCCCCAACTTACATACGCCAGATCTTTGTCTTGTCAATTCGCGACACACAAACGTATGAAAAAGAACAGCTAAATCCCGGTAAATATACGGTGTCAGAACTGCGTGAAATGCTGTCTGATGAAGAGATGCGTCTTGAAAATTTAAACACCCTTTCTAAAAGATCAGACTCCGCAAAGTTGGCGAGGGCTTCACGTAGTACCTATTCTACAGGAGTCAGAGGAAGGGGAAAACGATCTGTAAACTCACGCGTTCCCTTTAGACAGAATAATATTCCCCTTAGACAGAATAATATGATCTTTAGTCAAAATAATCTCCCTAATTCCGTTTTTCCATCACAGAACAGAGGGAATACTTTCCGAGCTCAGAGCAAACCTAGACGCAGACCTCGATGCACTTACTGCCACCGTCTAGGACATGACAAGGAACGTTGTTTCAGTCTTCAGAAAGTTTGCTTCAACTGTGGAGGAGACCACTTGGTCTCCATCTGTCCTAATCCCTCAAGGAAACAAATTCCCAATCCTCTTAAGAGAAAGTCTGAGGCCTCCACGTCCGCTACACCAGCACAAGATAGACTAACTAGAAATAAACGATTTAGGTCAATGTCAGTTAAGAAGCCAAATCTTGTTCGAATGCCCTTGGGACATGCTAAGTTGCTTCAGCGCCGATTGGCTGGGCATCAAGATGCTTGTTTTTCAATTGCTGGCAACTTGGATGGTCCCGATGACAAGGAGGTCTGGGTCACCATGGGTGACGAAGAGGAACAGGAGGTTGCTCACATAAACTATTGCTCTGAGAAAAACTCAGGCTCGAAAGCCCTTACCATCATCACTGGTAAGAATCCTAAGTATTTTAGGGCCATCGTAGACACGGGATGTACAGAGCACTTAGCGTCAGAAACAATCTGTCTCTCTAATCTGCGTCCACTTAAAAGTCCGAAAATTTTTAAATGCGCGAATAGTGATGAAAATGCAGATTTAGTCGGTACCATGTCAGGAACCTTAAATTTTGTTAACAATAATAAACCCAGAACACTAAGTGATGTGATGTACATCCCGGGTCTAGGCTCAAACCTGTTTTCTGTTAGAAAAATGACTGATTTAGGTTTTCATGTGTTATTCACTAATGAAAGAGTCGATTTTATACAAAACAAAACATCAAAAAACTCGAAAATGAGAGATAACTAGTTTAATCTCAATATCTTGCTTTAAACAAATGTCTGAACGAAATAGCTTGAACCATATACCCCACAACAAAATGGATGTGCCGAAAGAATGAACCAAGAATTAATACATAAAGTCCGTGTTAACTTGTTGTCAGCAAAAATGCCCTTGTCGTTTTGGGGACATCCATCCTGCCATACTTCTAGTTTATGTCGATGATATTTTACTAGGTTCTAACTGTAAAAGTTGAAGTTGAAGTTGAAGTTGGTCTAACTGTAAACTGATTGAAGTGATAAATCTAGGAACCCCAAAGAAATTTTTAGGTCTAGAAATAGAACGTAACCTTGAAAATCAAACTATCTTTATTTCACAAAAATTATTTATTCAATCTCTCTTGGATGAGTTTCTCCCACCTGATTTCCCAATCTGTGACATTCCAATGACAGATAGAATATGTACTCTAAAATTCCAGTTGGAACACCAGTCCGAAAGTACGTCACTCCCAAATGTTCCGTATCGCAAAGTCATTGGCTCATTACTCTACTTGCAAGGAGGTACGAGGCCAGATATTTCATATGCAGTAAATTTTCTTAGTAGAAAACAGGTCAATTATACGTCTTTTGATTGGGAGTGTGTACTAAGAGTCCTAAGTTATCTTAAGGGTACTATAGACCTGGGACTCTTATACACTGGGACAGGTGATACCATATTCAGTTATGCTGATGCCTCTCTGGGATCAAGTGATCTCAAAGGCAAGTCCACAACAGGATATACTGTTTCTGTATTTGGAGATCTAGTGACCTGGCGGTCGAAGAAACAGAATCATGTTGCCCGATCGACTTGCGAGGCCGAGTACATAGCAATGTCAACAGCTTGTACTGAGGTTATTAGCTTCAAAGAACTCGTAAAATTTCTAATTAAACTCGTGATAACTCCCACTATATATGGTGACTGCACCCCAGCAATAGCCCTAGCGATGACTGATGAATCTAGAACACTAAGACATATCGTTAAACTTAGCTATCACTTTGTAAAAAATGAATATAAAAAGGGGACAATAAAGTTGGAATGGGTACCTACCCAGGAACAGTTGGCTGACTGTCTCACAAAACCCCTTCCAAAAGGACTATTTACAAAATTTAGAAATGATTTATTGTTCTCTATGTAATTATATGCCACCTCCTTTTTTCTCATTCGCTGGATCAGCCCGGCTTCACTTCTTGCTGCAGCTTCGGAGTTCTCCTTACTGTTTCAAGCTATTTTTGCTCTTGAAAGTCTTATACTCACAGTTCACTATAATAATAAAGTCAGTATTCTCAGTTGTGATAATTCTAGTGAAGTTCATTTCGATTCACCTCATCAAAGTGAGTAACTTATTTAGTTAATACTATTTTCGATCAGTCTGAAAAAGCAATATATATATATATAATCTACGTATTTTGAAACGTAACCCAAGAGATAGATTTTGAGGGGGAGTTGACAAAGCTACGAAAGAAAGGATTTAGGGACCTACGAGGTTTTGTTTGAAGGAAATCCACGTTGACGAGAGACGTATTGGAGTAGCTCTTTATGAAAACATACGTACACGCGGAAGGAAACCCAATTTTATATCAAGACGAGAGAGTTGATTGCTTCAACTCAGCCTAGAAAGTTGAAACGGGAGGGTTAGCGAGTGAGACGGGCCAAGGTCTAAACTTATTCCAACGAGAAGAAAACTCTTCTCGATGAAAACCCCGGTGAAACTCATCTTCGAGGAGGCATAAATCCCGAGATTTTATTACTATAAGAAAGAAAAAAAGGGAAAAAGATGTGTACGGATATTTTGCCAATCCTTCACCACAACCGGTCCACCCTTCCTTCCACGGCGTCTTCTATGTGAGATTTCCCTCGAGGGGTGACAGCCTTATCAGTATCCCTTAGCGAAGCTACCCAAGGATACCGGAACGTGGTGGAGGGCAAGATACGGGGAAGATCTCGTTCCTTTGATCCTTCAGCTCACTCGACTTGGCTAATGGCTTTTATGCAAAGAAACTACTTCAGATGACAACACGTGGATGTGTTTGTAAATCAAATGTATAGCATATCTTTATAATTCGTATTCTACGACACACACCCAAGAAATAGTATACCAACTTTTGTGAATCGTAATCCATTATTAAAACCGCAAACAAACAAATTATCATACACGCGTTTATTGTTTTTTAGCAGACTAGGGGCGGAATTCATAAACGGGAATTGAGTCTGAGTGGGCCACCAAGGTTATAGATAAGGGAATTCATGCACACTGCGTGATTCATAGACGTGATATAAGGGCGATCCTGAGGGTGCACTGAATGTGCAACCCAAATGCACACTTACGGGATTCATAATCAAAAAATGGCGTTGAGTTGAGTTTCACCCTCAGCTCAAGGGTGCAATATCCTGAGTGACGGCAGGGGGTCACTTGAGTGCGTCAACTGATAACTTTTATTATTATTTGCACGTAGGTATAGGTACTAGTAATAAAATAGAGCATACTTCGTATTTTGTTAAGAGTTTATTCAAAAACTACGGCCTTATAAGAGTAGGTAGGCTGTACCTAAACGGTAGTTAGGTACATGTTTGATGTGATCAACAGATCCCATTCGAACGTTATACAATCAACAACGAAATATTTCGTAAACTATTCCGATTCGAGAAAGAGACAGTCATGGACTGCTACGAACCTGGAGGAGCCTAAAATAAATGGAAAGGATTTATAACCACCACAGCTGAAAGTGCTGGTCGCTCTTTGATTTTATGAGATCTCTACATACCAAGTTTGTAGTGCATGGTTTCATCTGGTGCATCCGATTCATCTTGGTTTGTGGAATGATTTGGTGGTAGGTACCTACCTTTCATTCATCACGATGTACAATCAATGAGAATTCCAAGAAAATGTGATTGCTTGAAGCTCTCCCAAAACCTCACGTCTTCTTTTTGTCCAACAGTCTAGATATACCCAAAATACTTCTTATTTTCAACTACATATCTGTTCTCTGAACTAACTGGCGAATCATTGTTTTCTCATTTTCTTACTTCTTTTCCATCACAGCTGTATACATAAAACACAAATTATCAGCTTTTCAACAAAAAAGCAACAAGGACTCACTTCAACTGTGGTTGCCCCGATCCAGGCAGGAGGACCAATGACTTTCGTCTTTGTCTGATAAGGCCTATGTCCTGTCTTCCCAAGGAACAAGGATAATAGCATAAAAAGCAAAAACACAGAGTAATCTTTGAGAACTGTGCAGAATGTGAGAGGGAATTTTCCCGTCCCTTTTCTCTCAAACCAGGGAAACGCCCCCTACAACATAATCTCAGGGCTGCCAACTTAAGTTGAAAAAGCATTGAGTGTCCCCTGAGTGCACTGTCAAACTCGTGTAATCTGAGTGTGCCCCTAACTGTTGAGTGAACCACCCCACTCAACAAGAAAAAGTATACACATTTTTGAGAGTCAGTAGTCTATAGACGTATCGAATGGAGCCTACGGTAGATCATTATCTACGTGGAAATACAGCATAGACGTAGGCAAACTTTATATATGAAAGGTATTGAAACAAAATGGTACACCTATATTTATAGTTTTAGGTTACATGAGTTATAATAAACTCGATTTCCATTGAAATTGTATCCACTGGTGGTCGTCATTTTAAGGTAATAAGACTATTTTTACAATATTCACATGAGTGTTCTCATTCACACTCATGTTGTTGTTTGTTCTTACCATAGGAAGAGCGAAGGAATGAACGTACAGCGATACGGGCGGCCCCATTCGATTCATTGAAATAGAGTACCTTGTCAATAACAATAAACGCTATTCTTATTCTCCCCACTAAACTCGTTGGTATTATAAAAACTATTGGAGTGAGTTGAAGTCGTCATTACTAATTCCGTGATAGGAATGCTGGGTGCCATATGCATGGCGCGAGGTTTTTCAGCTGTTGGGCCGCAGTAGGATAACGTGTCCGCAATTGGTTCACTTCTAGTATGCGACAATTACAGAATGTATGACAATGTTGATATATCAGGTGGCAACCAGCACTCATTTGTACCAGATTCATTAATTCGAGTATATACTCGTACTAACTAGATTGCTACATTGAAAGAAAGGACTAGTATAGCCCAAATTGATGTCCAATAATGTAAAATTGTGCTTCCTTACCTGTATGGAGTTAATTTTGCTTTTTCCGTCGTCGGCAGCAGTTTCCTGATAGGGTTGTATATCACGGGTAGTTTGAATGAAAAGGAGATGAATAATTCGTTAGGAGTGACCGAGAGACGCTTTGAGCATCGTTCATTCAAATCACGCTTCGATGCGCTTCGACTGCCAATATCAACAGCATCGCAACGATGGGCAGTGGACGCTTATAGCCCAAACCGGAATAATTATATCTCGATGTCGACTGGCTCAGAAGTCAACAGTGCGGACGATCCTCATCTAATGTGATTGAACTGGAAGGGGTCCCGGGGGGTGGGGACTTAACGACTGATTAGTTACCACTACTAGTTTCCTGCCCCAGTTTCGGTCAGAAATCCCTCAGCCCATTGCTCCGAACCACGCACACGGCAGAGACCAAGTTCGGGTTGATTACTCCGTTTTCGGGGCCCCCCTTCTCTAATGAAGGTGCAAAACCTTGAGGCGGAATATTCCATCAAAGCCCTCAACTTCGAGTTTTGGAGGGAAATAAAATATCCTGAGGGAAGTGGTAACGTCGCAAAGGTCAAAGTTGAATCTACACCTACTCATTGGAATGGAAGTTTAGGTCAAAGGGAAATTTTCTCACAAACGATAGGTAGGTATAGAATAAACTGTTGCTTAGCACAAAAACTCGAAATGTACACACAATATGATATAATTAGATACATCTAATTATAGCTACAAGTGGCTGCAGGTAATTTCCTTCCTCGCATTCCTCGGGTTAAGACATAGATAAAAATAAAGTTTATATTTAAACTTTTGATTTCAAGCATTGATTTTTGAGGTTTACATTTGTTGGCTAACACTGGCGATCAGGATTAAAAACAGATAACTGAGAAGAAAAAAGTAAGTGTACTTTGTGCTGTTGAGAAAACTCGAGATTTTAGTCGTTTTTCGGTATTTTTCCAAGTTAGTCTGCGAATACTAGTAAATATGCTTGATAACGAGATTCAAAATTTAAAAAAAAACTCAAAATCATACATCTCATATGATAAATGTGTACTTTCAAAAACAGAAAATATTTGAGTAAGGGGCCATTTTCTTCATTGAAATTTCACGCAGATAATGAAACTTCAACTAGCAAGGGGTTGAGGATGGGGGGTGGGGGTCCAGTTAGCAATCCTGGAACATCTCAAGAGAATTACGGTCAGCATAGTTGGTTGCAAGATCTAAAGCGCTACAAATTATTACAAAAGTTTATTATTTCATAGTTAGATAGCCCTTCAACGCAGATCACTGATCTACAATTATTACACGTAATAATCATTATTTATTGCTATTAGTCATTATTTTTAAATTATTACACGTAGTTGCGAAATGTAGGCACCCATCAACTGGCAATCAGTGATATAAAATAAAGTACCTACCTACACTTCACTAGTCCATAACAATTATGTAGTTATATCAAATTCGATTTCGTGAAGTGCGAATTTGAATGGAAAAATATCGGCTGATAATGGTCAGAGTTTATAGGGCAATTTTAACTATGTTCACACCAGTTCTTACCTACACTCATCTTCTTCATTTTAGGGAATTTTCCTTAAAAAATCAAGCTATTGCAATAGGTCAGACATTTTAAAAATTAAACTTTTCCAAAATTTTCTTCATGGGAATCCGTTATGGGGCATTTTGAAATGATGAACCCAGAAGTTTGCGCTTTTTGTTACTTACACCTACAACAATTACATTACCTATACTATATATATATATATATATATATATATACATATATATATATATATATATATATATATATATACATATATATATATATATAGATGTGGATTTTAATTCCCTTATTGTAAGAGGCTTAAAAAACTGTAAGAACACCCATTTCCTATTTTGGTTTATTACCTGTCAAGTAATTTCAATAATGAACCTTTGTAATCGGCCAAGAAAAAAAATTGTACCCCCCCCCCCCCTTTAGGGAATTTTCCTTAAAAAATCAAGCTATTGCAATAGGTCAGACATTTTAAAAATTAACTTTTTCCAAAATTTTCTTCATGGGAATATATATATATATATATATATATATATATATATATATATATATATATATATATATACAGCGATCCGGAGAACATTTTAACACATTTTCTGGGAAAAATTGAGCTGGTCAAATGGCTTCAAAATTATAAATGTGAGGGGGGGTCATTTAGTTTTTCTTGGCCGATTACAAAGGTTCATTATTGAAATTACTTGACAGGTAATAAACCAAAATAGGAAAGGGGTGTTCTTGCTGTTTTTCAAGCCTCTTACAATAAGGGAATTAAAATCCACATCTAATCATTACGAAACACCTTCCTACGCGCCGTAGCCAAATTGGTGTACTGACAATGCTAATGATAGATTTTTATCAAAAAATAATATTACACAACTAGCGAGTGGAGCATCATTTAAGTAATGGTGCTCAACACGGAAAATGAGAAACGCTATCAAACAACGCCATTAGAACGTGATTGATATCTAAGAGGGCTGAAGTCACGTTCTGAATCAGATTCAACAGACTACAAAGACTTTTCCAGTGAACCGATCGAATTCCCATTATGTCAGATAGTAATCGATCGCACCGTAGGCGTTTCGCTTGAGACTAACTGACGGATGATATTATCCAATGTTCCAGTCTGATCGTCCACAGTAGTCATCAGTAACAAACAATATCAATAGTTATTGTTTGTTACTGATAATTGCCTAACCGTCGAAATTGATTTAACATTGTAACTCTTTATTTTTCGTGGGAACAGACAACGTTTTTTCACTAATCTCAGTTTTTTTCTACATGGTACTATTGAGTAGTAGGTAATTGTAAGCAGTAAGTACTAGACGAAGCATAGACCTCTGATCAGCTGATTGGCTCCTAAAGCTGATCTCTATCGTATTTAATCTCTGAAGTTGAAATTTGAAGCAGGGCCTATAAGAGACAGGTAGTATAAAATTTCAACGTACGGAATTAATGTTAAATCGATTTCGACGGTTCGGCCATCGTCATCAATAGTTATTGTTTGTTACTGAAGATGGCCTAACCGTCAAAATCGATTTAACATTGTAACTCTTTATTTTTCAATCATTAGGGTTGTTAGCCGTTCCATATTTATGGTGAAGGTGGTTGTGAGGGGATGAGTTAATTTTTAGGCTGCTTTTCTCATCATTTATTCATTTACTCCTAGCGCTTTCGCCCTAATGGGCCTCATCAGGGAGTTTAAGATAATATTTTGTAGTAGTAATTCGTTTTTTCATTCTATGTCTATAGGTTTACTTTGAAAGAGGCCTGCTCTCCTAATATAAACCGTTTTATTTTACTTATTTTATACACACAACTACGACTAGTTACCTAGTAATGATTATAAATATTTCAAGCCCGTGCGACATACTCCCTAAGCATCGGATACCTAAACCTATAGACATAGAATGAAAAACGCTGCAAATTATTTCACAAAGGTTTATTATTTTTTCAATTGAGTATGATCGTAGTTTTAGTTGGCTTGCGTACGTCATAAGGCAGGTCCAGACTCCTCGGCGTGTCCCATTTCGAGTTGCCACAACCTATACTTCTATAATTATATACGCATGTTTATATTTCTCGATTTGAGCTCCTATCTATTCAAATAGTTATTGCCTTAATAATATCATTATCTAACCACGTACGAAAAGTCGAGAGGATATGTTATTAAATATGCGTAGGAAAAGCATTGGTATTAACACACAAATATGACCTAGAAAAACACATATATTCATGCCTCGAAGGAACGCCGTACCCACCTCATGGTGCCGCGGCGCCTCCTCTCACTCCACCCCCCGCTCACCCCCCCCTCACCACCCACCGTGACCCCCTGCCAAGCGTGCCAGGCGTGCGTGCGTGCGTAAGTCTAACAAAGCCTTGAAATGACACTTTTTCGCCCGTTTTTGGCCCATAGCATCTATGCGAGTAAAGCGATCGGGATGGTTAAACGTTAGGACCAACTAGACCCCAAATGGAGTCTATGTGCGAAAGGACGTTTTTTTTTAAGTCAATTCTTAGGCCTTTTATGGCCCGGACGGCGGACGGCGGACGGCGAACGGCGGACGGCGAACGGCGGACGGCGGACGGCGAACGGCGGATGGCGAACGGCGGACGGCGGACGGCGAACGGCGGACGGCGAACGGCGGACGGCGGACGGACATTACAAATTTGGATTCTACGCACCTTGAAACGTAAAGTGACAAAGTTTGAGGGGGGGTTATAAAAATTTTTTGCTATACGATCACATAGGCTTATTATTGGAAATAATAAACCAAAAACGAATTACTACTACAAAATATTAACTTAAACTCCCTGATGAGGCCCATTAGGGCGAAAGCGCAAGGAGTAAATGAATAAATGATGAGAAAAGCAGCCTAAAAATTAACTCATCTTTATTTTTCGTGGGAATAGACAACGTTTTTTCACTAACTTCCGTTTTAAAATGGGTTTCTACAACTTCGTCGCGAATGATTTAGTTCGTACCATGTTTGAGCTATCTTCGTAATATTAGTTCATTTTGATTACCTACTTAGCAATATTAGTTTATAACGTAATAAATCAGCTTTCCTTGACACTACAATGGCTTAGGGATGATAGGGTGTTGTGGTAAAATGAGAGCATTCCAGAAAGAGGCAAACGATTTTCCTATCGTGATTTTTTTTTTTTTTTTTTTTTTTTTCCGCATCTTGAAACTAAAACCATAAAATTTTTAGGAAGTTTTTTAATTTATTCATTTATTTTATTGTATTCAGTTTATTGAAAATAATAAACCAGAAACGACTTAAATTATATATTCACTCATGCAGATGAATAATTGTTCGGGAAAACCCCCAATTAATTTTAGAATATTCTCTTATCTTACTCATGAACTTCATAAATGATTCTGGTCTAAACTATCTTCTACACTACAAACGTACCCAAAATAGCAAAAATGGGGTGCAAATTGTAATCAAGTAACGCAGAAGTATCTGCTGAGAGTGAAGAAAGCTCCTATTTTAGTCTGTGAAAAGAAGCAAATAAAAGCACGAGCTATAGCGAGTACAACTATACCCTATTCATCACTGTCGACGTTCATTAAGAAAATTTTTGTATTCCAATTCCCTGAAGCGTGAAAACTTTTGAAGGCACTTGGAGCCAACGTGGAAGTTTCAACTCTGACCTTTCGATAACGCCAATTTTTCGAGGGGTAAAGTTTTACTTTAGGCTACGCGTTTGGTGGATTGGAAGGATTTCAATGAAATGGTGATTCGTTAAATTAGGGTACATGTACTCTTATATAACTGTGGAGCTCAGCTATCTGATTCATTATCAGAGAGTGATATACTTCTGGTTTGAACATATCAAGTAATTCGAACCATCTTTGTTTTACGACTTCACGTCAACATCATATCTATCTATACTATTATTTAAAAATTTAATGGTGTGTGTGTGTGTGTGTGTCTGATACTCAATCACGTAAAAACTACTGGACCCATTGAGCTGAAATTGTACATTGACATTCTTTGGGTTAACACATAGGCTGCATTACGATCCTCTGGACTTACTCCTTCATAAAAAACTCAGTTATTCCTAACAACGTCGCCCGGAAATACAACATTGTAATTAGGGTCAACTCAAAACTTGCTCTGTTGAAAGAGAGTGTTGATAGGGCTCGACAACCAAAACTTAGGCCCTAGGAGAAACCCAATTGTTCTGTGCCCTAACTACTCGTATTTCCAAAATTACGTGGCTGGTCAAATAAATAAATTCATACACCAATTTGTTGGTACATATTCAATAAACAACAAATTTTATTAATGAAATGGCAGTGGAAACGATAATGATACAAATAGATCAATTTTAAATAGAATGAGGAGATGAAATGGCAGTGGAAACAATAATAATACAAATAGATTAAATTTAAATAGAATGGTGAGCTCATAGAATTTATTATACCTAGGTACTTAGATTAGTTTTAGTATTAATATAGTTATAAGGCTTGACCCAGTTAATATTTATGATAATTCCTAGAATATAGCAGCCTCCACAATTTATTATTAAGTATAGTCTTTAGTCCTTGCATTAATATTTAATTCGTAGTGCACTTTTCGTAGCTTTAGCTGTAGAATATTACGAACTGACCTCTTTTCTGGTTAAGTACCTTGAGGCCCTGGCCAGGGTGGTGCTATCTCGTCTTCCGGGTGGCTCCGATATAATTTCAGGTGATGATTCGGATGAGAGGAGTAACAAATCGGGGATAGCGGCGAATTCGTCGTAAAGAACGTGGTTTTACGGGGGAGACGAGGAGCGTAGGTTCAGCTCCACAAGACAGGACGACACTGACTCGGAGATTACGACGTCGAGCTTCGAAAGGTGCCGAGGCAGCGTGAGGTGGGAGACAGGAAGGTCCGAAGATGTGTGTGATAGTAAATGAAAACAAACTGGAGCGTTTATCAAGGCGTAAACATGCTACCGACCAAATTTGGAATTTTCAAATTTAGCCTAATTCTCTGTGGAGTATGGAGCCTCTTGAAGAGGCAAAAGTGGAGAGCACTGCGATACATGTCTCCTGAGCACCGATCCATTTGCTGTACGGAGTGACACAACTCTAGTCAATCCATCATGGCCTGGGTGCGTTTCTAGGACTCTTGCTGCTGGCCATTGAAGCGGAGGGGATTCATCACTAAGAAGAACCAAATCGCCAACTTGGAGGTTGGGAGTCGGTCGCTGCCATTTGTTCCGCGCCTGAAGTGTCGACAAATATTCCATCCTCCACCTGGACCAAAACTGCTGGAACATCCTACGGTTCATCTGCCAACGGTCTAGGAGGTTCTGTCTCTGGTCTAGCTCGGAGTGCTCCGGGAACGAGCATAGTGTCCTACCGACCAAGAAATGACCAGGGGTCAGGAACTCCAAGTCTTCAGGGCTATCAGACACTGGGCACAGTGGGCGTGAGTTCAAGGAGGCTTCGATTCGGGCAAACAGCGTGGCTAGCTCCTCAAATGTCATAGGGGTGTCTCCAGCAATGACCCTGAGTCTCCTCTTTACAGATCTCACTCCAGCCTCCCAGATACCACCCATATGTGGCGTTTGAGGTGGGTTAAAGTGCCAGTCGATTCCCCTGGTGTTAGCGAAATTTTCAATCGCAGTTTTGTTCGATGAATCCTTGAACCATGTAAACAATTCCTTTAGATGTCTTGCTGCCCCAATAAAGTTGGACCCATTGTCGGAATACACATGGCTCGGCATTGCTCTGCGTGATATGAAGCGGTGAAATGCTGCTAAGAAGGCGTCAGTGGTAAGCCTAGTGACCGTCTCAAGGTGGATCGCCTTTGTTGCCATGCAGATGTACAGGCATAAATACACTTTTGAGGTCAAGGCCTTTCGTCTCAAAGAATCTCTCATCACAAATGGCCCAGCAAAATCAATGCCAACGTGAATAAACGCTTGGCCTCCATCCAGACGGTACCGAGGGAGATTACCCATCAGCTGGTTGAAGATTTTCCCTTTTGACTTATAGCAAACAATGCACAGGAATCCACGTTTACGGACGAGCTTACGAAGGGATGGAATCCAGTAACGTAGCTGAATGAGTGATTGCAACTGTGATGGGCCGGGGTGTAAGAATAGTTTGTGATAATGGTCTACAAGAAGTAATGAAAAGTGAGAATTGTTGGGAAGTAGTATTGGATGCTTACTATGCTGAGGCAGATCTGACAACGACAAGCGTCCACCAACTCTCAGGACACCCTCTGCATCTATGTATGGAGCCAGGTTAGGGAAGATTCTAGTGGCAATCTCATCAGTTGGAGTCCTTGAATCAAAGAAATGGTGCCTTTGTACAGCTTTAATGCAGGTGGTGGTTGCCTGTTTGATTTCATTGAGAGAAAGCCTACCAGTCAGCAACATACAGCAGCAACATCCAACGTGCTTGGTGTTGTATCTCCATCTATTAATCCATGCAACTGCTCTTACCAAGCAGCTGTATGATGAAAAGCGAGACATCCAAGTAATAAAGGGATTGTAAATCTTAGTGGTCGCAAGTACTATAGGCTCCTTGAGTTCTGGGAGTTCCTGCTCGTTTGCCAGGGTAGGGGTTGGCCATTCTGCCTGTGGAAGGACTAGCCATGGGGGTCCTGTCCACCAGAAGCTGTTGCTCGCCAGCTCTGCAGGAAACACTCCTCTTGAACCCAGATCCGCCGGGTTATCTTCAGATCTCACATGTCTCCATCTGGACGTAGGCAATCTATCATTGATATGGACTACACGGTTGCACACAAATGTCTTCAATTGATAGGGGCCGTGCTTAACCATCCGAGGACAATGGTAGAATCACAACAGAAAACTGGCTCTTCAGCCCTGCCTGGCATCGAATTCAGGAATGCAGATAGTGAGTGGAAAAGATCAGAGAGCAAGAAAGCAGCACACAGTTCCAGTCTTGGCACAGAGAGAGTCTTTACAGGAGCCAATTTTGACTTAGCAGTTAGGAGAAATACTGTGACACTGGAATCAGTCTGCAACCTCATATACACAGCAGCACAGTATGCCTTGACAGAGGCATCAGGAAATCCTATAATCTGGTAGGAGTAGTTGCCAGTGGTATTGATAAACCTTGGGATTCTAATTTTGCTTATTTCAGGCAGTTGCTGAACCGAATGTCTCCAGAGGTGCTGCAGATTACTAGGGATGGGTGTATCCCAATCAATTCCTATCTTCCATAGGTCTTGGATGAAGGCCTTGAGCTGTAATGTGACGGGAGTTAGAAATCCTATAGGATCAAAGATTCTAGCAACGGATGATAAAATAGCTCTCTTAGTGAAGACCATTGATGGCTGCTTGATAGTATAGCGAAAGCAGTCCAACACAGGATCCCACTCGAGACCCAATATCTTTATAGATTGATCATGTTTATCACTAAGTGAGACTGGATTATTATCATCTTCGCTTGATATAGCTTGAAGCACCTGTCTACAGTTACTAGCCCACTTGCTGAGGCTAAAGCCACCACATTTCATTATATTTATTACTTGGCTTTGAAGTTCACAGATGTCTTCGATTGTGTCAGCACCAGTGCAAAGATCGTCCACATAAATGCTGCTCGAGAGTGCTTGGCTGGCAAGTGGGTATTTAGTTCCCTCATCTATACACAGTTGTTTCATGACTCTGAGAGCAAGGTATGGGGAACAACTGAGACCATAAGTCACAGTCTTCAAGGAATACCTCTCAATGGCATTGGCTGGAGATGATCGCCAAAGGATGTTCTGGTACTTCCAATCCGCTTCATCGACAAGGATCATTCTGAACATCTTAACAGCGTCAGTCATAAAGACATAGCGATGCTGACGAAAGCCTAGTAGAATGTCACGAACATCCTTCTGGAGTTTAGGGCCAGTGAGTAATTGCTCATTTAAGGATGATGGTGAGACTCGAACGCTTCCATCAAACACCACCCTCAACTTGATGTCAGCCCCAGCTTCCTTGATAATGCAATGATGTGGTATGACAAATTTAGGGGGTGTGCGGGCAATAGCCATGTGATCCATAGCTATGTATTCTTCCATAAATTCACAGTATTTTTCTCGCACATGAGGGTTGTGCTCCAGTTTGCGTTCCAGATTCCGAAATCGCTTAAGAGCTACACTAGTTGAGTCACCCATCAATGGCTCATCATCCCGGAATGGGAGTCTCACAATGTACTGACCACTTTCCGAACGACGATGTGTCTGGACAAAATGCTCCTCACAGCGCTCATCCTCAGGACTGAGAGGTATGGGGGCTGATGCTGGCTCTTCCAACTCCCAAAAGCGCCTGAGCTCAGTGTTCAGGTCCGAAGGCTCACTTAATGAGAACAGTACAGTGGATTCTCCCGCACAAGTTGCATCATTGTATCTACCAATTACTATGTGTCCGAAGACCGATGACAATAGCTTAGGCATGCTCTCTTCAAAGGAAACCATGCTGCCTGTGCAAATATCCGCAAACAGGTCTGCTCCAAGCAGAAAATCTACAGGTCGAGGAAGCCAGAAGTCGGGATCAGCCAGGGGATACTCCTTATATCGAGCTCGGATACCAATTGGCAGCATCATGCTTGGTAGGTAGGATGTTATATTTGCCACCACAACAGCATCGGTGACAAATTCTGGTGAAGCTCTGTGGGATGGACGGAGTTTGACTGAGGTCTTCCCCTTAACACCTTCAAATATAGTGCTACCAATTCCCGATATTTTCCTAGGGCATTTTGTAGCTAATAACCCTAATCGATCCAAACATTTTTTTGTTATGAAGGAGTACATACTGGCGGAATCAACAACCATACGTATAGTTTGAAAACCACCACGGACATCTGCTACTTTAGCAATTGCTGTGCCCAATAGAACATTACCTTCAGCATTGGTGGAGCTCAATGCAGGACTGGGAATCTGGGCTGTGGTGGTAGAAGCATGTTGGTGTAGACTTGCATGATGTCGCTCGGGGCAAAAGCGGCAATGCCATCTTGATCTGCAATCCTTGACCGAGTGATGGGGAGAAAGGCAATTGACACATCCTGCCCAATTTCTTAGCATGGCAGCACGTTCAGTGGCTCGTGCTTCATCGTATTTCTGGCAGCTCAACAGGTGATGGCATGAACCGTCATTGCAAATAATGCACGGTAAGTCCCTTGGCTTGGTTGGGCGTTGGGATTCGTTTGAGGATCTTGAAATCGACGAGCTTGTGAGGAGCGCAGTCCTCTTGGTCTGACGTTGGTAGTCAAGTCTGGATTTTCTTGTTGGAGAATCCTCAATGGGTGTGAATCCTGGGATGTGAGATCCACCTGATGCCAGTTGAAGGGCGAGGCAGCGATCTTTGACATATTTGTCTAATGAAGTGAAAGTAGGAAAATCAACGTCATGATTAGCGATTTCAAATTGTTCCCGAGTGTTGGTGTCCAACACTCTAGATGCCAAATGAAAGAGGATGAATTCTGCAGAATTAGCAATCTTCAGAAGTTGGAATGCTGCTATTGGGTCAGAGACGCCTGACCGGAATGACTGCAGGGACTCTGCCGTTGTTTTCCCTGAAAGTGGCTTGAATTCAATAACCGGATTCAAGTATGCTGATGCGAGCATCCTCCTGTTATCATATGCTTCAGTGACAGCTTTCCAGGCAAGCGAATAGTTAGTATCGTCCTCAATCGAAAAACGTGCGATGACACTAGCAGCTGGACCCGTCAATGCGGCCTTTAGATATTGAAACTTGAGGCTGGGACTAATTGTATCATCGGTATGGACCAGAGAGATATAGATATCCCTGAACTTTGGCCACTGGGCAATGTCACCATGGAATTCTGGGACTTTAATGGATGGCAAATTCTTGATGCGGGACTGCTGCAAGGTAGCGTTACAAATGCTGGACGTCGATAATAGTTCCCTATTAGACAACTTCTCAAAATAAACATTGGCTTGATAATATAATTTTTGAGCATTAGCCTTCATAGTAGCCTCATTCGGGGAAGGGAAGCTTAACGAGATACAAGCTTCGTCGTACTTGTCAGCAATTTCGTCCCAAAGTGTCTCGAATTTGGTATAGTATCTATCGAGAACCCTAAACATACCCTTAAATTGATCCACGTGAGAATCGTCTCTCATGGCTACAATTCCTTCATTACAAATGTTCTTCACCTCGTTATATGAAGCCTCAAGACGGCGCTTATATGGTTGAATTTTTCTGACGAATTCAGCAGAAGGCTCAGCTCCATCGCCCCTAGGAGTAGTCATAATTTAATTACTTGACCAAACCACGCTCTGCTACCAAAATGATAGGGCTCGACAACCAAAACTTAGGCCCTAGGAGAAACCCAATTGTTCTGTGCCCTAACTACTCGTATTTACAAAATTACGTGGCTGGTCAAATAAATAAATTCATACACCAATTTGTTGGTACATATTCAATAAACAACAAATTTTATTAATGAAATGGCAGTGGAAACGATAATGATACAAATAGATCAATTTTAAATAGAATGAGGAGATGAAATGGCAGTGGAAACAATAATAATACAAATAGATTAAATTTAAATAGAATGGTGAGCTCATAGAATTTATTATACCTAGGTACTTAGATTAGTTTTAGTATTAATATAGTTATAAGGCTTGACCCAGTTAATATTTATGATAATTCCTAGAATATAGCAGCCTCCACAATTTATTATTAAGTATAGTCTTTAGTCCTTGCATTAATATTTAATTCGTAGTGCACTTTTCGTAGCTTTAGCTGTAGAATATTACGAACTGACCTCTTTTCTGGTTAAGTACCTTGAGGCCCTGGCCAGGGTGGTGCTATCTCGTCTTCCGGGTGGCTCCGATATAATTTCAGGTGATGATTCGGATGAGAGGAGTAACAAATCGGGGATAGCGGCGAATTCGTCGTAAAGAACGTGGTTTTACGGGGGAGACGAGGAGCGTAGGTTCAGCTCCACAAGACAGGACGACACTGACTCGGAGATTACGACGTCGAGCTTCGAAAGGTGCCGAGGCAGCGTGAGGTGGGAGACAGGAAGGTCCGAAGATGTGTGTGATAGTAAATGAAAACAAACTGGAGCGTTTATCAAGGCGTAAACAAGTGTGTTGAAAAAGAGTGGAAAATTACCGTACAATAAATTTGTTGTTTGTGTTATATTTTAACAAGACGTTCTTGAACAATGAAGTCGAGTCACGAGACTCTAGACTCTGACTTACTATTTGTCCAACTAATCTGATTTTTTACTAAGGTATTGACTACTTGATCTTATGTGTTTTTGAGATGCGAGCGTGGCAATCATCCAGACTACTGACCTAACCAAAAAACTGATCTGTGTAAAATCTCATGGCGGCTGGAGCGCTGGGAACTACAGAGCAAGTCAGGGTCTAGAGTCTCGTCACTTGACTTGATTGTTCGAGAACGTCTCGTTATTTCATTAAACTTAAAATGTGAAGTTATAGTAAAATTTTTGGTGACTGTGTTGTTAGGAGTTTGTGGGTTGTTTTGAATTCCTAGACGATCGAGTCATTATTGGAGTATTGTCTCAAAATGAAGAGGATTCCAGTGCCGTTATTTTTTATGGGACTACAAGATGAATTATATGTCAAGCATGTGGAAAGGATTTCAGAAGCCCGAATGGACAGTGCAGTAATAATATCACAAATTTCCTATGTAGTTTGTACCCTATAATAAGTTACCTGTTTGCAAATATTCCGTCCAATATCTAAGAGATCTTGTCTGCTCCATACATAGGTAAAACAAATGCTATAATTAATTCTAATTTGAATATCTTAGTTTGTTCTTGTTTTATTCCAAATTTTAAAATAATTTTACATAGAAGGAAGATGGAAAATTTTGTTCTAAACTAAAGAATACGTAATTGTTTTATTGTAAAAACGATAAACTCAACATAATTCTATATCATCCCTAGAAACATTTGTCACTCTTTTTCACGGGTTTGTATGATAAAAGTACAGATTAGATTCCAAATGATCCACTACATATAGCTATGACCGTACTACACTCGTTCATATTGGATGACGAATTCACTATCGAGTTACTTACGAGTTTGCCAATTTACCTATACATATCGTTTACAATTAGAAGAAGGATCTATGAGTTACTGCTACCCCTTAATCTCTATATGTGAACAACTATGTCTTGAATTTTTTTCTTTTCGGGACGAACAGTCACCGGACAAGCGGCAAAGTGTGAAGCAACAGCGTTCTCTCCCAACCTGTCACCAACAATCGATCGCACATAAAACCGGATAAATACGGCTCTTCTAAATGCGGTCCTTTTTTCTTTGGTCTCCTTCATTAAACCGGCAGACCGGCGTAAAATGCCTTAGTTGTTGAAGCTAGTAGTAGCATGGTTGGGCCTTGTACAGACAGTTTTTTTCTTCTTCCTTTGGAGGGCATCCTGTACTATGAAGCCGACTTTTCCTCTTGCAAGAGTTGTGGGTAGATATCTAGAATTTTTCGATACGTCTAAATCTGTTGTATATTTTGGTATCTTGGATTCTGATCGTAACAGATGAACTTCTTGAAAGTAATCGTCAAAGTATGTGTAGAAAAGTGAATTTCATCTTAACCTATTTATTGGTTGATAGGTAGAAATAATTTATGAAGATTCCGTGTAATTGCATAGTACCTTTGAAAGGCACTGAGGTTTTTGAAACATGATGACCGCGATCTTAGTAAAGTATCTTAAATAACCACATTACGGTACGTAAATAGTGTTACCTGTGTTCGATGATCTTTTTTTATTCGTATTTCAGGACAATTCATTAACCTTGATTAATGGCAGTAACTCTATAATCACGCAAGAGATCTTTTACATGATATCTTAGTGCTTTACCGGTCAAGTAATACGAGAATCTTAGCCATGAACATAAACGGACACTCAATGTGATCAGCAAGCACATGAGGGGCAGAATAATATTAAGAGGCCTTAGATAGCCGATCTAGTCAGAGAAGTGATGAAAGCCGAAAAAAATGTGAGACGGTTATTGTCTCACAACCGCACTCAACAGGTGTGTAGCACGGATTGTCTAGGATCAACCATCACAGTGAAGTCAGCGATTCGAATGGTAATACTGGAATTTTTCAGTACATACACAACCTTGAGATTATGTGTTAAGCTCAGAAATGTGAAAATAGGTCTTGGTCCGGAACTAAAGCTTCAGACGGCTGATCTTGTGAATGTCATTGCAAGCTAAATAAAGAGCAGATTCTCCATGAAGTAGAACTCGGATCAATGAGGATAGTGCCGGAATAAAAATGCAAGGTTCTTGGGAGAAAAAGAATGGCATGTACTTTGATAACTATATTTAGATTATAGATGCAACCCCTTACTGTTCCAATACCCAGTCTTTAAACGCTACTGTCAACATCAGACAGAAAATCTTATTTTGCGGTAAATGCAAATATTTGCTTTTTGGGATACCGTACACAAGCAATGTAGAAAGCGATGAGGAAATGTTAGAGTATTATGTTTGTTATATCACACTGGTTTGTATTGACGCTCGAGTTGACAATAAATGGCAGCAACATTCGTCTCTTGTGTTGCGTGGAGAAGGCTAAACTTGAAATTACATTGTTTAGGTACATTACGAACCTCCAAGGGTACATGGTACGCATAGTAACAGTAGTTCAAATTCAAAAGCAGTCGCTCCAGGCTGGGGAATAGCAGGAATTCTGCCTTTATCCCAGGTTTGATACAAAATGAACTAAAGTAGAACAAGAAAAGTGCTGAAGAAGGAAGGGTAAGAGAAAAACATAAAAAATACCATCTCCGGCCGCATTCTCAAGATATTTTGTCCGAATAGCTACTCCATATTATTCTTTTAACCGTTTACTGTAGCGAACTGAATTCGAGTAAAATTGTTTAATGTTCATAAAAGAAAAGCTTTGTGATTACTCGAGGAAAAAAAATGGTTTCGTACTTAGAGATCAAAACTTTTTGTTTTAGAAGGTCATTAAAGTAATTTGGGATCAGTGCTTTTTGTCCCCAAGGGCACATATGACGTATGCTATACGAGAAGCCACAAAAACCATAACGCGATTATTACCTAAGAAATTCGCCTAAATCTTGTATTTTATTTTATTTCATAGGACGGGGTCATAATAGTTACCATCTAAACATTATATTGATTGATGCTTTCGTGCTGAACATATTAGGTTCCTACCTGTCGTGCCTAATAGAAGTCTTACTATTAAACATTTTGTCAATCATACAGCATATTCGATTGTTTTTCAATATAAATGTTTAATTTTTCATGGAAATAAATGGCTAATATTTTCTACGATTCGTATGTCGAGCGGGCAGAAAATCTTTTGTCACTCCAAGCCGTACTAGAATTATCCAGCTTAGAACAATGGGTAGTATTGATCGTGGCAAATCCCTGCAGATAGTTGTTGAAGAAAAGCTGTGAGCTGTTTCAATGCACAGTACGAACGTTTGGATGTTAAGAAGTTTTTTGGTAGGTACTCAAACAGTATTAAGAGTATGATTAAACTCCATCAAGTCGTGAAATTTATCATTTTTTCAGTCATTTTCATTTCACAATCATAACTAATGGATTAAGAACTAATATTTGAATAATATCCACGTCAATTATTATAAAACTGAAGCGCTAATTTACTCACCAAGATATGCATAATATTGCTTCCTTAAGTGCCACATTTTTAATAAACTATTATCTGCATTAGTGTACATCATCAATAAATTTTATTTGTAATTCCAGAGTTGCCATTAATAATCATTTATTTTGGCCATTTAAAGTTAAGGAATATTGTTGTCAGACCAGTGTATATTTCTCCATGATATGCAAGCTGTTTTTAGTAGTAGTTGTTAGTGTTATGATTATCCCACGATTTCCCAACATTTTAGCACAAAGTAATCTACTAATTTTGTTTATTTTCTCGTGCTGGTAGAGTTCTTTCAGTTTATTCATTTAATAAAGGACGAGCCCAATAGTATTCGATTCATAAAATACAATTATTTATACTATTATAAATACTAATAGTATACAATTATTTGTAAAATATGTATATAGTTCGCTTATACAAACTAATAAGAATTTACAACTTATGGAAATAGCAATCAAGCAGAATCAAGCAGCAGCAGTTCAAGTGGATTCACCAAATACAGACTATAAACTCTCCTTTTCCGTGCAAGAAAATTGGTGAGAAGACAAAGTAGATGACACCTAGAATGCAGCTGAAATACCTTTGGTTCGATGACCTATTCATTAATGATCTTCGGGAAAATTGAGCGTTATCATGATAGATGATATAGATTTTCATGATCTCCCGTCAATAACCCCGGTAATAGAATATGTAAAGTCTGACCGAGTAATTTATGACCAACCAAACATACGAACCCGTGACATACATATCCAACTGCTAACCAATGGAGAAACGTTTTACGCTCCATTTTCGAATGAGATTGTTAAATATACTCCAAAATGGAAAAGTCAAATAAAACACAAAAGCACGTGCTGGAAATAGGAAACAATTCTTCACACTTTTCTTGAAATTGTCTAGTTTCCAAGTCGTTGTTCACGTGGTATTTTCGTACTACTAGCCAAAGTTCAAGAATACCATCTTACAATATCAAAACTTCTTCCCGGTAGAAAAAAATAGCAGCCCAAGAATAGCGTGTACCATCACGGACGTGACCTGTTCAAGTAAACCATAAATTCATTAAAAAAAGGGGAAAAACAGGCGTCGTTAAACGATCAAAACGACCAACGCACAACCGTCGGAGTGGTAGTTAATTGGATGTAACGGTGCCTAGGGAACCCAGTGGTGAGATGGCCCTTCCTACCGCTCTCGTGGGGTTTCTCAACTTGAGGGTGGCTCCCAGTCTCAACCAGCTCCCCTTAATTTGTCCTTGACCTAAACCTAAACAACTCCAGGAAGAATGCAGATCGAAGTGGACTTCTGGAACAAACACTCTCATTGTTATTAATTTCATTTTCGAATGACGAACTGAATGTATTGAGCGCATTTTGACAACATCCTCACTATTTTTACTCGTTTTAATTGGTGTTTCAAGAGTTCCCTTTGCACCATCACTGAGGAAAACTAGAACAACCTTTCAAAGTGTAGGAAGTAATATCATAGTTCAGCCTTACTTTCTTATTCTATAACCTAGGATCCTACTTATCCTGCTGTTTTAAATGTAAAAATGTGTTCATATTTCTCTGATTCATTCCAGTTCCTGTATTATTCAGGTCTTACCTTTGAATCAGGATAGGTAGATTCGTAGATTGTACCTGTTTTAAACAACAGCACCTGGCGACTGATCCTGACGGAATAACAGGACGATTTGGCGTTTGTAAGTATATACCTATATATTAACTTCATTGTTACTTACAAGTTTTTACTTAAGATAAGTTTTCTGGGCTTAGTAACAAAATCAGCCAAAACTGACGACATTTTGAGGTCGCTACAGTGTTCAAAGGCAACTCCAAAACCATACAGAATGAGCTACTTGACAGTATATTTCATGTGTGTCAAGATGCGATAAAACTAGAAATTGCTAGGGCTAAATATCTATCCCTTGAAGCAGATGAGACAACAGTTTGTTCTTGCAAAATTCGATTCACTATAATTTATAGATATCTGATTGACAATCAAGTGAAAGAACGCTTTTTTGCTCTTCACAACCCTCCCGCTCTAGTTTTTTCTCTCGCTCCCCACAAAAGAATAAAGTTTTAGACTCAATAGTTAACAGTCGCAGAATACCACACCCATCTGGTACCAGGTGGAATTTCAACTCCATTTTGTATTGCCAATTGATAAAATCTTGCTAAGAACTGCTTTTCAGAACTAAACGTTAGTGATCTGGTCTGTAATTACAGTTTACTACAATGACCTCTAAGCCATTGTAGTGTCAATGAATGCTGATTTATTACTCTAAGTTAAAAACTAATATTGTTTTGTAACCATAATGGAATAATCTTGTGAAAAGAAGGCACTACATGGTTGGTATACAATTGAGTAGTAGGTACCAACTGGTAAGCAGTGGGTACTAGACATATCCATGATCTTTTGTTTTTCCCATCAAGGGAGAAATTAAAATGCTTGATTATTTAATGTCGCAGTTTGATAGTTTTCGCATTTAGTAGGTTCTGAAAATAGAACCGCAAGAAATGAATTTAATTTCTACTTACAAATTTATTTTATTCATCTTTCCTAATCTCAGGATAGTAGGTTACATTCCCAAGACGAGTCTATCGTTTACTCTGGTATCTTATGCAATTATCAGTGTTTTTAAATTTATTTTTCCGTTCAAATATTATTTTCTCGGATTCGGTCTTAGAATGGTCTGAAACAGATGTTTATTCGGTTATTTATAGGTAGGTATATATATATATAGGTATTTATATTCTATCTGTAGCCTTTTTATTCTACTTAAATATATATATATATATATATATATATATATATATATATATATATATATGTGTGTGTGTGTGTGTGTGTGTGTGTGTGTGTGTGTGTGTGTGTGTGTGTGTGTGTGTGTGTGTGTGTGTGTGTGTGTGTGTGTGTGTGTGTGTGTGTGTGTGTGTGTGTGTGTGTGTGTGTTTGTGTGTGTGTGTGTGTGTGTGTGTGTGTGTGTGTGTTTCTCTCGTGCCTAGATCAATTAGGATAGGGCGTTTCTGTTATATCGATGCCTTGCCTCTATGACTTAGCTTCTGAGGGACGTCCTAAAAATGAGTTACCGAATTACCTAGGAATCGCCTATTGCACTAGCCGGAGAGTAAACGGAACTCCAAAGCATTTACAATTTAGAATCTGTTCCGCTCTTAATAAGCAAGGATCTCGGGATGAGTCAATATTAGATAGGAAGTAATTAGTAACCCATCGGAGGTTGAGAGATTCTACTTATAGATTTCCAAGTGATGGAAGTTGTTGTAAGTTTGAGACGCCATTTCTCAGTTCCCGTAGACTTCCGTACAACTAATTCATCGCCCGCTGGTGACAAATTACTAACATATTGTCTAAAATTATCTTCGGTTCCCTAACTTTCCGCAACATTTTGTCATCCAATGTGAGGTAGATTAATTACACTGATACGATACGAAAAGCAACCTTTTATTATCATGGACGATACACAACTGAACTCCCTTCGCAGGTGAGTCGGGAAGGGAGAGTAAAAGGAAGAGCATGTATCAAATTCCTCCCTGATTAAATTGAATAATATTTCCTTAAATTAATTGAGCTGCATACTATAAGTGAGAAAATAACATGTATTCTACCTATTACAAGATTGGTCATCACAATGACTGGTAATGAACGAAAGACTCCTTTGCATAACTGTAATTCAGAATAATAATAAAACGAAATATCAATTTTCTGTTGCTATAAATTCAAGGTTGCTATAACTTACTTAGTCAACCACCTCTAAGTGTATAAATTTTGCACAATTAAGCTGCGACACATTTTTGAAATTTTGAAATTTTATTTTCATTTACTCACTATTATTCGGTCTGGGTGAACGACGGGGAACAACGGGCTATTCTGCTAGGGAAATCGAATCACTATCTCCGTATTGTTTGAGGTTAATCATTTTGGCAAGATGTCTCTTCCATACCTCCCCACTTTCTAATTTGATGAGCCACGTCACTGGGCTCAATGACTGTACACACGCAGACAGCTGTCATCCACTAATCACTATTTTTTCCATAGTCTCAAACTAAAACAGTATCACCCGTAGTGCAGTTAAGGTTTTAGCGTTGAAAGCTGACCTTTTGGTTTATCATTTTCAATAATGAACCTTTTTAATCGACCAAAAAAAATGTTAAAAAAAACTTCCCCTGGAAATTTATGGTTTACGTTGCAAGATACGTAGAATGCAAAAATCGAATTAAAAAAAAATCCGTCAGCCCGCCGTCCGCGGCTTTTTTCCGAAAATACTAGACCAAACTACATGAAATTTGTGTTTAAAAAAACACATTTGGGGTCTAGGTCGTCCTAGAAGCTCGGGATCAATTTTTATCAACCCTGAAAGCTAAACATTAAAAAAAATCAAGATCTCGACAACTTTCTAAGTAACAGTAATAATTTTTTGCTGATCAACGATAAATTTAATTATCAAAACCACCCGCAACGCTGTACGTTGAATAGTTCGCTTTCCTTAAGGGCTTGAACATCGAAAAAAAAAAAACCTTCGAATTTGTAAGCGCGAGAAGATTGAGAAATCACGCGCTCTTAGTGCATCTATTGAATAGACGATCAAGCCTTAAATTCCATCGAAGATCGCTAGATAGTGATACTGGAATACATAAAAATTGCCCTGTAAATATGATCTGATATATAATGCCATTATTGGAATTATCAGGTGATATAGTTCCAATGGAATTTATTATAACGTTGCGAAATCGAGTTTAATAGTTAAATATTGTCCGTGCTACGTACCTACTAGTAAACTACTGGTACCTAAATGCTAAATTTCATCGCTTAAATTGCTCCTAAGTCTACCTATAGGTAGCGGAAGCATTGTTTTCACTTTCGAGAAATTTAAAAGTTTTGGTCTCCACTAAAATCAAACTGCTGTTGTTTTTTTTAACAGTGGTAACATTTCCACTCGCACTTTACGTTTCAAACTATTCTGAACCACTTTCGTTCCATATTTTTCTCTCTCCATCTCTGTGTGTGTATTTGTGTGTATGTCCGCAAATCCGTGACAAGCCTAATTTCCACAATATTCAACCGGTTCTTATGAAATTTTCATGGTATTGGTATATATTTTCGTTGTTCCCGAATCTATACTTCTCTCTGCGCATGTGCAACCGTGAATTCCATCAACCATCATTTTCTCACGCTCCCGTTGTCCGATCTCGCTCAAATTTGAGGATAGGTGGTGGACGTTAATTTGAGCATTCCCTATCACTTTCAACATAATCCTATCATTAGTAGCTATTGCGCATGCGCGAATATGTATTCTTTTTTAAAAGCCCAAATTCAACAGTTTTTATCTGATTTTGATGAAATTTTCAGGGAATATCCGGGTAGGCTGTAAATGGCCCACTATTAATTCCATACTTCTTAAATCATTACTCCGTTTTGAGCATGCGCAAACGTAAATTCCATCCTTTTTTTACGCCCTAGTCGTCCAATCCCGCTCGAATTTGGTGCATAGTTGGGGGACAACAGTTTAATTATTCCATGTTAATTTCAACATAATTGCATCATTATTAGCTCCTGCGCATGCGCAAAAGTGTACTCCTAGGAACAAGGTCTAGTTTTCATCAGATTTTGATTACATTTTCTTGGGTCAGGCTGTAGATTGTACCCAACCAATTTCTTTTTCTCAAATCATTACTTCAGTGTGCGCATGCACTAACGTAAATTACGTCATTTTTCATCATTTTTCCGTTTTTTAAAACATCTTTACTGTGAAGCTTAAAATTTCGGGGTCTTGGAACTGTAAAAGTGCGAACCCTTCTCAAAGGCACAATGCGCCATGTTCTGATCATATGTTACATACGGGGTTTAATAATTATATACCAGTGATTTTCGTAGAAGGGCTATCTAACACAGAAATAATAAACCATTGTGTAATAATTTGCATCGTTTTAATTTTGTTGATAGTTTGTTTGGAGTCATCATCTACAAACACGTCTTCGGGAGGTGCCAAATCAAATCTGGTTTTATTTTCTGAATTGTACATTAGGGAAGCTGGGGTTTGACCTGTAGAGTACAACCCCCCCCCCCCCCCCCCCCCGTCATGTGTGTTTTTTTAATATAATAAACATCTAGGTCACATTTATTCCATCTCTACGGCTGAGAAATCGAGCTGGTCCTAAATGTTTAAATAAACCAGTAATTATACGTGTATCTGATTAAACCTTCGCTCAACAAGAGAAAGCAACCATTCTAAAACGGTAAGTAGAGTAAGGAGAAGGACAGCAAAGTTTTTACCAGAGCTGAACCTAGCTGAGTAAACTCAAGTGAGAATAATTAAACCTTCTAATGGGTTCTAAATGTGATTGGAGAGAAGGGGGTTTTAAGTAAGCAGACTAACTAAGACCATTAAAGTTTGAAATTCACTTGTGTGAATAAACATGAAGTTCGGAACTTGGTTGAGAATATCAGGACATCAATGCTACTTTCAATTTTTTAAAATTCTGCCGTTGGGTGGGCAGTACAGCATCCTTACTAGGTAATTTTAAAATGCTCTACGAAATTCTAAAATGCGAAGGAATTATCGGAAGAATAATAGTCCAACGGTGATGAAATTTATATTGAAGACTATTGAGGCTGACCCCCTTTTTTTATTTATTTTGTAATACAAATGAGATAAAATCCCAATTATAAAAAAAATAATAATATGTACATTCGTAAAAAAAGAGATTTATTCCCGATGCCATCAAAATTTACCGGTGACAACTTTGGTATCGAATTTTTCGTTTGCGCCATCGCACATGCACAACTACGGTGATACTTGTAAGGCACCTCCTATACAAACCTAGATGACACCTTCAGAATTAGAGGAACTGTTTCAGTATTTGATTTAACTTTAATAACATTCATTGGGTGAAACCACCTTCGGGGTCCTCCCTTCAAAAACGTGTATCAATTTTGAGCGACTTCCAGTCATTAAGGTCCCTCTACACAATGGCCAATGTGCCGACTTTGTGGACACGAAATTACCTTGAATACTTGGCTTAATGGTAAGTAACGCATGCATTACAGGGACGTCCATATGAATGGATTGTATATAATTTTCGTGAATGTTAAAATAAGAGCATTAACAAAAATTCCAGTCATGCAGCATGACCCCATGGAGCGAATTTTTGAAGAGATCTTCAACATTTCAGTCGCTATTGATCGTGTCGAGAAATTTTAGTTTATGATTTTGATAGAAAAACATGGCATCAAATTATTAAAAATAATTAGGAGGTACTCACCCTTTATTATTATTAAACTAATCTTGTAGATTTAAAGACAAATGTAGGTAAATATTCATAGATTTCGATGTCCAATGTGGTCAGTATTGAAGGCAGTTGAGATCGTAACAGTATCCTATCATAACATCATAAAATCTTGACATAAAATAAAATAACATACCGACGTCATATGAAAGAAACGTATTTCCACAGCCAATCGATGATGAGGCTTTATATTACGAGTGATATAAAGTCAGTTGCATTCGAATCTAGTATCCTACAGCAAGAAATTGACAGACAAACTGTAGTCTCTCTTTTTTTTTTTTTTTATTTTTTAACAAGCACCTACTACCTACGTTTTAAACAGCATGGTTCTAGGATTGGTTATACAGGGATACTTCCATAAGAGTAGTTCAATCTGAATTTGGACAATGTTTCATGCAAATATTACCGATTTTTACAACTAGCGAACGGCATTATTTCGATTTTTGACTGATTTTTTAACTTTGAAATTTTTGAAAACTTGATACATATTCTTATAGGAAATTTTACGCTGATTCCGAATATACCACATGTTAGTATGCTGAAAAAATTATTTCGCACCACAAATCGCAAAAAACAGGCTATTTTGAAATTTTTGACTACATTTTTGAAAATTTCAACCCGAAGATGTAATCCGATCATGCTGGCCAACGAACTTGAACTTTCGTTTTGTGTCCTTAACATTTTAAAATTGATTTGAAGTTTCTAGCACAATTCTACGGACAGTTATCGTCTGGAATGACACATACATTCATACATACATACATACATACATATATACATACATATATACATACATGCACACATACATACATACATACATACATTTAAAAAATGCGTTAAACTTCAGAATATGATTCCGAATAGCCTGAAACGGATTTCTGCATAAAATTTTTTCAAAAATTCACATTCTACAAATTTTGAGGCGAGAGCAATAGCTTAATTTTTTTCAAAAAGTCGCTAATAATTTTCTTCAAAAATTCGCTAATATGATTTTTTGGAATTACCCTTCCCCCCACTAAAACCCTTCACTGACAGTAAAGTTCTATCATAAAACTTCCAGCATGAAATTTGAAACTCTCGACATGTTTCCGAAAACTAGACCAAATTCATTATTGACCAAAAAAGACCACGAAAATCTGACGAGAATAGTTTAAATCTTGCACAACCAGACTTTAATTGGGATCGAACAAAGAATCTTGAAAATTGGATGAGAATTGTGGCCTGGGTAGCGTGGACAAAATTTGTCACACAAACACTTTTTTTTCACACACACAGACGAATGGTCTGAAGCGGATTTGTATGCAATTAATTTTTGTTATTGTTTTTCCGAGTTCAGAAGTGAGACGTCCTGAAGTGAAAGTTTTCCTAAGCAAGGTAACTAGTGGATCCTAATCGATATTTTTCATGTTACCGAGGGAAACCACTTTTAAAACGTAAATCCCACTGTCATTCCTTTCATGGAGAGATCTTGGCTCACAGACTTAATCTCACAACCCACGGCGAATTAAACCACCAATTAAACTCCCCGCATTTAGACGTCTCTTTAAAAGTTCAGCTTCTAGAAACTCATCGCTCTAATTTGAGTTGGTACTGCCCTACACCGTGAAAGGGTAGTAAGTTATTAATGCCCTGTTTTGGTGCACGCAAGTTGTCGGGTCACGTGAGAACCGCTATAAGGTCTTCCTTTCTCCGTTCAATTTTTCAACGGCGGGTGCGATCATTTTTAGACTAAAGGTCGGCGCTGGGCGAGGCAGGTGGGTACCTGACTCCGGGATCAGGTGTTTCCAGAGAACGTGGGTTCACACATAACTATGTATACACACACACACGTTTTTAAGGCAGTAGCTATATTCCTTGCAAGACCATCCATCTATATCCCTCCATGTGTATACTTCTATTTCTGAGGTTTGTGGGTATTCAGTGTCTGCCAGGCACTGTCATCTTAAAATAACCACTTATTAACAAATTTCAACGGTTTAATGGTGAACGGGTCTGAAAATGAATGGTAATAAGACTGTGAACATTTTTTAATCATAATGTACCTATGTTATTTCTTCAATTTTGAATTGTAGAAAAATCATAAAATCCTCCATGTGCGCAAACGTATTTTTCCATGTGCATTTTTCACTTAGAATCGGTAACCTCGACTAGGAATATTGTATCAGTAAATTCTAACTCAATAATAAATATTCTTGCGCGTTGAAAAATAAAGATTGTTTTTACGGAAAGTATTAAAAGTTACTGACAATAGAAACTATACCTCCTGAAGGTAAAGAATCCTATACAATAATTTAGATCGAATCTTTCATTGGTAAAATCTCAAATCAACACCCGGAAGTACATACATTTTCCACGAGAATTCTAAACAAATAGGGAAATAACATTTTATGCAAATATGTAAGTCGTAACACTGCTCTCTAAGTATAGGCTGTTATACTACATTTCTCCTTTTTATCCAGCTCGTCCTAGTAATATGAATTTCAGGAGTCTGAGCTTGTTAGTACCATTTCTCAGATTAGTTTGCGGGAATTAGACTGCAGAGTAGCTGACTCGAAGTGATCTTGCAAATGTGGTTTATTAAGAACAACGCACTCTCTTCAAAAGTGAAAATTATCTGTTCCTGGATTTTCATAAGCATAAGTACCTACAAGATAAAGCTGTTAATTAGTGATGTAATCAGTATTCGACAGAACATAGACACTGACCATTGAACAGTTTGTCGACTTGATGAATGATTTGCACACTTTTGTTCGATGCTAGAAGTAGTTTATCTTGGTCGTTTTCTTTGGCTTTCCATCCCTTTGAGTGCGTAGAGCAAAGGAAAAGGACTATTTCATTCTCGTGTTTTGGGGGTACATAGCATAGTAAGGGTCGTCTAGTGTAAACCAATAAAAGAATGATCCGGGTTCACGATTTCGATTCGGGAGGAATTCCTTAGATAGTTCACTTCTTTTCACGGTACCCACAATCATAAGCCCTCTTTCCTTCAATTCATTAGCTTTGTCAAATGTCACTTAGCGATGTCTGTGGGTATACAGTGTACAGGAGACACCCAATGTTTTCTTGTGGCAGTGTATACAGTGTCTGTGGGTCACCTCACTTTTCACTGAGGAATTTATAATATTTACTCCAACAGGTTGGGAACACAACTGACGGTCGCTTTCCGCTCCCTAGGAGTGGGGGAGAAGGTACAGAGAATCTTTAATACACAGCGTAAAGTAGTGATGCACAATTTTGGTGGCATTCTGTGAGACACCGTATACACATGGAGGGATATACATCGTTTTTAGGTCGTATCTCTGAAGCTAGGTCATATAGGCAAGGCTTTGTATATATAATAGGGACGGCCTATTTTAATTGATCCAGAAGGGTGTGGGAGAACCCACGCATGAGAAGCAAAGAAGCCAAATACAATTCCGTTTCAGATTCTTCTATGACCGAATCTGTAAAAAAAAAAAAAAAAAAAAAAAAAAAAAAAAAAACTCGGCGCTTTGCGCCTCGGCGGGGGGCTCCGCCCCCCTGCACCCCCCGGTTTATTTCTTTTTCCATACTCTGTATGAAATCATAGGAACACAGAATGTGTTTTTGCTTAGTTGCTTGGTTGCTTGGTTGCACGTGAATAATAACAATATTTGGCAATAATAAAATAAATAATTGTTAGACATTTAATTTGGTCTAAAACCCTATAAATATTATATAAATAAATATGTAACTACAAGAAAAATACTATATAAATTGAGATCTTTCCAACGAATGGTGAACAATTTCTGTGCAATGAACACTGCGGGAGTTCTATTTCCTTACCAACGGCTTGGTTGTACGTGAAAATCATTATAAAAGGCGCATAACGGTTTTTTCTGTCGGTTTTTTGTGACGATTTTTTTTCGGTAGGTCATCGCAAAAACACATTCTGTGTTAAAAAAAAAAAAAAAAAAAGGTGTATTGCATGTAGCACAAGTAATGATTACATTTTTGTGCTCCGATAATTTCAACAACATTTACCTACCGACCTATCTATTGATCCCTATTCGATAGTAGTAGTACACGTATCACGTACAGTCACGTAGTCACATCGGTCAGGATTGAAGAATAACCGACTATGTAATCCATACAGAAAGAAGCCAATAAAGTTCATCAACTAATAACTATAACATTAAAAAATGTATGCGAAAAATTATGCTGAAAAATACCCAATGACCTTAATGTATAATTCAAAAAATCTATAAAAACTGTGAAAACTTCTAAAAATCATAAATCTTTGTTTGAATCGCAGAATATTATTTAGAACAAGTTCTTATGACACAAAATTGATTGAGTGATGAGCAGTAATTTATTTTTTCTCAAATTTTAAAGCAATTTTACATTAATTGGCTAGGATATCATTTACGAAAATTCGTTCATACAGTCACACTCCATTACTGGAACTCTCAATCGGCTGCCACACACACACACACACACATACAAATATATAATCATCGTACATACAAAGCACACACACACACACCGGTAAGAGCACTTATCGTTTTACTTTTTCACGGATATGATTTCAAATATGGTTGAAGGAGGGTTATGTGGTTCATATTTCTCATTGGTGTACGACTCATCATCTTACAGAAAAACAACAGGGTATCTCTCGTAATGAAGAACACCTCAAAAACCCTCTCCATTATATTTCGATTAAACAACGTAGAATGTAGTACATAAATACAGCCTAAATACTGCCGTGTAGTAAGTACCAACAGTTACAGTCAATACTTTTTACTCTGTTACCCTCCACACGCTGATTCTATCTTCAAGATTCATTTGCTCAAAGAAAAACAAAGAAATACCTATTCCAGGATAAAAATAGGTGCACGGAAACCCAGTAATAATGTATTCCGGTCCGACCTTTGAGGAACTTCATTCCTCGAACGACATTCTCCGTGGAAAAATGAACTTCCAACTGGTGTGGGGTTTCGTTTTGCACAAATTGGGCGCTGATTGAAAATCGATGCCGTTTTACTTGATTTGTACGGCAATTGAGATCTGCGAAAATCTGAACGAATAACTTGGTATTACGGGAGATTTATATTACTAGTTTTGGAGTTCACCGTCAGTTTAATAATTCAGTTTGTAAGTCAGTAGCAATTAAGTTTGAAATGTAGGCTTATGTACTCGTATCTATGTGCGTACATGGCACGACATGCAAGTTCATAGGTTAGTGTATCAGAGCCTACCGCTCCTAGATAACTTTTGAAATCATTCAGGAAGTTAAAAACCAAATTTCCACCAAAAACTGAATTTCCTATACCATATAACCTTATCGTGGCATTCTGTATGTGTGTGTTTAGTGTATCCATTAAACTTAATAATGACCAAAACTATAAAAACTAGAATCAAATTTCAATGACATTTTTTAGGAATCTGATCAAATTTTGCCTCTGCGCATGCGCAAACGCAGTTCTTGAAACTTACTCGTCAGTTTTTCATAATTTTTACAATTTTCTAAATTTCCTCTTAAACTCTCAGGAGGTCAAGCCAAGGGCTTCTTACTACCATAAACTCCATTGGAACAATTATTTCCTTTATTGCTCTCAAGATAGCTACAGAAAATCATCATTTCATCACGAAGGTTTACATGAATATATTAACACATCAGCACAAACTTAGCAATGAATTTTATGTATATGTATATATATATATATACAGGGGTGCCCACAGGGAGGGGGGGGGGGTCACGACGCAAACTGCGTCGTTAAAATTTGGGGGGGGGGGGGGGTTAGAAAAATGAGTATTTTTTTAATTTTTTTATGAACAAGTAATAACATTTATACTAACAATTAGCTAGCGCCAGCTGTTTTCAATTCTTTATCACATCAGTGTATCATTTACATTACCTATTTAATAAATACCTATTTTAGTTTGGGGGGGGGGGTCGGGAGTTGGGGGGGGGGGCTCGAGTCGTTGCGCTTGGGGGGGGGGCACCCCTGATAAATATATATAGCATTTCCCAATTGAGTTAAACTTTTTCCATTTAGGTTTAGTCCTTTTCCATTTAGGTTTAGTCCTTTTCCATTTAGGTTTAGTCCTTTTTCATTTTGGTTTAAACCTTTTCCATTTAGGTTTAGACCTTTTCCATTTAGATTTAAACCTTTTCCATTTAGATTAAACCATTTCCACTTAGATTTAAACCTTTTCCATTTGGATTTAAACCTTTTCCATTTGGATTTAAACTCCATCAAAACGTCAGTAGTTAGCCCCATCATAGTAAGTAAGTGCCTATCTACTAAAATTTCATTAGGCTAGAAGTAAAAAAAAAGGAAACGGATAGTTTTAACTTAATTTATAACTTCCGTTCATGAGAAATTCTTGTATTCAAAAAACATTTGTTCATTATTATATTATATTACATTTCTGTGCATAAAAAAACACTTGCATGATTTAATTTTCAAGTTGTGGCATAATAACGTCGGGTTAGAGGTAAAAGTACCGAAGAGGTAAATTCATATTGTGCAAAAATCAAATTAAAATTTCAAAAGTTAGTTTGGTAAATATGATTATTTTCTTAGGTTGGATACATAGTTTGATGATATTGATCACCAATAATAACAACAGTTAAATAATCATAATATTCTCCATTTGATTTTCCCACGTGTTGAATTTGTGACTTGGGTACTTTTACCTCTAACTCCACGATAATTTCCTGAGTTTAAATCCAAATGGAAAAGGTTTAAATCCAAATGGAAAATGTTTAAATCTAAGTGGAAATGGTTTAATCTAAATGGAAAAGGTTTAAACCAAAATGAAAAAGGACTAAACCTAAATGGAAAAGGTTTAAACCAAAATGAAAAAGGACTAAACCTAAATGGAAAAGGACTAAACCTGAATGGAAAAGGACTAAACCTAAATGGAAAAAGTTTAACTCAATTGGGAAATGCTATATATAGAATCATTAGATGGCACACAAAAAACAGGTTCCCACATCCAATTTGTCCGACTTTTTTAAATCTTTTTTTAACACCAATTTGAAGAATAAAACTGAATGCTACAAATAATGTGCTTTACTGTAAATTGAATAACAGATTTGAAACTGGTCATGTTCAATCGTTCAATTTCATCCATCAATTAACAACCATAGGTGCTGAATGAAAGACCATATAAATTAAAATAAAAAATCAACAGCATACTGCTTGCTATTAACGGATATTGATTAATTAGGACTTGAAATAAAATACACATAAAAGCACTACAGACGCACCAACTTCTACTCTTAATATATTAGAAGAAATTAAGTATAGCAGCAAGTGAAAGTGGTGTTCTTTTTGATAAATGAAAACTAATAAAATAAAAATCCCCTATTGAGTCGCAGAGGATGGCGATACAAATGAGTAAAAATGGTGAGACCTTACACAGTTGATGGAGACCTAAATTTCCTTCCGAAGTCAGCAGATGTTCTGGACTTTTTTGGCCATTTTGAGATGGATATGGCTTGCCCTACACTTAGATTGCTGCAGAGACGTCTCAAACGCTGATTTGCAGTAGTGGTGTGCAAGAAAATTTCTGGTTTTGCTTGGAACAATCAAATTTGCTTACTGAAGTGCGTACTGGGTTTAGCATATTGATTCGGCCTTGACCGCTAACTGAAAGAACTGAACTTGAAAGATTCGCAATCTGGGCACGTATAGTGGAGAAGTAAAGGTCGGTGGCGATGGTTTTGTAGGCAGTGGAAGCTCCGAGGGTAGACGAGGGTAGAGGGTAGACCGATGTTGTGGATAATATCAACAAAATCAAGATCTACCGACCTAATCGGTGAGCTTGAATAATCGCATGACAACAAAGCGTGGTTTTAAAATATTCCAGTACGTATGAGTTTCAATCATGTATACCTACTATTTGAAAGATCTTACTGTCAAAACTAATATAATTATCTCTTCTACGTCTAATTATGCTACATCAAGGAATTTATTACACCATACTATATGATAATATATAGCATTTCCCAATTGAGTTAAACTTTTTCCATTTTGGTTTAGTCCTTTTCCATTTAGGTTTAGTCCTTTTCCATTTAGGTTTAGTCCTTTTTCATTTTGGTTTAAACCTTTTCCATTTAGGTTTAGACCTTTTCCATTTAGATTTAAACCTTTTCCATTTAGATTAAACCATTTCCACTTAGATTTAAACCTTTTCCATTTGGATTTAAACCTTTTCCATTTGGATTTAAACTCCATCAAAACGTCAGTAGTTAGCCCCATCATAGTAAGTAAGTGCCTATCTACTAAAATTTCATTAGGCTAGAAGTAAAAAAAAAAAGGAAACGGATAGTTTTAACTTAATTTATAACTTCCGTTCATGAGAAATTCTTATGTTCAAAAAACATTTGTTCATTATTATATTATATTACATTTCTGTGCATAAAAAAACACTTGCATGATTTAATTTTCAAGTTGTGGCATAATAACGTCGGGTTAGAGGTAAAAGTACCGAAGAGGTAAATTCATATTGTGCAAAAATCAAATTAAAATTTCAAAAGTTAGTTTGGTAAATATGATTATTTTCTTAGGTTGGATACATAGTTTGATGATATTGATCACCAATAATAACAACAGTTAAATAATCATAATATTCTCCATTTGATTTTCCCACGTGTTGAATTTGTGACTTGGGTACTTTTACCCCTAACTCCACGATAATTTCCTGAGTTTAAATCCAAATGGAAAAGGTTTAAATCCAAATGGAAAAGGTTTAAATCTAAGTGGAAATGGTTTAATCTAAATGGAAAAGGTTTAAATCTAAATGGAAAAGGTCTAAACCTAAATGGAAAAGGTTTAAACCAAAATGAAAAAGGACTAAACCTAAATGGAAAAGGACTAAACCTAAATGGAAAAGGACTAAACCTAAATGGAAAAAGTTTAACTCAATTGGGAAATGCTATATATCATTACTCTATAAAACTAAATAGTTATCATTCTAGAATTTTCTTGACTTCTTAAGTAATTTTCTTCACCTCTGCAGTGCCATAACACTACTAGTAAAAAATTCTTTGCAGGGCGGTTACTACTTGATTCGTGACTCTTGTACCTACCTATTTCTTCACAAATCGTATGTATATTTGTCAAAAATTTCATTTTCTACAACTTACCTGTCAGGTAAAATTTTGCTCAACAGGTGCAATAACAGTAAAATGAAGAAAAAAATATGTCAAAACTTCGTTCGGGAGTTACTGAATGAAGGTATATTCCAATTCAGCAAGAGGGTTTTCTATCAAATATGCTCAAGAAATAATTTGGTCCGTCTTGATCGGTTGACAGATCCATGTGTATCGCTTCTCAGCTAGTGATTTTCGAGCCATTGATGGATATTGGTCCAGTTCCGAATGTGTATGTTGGGAGACAAGTTTGGGGATGGAGTACATGCCACGGTGTACGCACTGGTGGGTTCTTATTTTTTTTTCTCAAATATTTTAGAAATTCATGTCGTTTCATGAACCGAATGACAAGGGGCTGTGATGGAAGGGGTTGTACGCATTATTTCTTATTCCATTATTGAATGGTTCTATAATAAAAATAATATATTGGAAATCGGAAACCTGTTACGCGTAAGCAAATTGACGTAACTTCTATTTGTCCGAGTGTTAGTCCTACAGTGAACCAATACGTAACCATTTGACCCCCGCGGTATCTGTGATCGATAAAAAATCGTTCAAATCCGTGCAGTGTCCAGTAGCGGTTGTGTCGGTCCTTTTCTGCTGTTTGCTATGAGTTGTTCTAAAATACTAACCAAGCTGCAGGCGCGTAGGCTGGCAGCTGGTGATAGCTGCAGCCGGAGGAAGCTGCTGAGGGTTTGTCGACGATCGCTGTCAACACAGGGGGGAAATGAATTCTATAAAAGGCACATCGGGCCCAGCGAAGAAGAACAACGAGCTATGTTGGATCTAATTGGATACAAAGTAAGCGAATAACGTTAGCTAAATTGGGGGAAGCACATCGCTTTCTCGTTCAAATAACATAATGGTATGGATCATTAAAATATTTTTAATAATTTTGAAAGATTACATAGCGGGTGCCGAAGGTTGGGTAAGTTGAGATGGAACGTAAAACTTCTCTTTCGGACAACTAGGCGATGGGAAAACGATATTTGCTACTTGTTACGTTTGTCCATCGCCAAAGCGGGCAAGAGCTATAAAGTTTAGGTACTTTTCCGTTATACCCCCCCCCCCCCCCCCCCCCCCACAGTAAATTTGTCTCCAACACGCCCGCCCGATGTTTTTCTAGGCATTCCTTCTTACTTAGATTACATATTTACGTAGAATTGGTGACAATTTCAAGCTGTGGGAAGAAATTATATTATTTAAAGAAAAAGAAGGAAAAAAAAAGAATTACCTACCGTGTTTTCAGAAGTTGCCGATGTCGGTGAGGAATTGTTGAAACAAAGTGGCGTGGTTGTGATTTGATTGCCACCATATGAATTCGCACAAGTAGAATGCACATGAATTCGCACAAATAGATCAGAATGCTGTGTATAGGTTGGTGGTCTGGATACTCGCAAGCTCGCATCTCAAAATTACGTAACATCAAGTAGTCAATCCCTTAGTAAAAATACAGATTAGTTGGACATGTAGGTCAGAATGATGTGTATACTTCTTTTTTCCTTCTTTTAGCGTATTTTTGAAGAAAATTTTAGCGAATTTTTGAAGAAAATTAAGCTATTAAGCTATTGCTCTCGCCTCAAAATTTGTATAATGTGAATTTTTGAAAAATTTTTATGCAGAAATCCGTTTCAGGCTATTCTGAATCATATTCTGAAGTTTAACGCATTTTTTAATGTATGTATGTATGTTTATATGTATTTATGTATATGGTTTACCAGAGGGTGGCAGAATGACCCTCTGGCGTTTGGGGGGGAGGCTCGTGCCAACGGGTCTCCCGACCCTTAACCACGCTTCCCCCGTTATGGATCGACCGAACACAGAGCCTCTTAACCCCCGCCGGCCCATTGGCCGGCGGGGTTCTAGGGGAGGCGCTCGGGGGCGCCCCAGGCAGGGGCGTCGGTATTCCTCTCCCTCTTCTTCTTCCTCATCATCCTATCCCTCCTCCTCATCCACTGCCCCAGCGAATGCCCACCGGTGTGCCCATTGCGAGAGAGCCTTCAGTTCCAAGCGGGGCCTCAGTGCCCACGTCTGGCAGAAGCATCCAGTACAGGCCAACGCTGCGATTGATATAGAGCGAGAGCGGCCTAGGTATGCTTCTGAGGATTTGCGGCGAATGGCAGCAGAGGAGGCGGAAGCAGTGCGTAATGGGGTACGCAATATTAATGTTTTCTTGCAAGCCCGTTTTCCCATGCGCACGCTTTCTGCCATTCAATCTCTTCGCCTGAGGCCCCACTACAAGCAGCTTGTCCCTGATGCAATCCTGGCAAATAGCAGTGGGGCCTCTCCCGCATCTCCGGCAGACGTGGGACAACAGCCCGCCATTCAGCAACCCTCCCCCGTGACCTCCGGTCTTCTTTCAGACTTGAAGACTGAAGTATTGAGGCTCGGGGAGCAGGTAGGCAATATTGTTGGTTATGAGAGTGCCTACCTGCAGGATCTGGCGAGGCGGGCTGTTGAGGGGCCAAATAGCTTGGAGGACGAGGTCGCGGCCTATGTGCAGAGGATCTTCCCGCAGGTTGAGGAAGCGACCGTGGCGAGGCACCAGGGAGAAGTTCCCCCTAATGTGGTGCCGCGTGGAGGTCGCAGAGCAGCTAAGCAAGCGAGGAGGCGGGAATACCAGCGTGTCCAGAGATTGTGGAGGAAGCATCCGGCTCGTGCAGCTGCGGAGGTACTGGAGGGAGCTGGGGAAGAACAAGGAATGCCCCCCCTCCGGGAGTTTTTGGATTACTGGGAGCCACTTATGAGTGCTCCCAGCCACAACTCTCGTGAGCCAGTGGTACCCCCAGCTTCCACCAGGGACTCCTTACCACACCGGTGCTTCATGACGAGGCACATAAGTGCCGTGTCAAAAACTCCACTTCTACTGGACCCGATGGTGTTTCCGCCCGACGCTGGAATAAAGCTCCAAAGAATGTTAAGCTGCTCATCCTCAACCTGTTGCTACTATCTGGAAGACCCCCGAAAGCGTTGACCCGTGCCCGGACAATTTTCATCCCAAAAAAAGGGGGAAGTGGGCCTGCAGGCTACCGTCCAATTTCTATTTCGTCGGTGGTCTTCCGCCACTTCCAAAAGGTTCTGGCATCTCGCCTCCAAGTGGCTGGTGTCATAGGTGACGTCCAGAGAGCATTTCGGCCAGCAGATGGCACAGCGGAGAATCTAACAGTTCTCCAAACTGTCATTTTGCTGGCCCGTATCAAGAAACAGCAGCTCCATCTTGCCGCTCTGGACGTCGCTAAGGCCTTTGACACAATTAGCCACTTTGCCTTGACCGATTGTCTTCGTGGTGTCGGGGCACCTGCTCGTTTAATCGAGTATGTTGCCTGTCTGTACCACGAAGGCGTGACGGTCCTCGAGGCACAAGGTGAGATGTCAGGGGATGTTGTTATAGGGCGCGGGGTACGCCAGGGGGATCCTCTGTCGCCACTCCTCTTCAACCTGGTCGTGGATACGGCCTTGGGTAAGCTGCCAGCTGAAATAGGGTTTGATCTCGCCCCTGGGGTGCGAGTAGGTGCATTAGCTTTTGCTGATGATGTCATCCTACTCGCAGAAACCCGCGAGGGCTTGCAGATCTCCCTCAACGCATTTGCTGAGCAGCTAGCCAGGTGTGGTTTGGTGGTCAACCCAGCTAAGTGTGGGTCGGTCTCCTTGGTCCCGTCGGGTCGCCAGCATAAGGTGAAGGTAGTGGATGAGGAGTGTTTTGTCTTAGGACAAACTTCCATCCCTGCCCGATCCGTGTTGGAGGTCTGGCGGTACCTTGGGGTCGACTTCATGGGTGTGGCCACTATAGCCGCAAGCCGTGTGGACCTTGGTGGAGCATTAGCTCGTGTCACCAAGGCTCCATTGAAGCCACAGCAGAAGCTGCGCCTCCTTCGCATGTACTTACTGCCAAAGCTAACCTATGGGTTAGTCTTTGGCAGGCTTACTGCGGGGAGGCTGCTAGAGTTAGATCGTGAAGTTCGCTCTGCTGTGCGCTCTTGGCTAGGCTTTCCACCTGGTGTCCCAAGTGCTTACATCCACGCACCGGTCAAGGCCGGTGGGCTCGGTATTGTCTCTCTTTCTGCCAGCATCCCATCTTTACGCCGCCAGCGCCTGCTTGCCCTTAGGGGCTCGAGCTGGGAGGTCGCCCGCACTGCTGCTGACCTGGACTTTGTCCAGCAGCAGTTGTTGTGGTGCGATCGAGCAACACCAACTGCTCCAAAACCCAGCTCATCTGCTGAGTTCGCTGCTGCACTGCATGAGTCAGTATTTTGTAAAGAACTCCGACTTTGCTCTGAATCCCCCATTTCTTCCCAGTGGGTGGAATGGGCTTCAGAGGGCATTGGGGCCCGCGACTACCGCCATTTTCATGCCGTCCGGGTGGCCACATTGGCCACCTCGGTGAGGTGTTCGAGGAGTAGTCGCGGGACAGTGGATACCCTTTGCCGTGCCTGTCGGGGTAAAAATGAGAACCTGTATCATGTAGTGCAGCAGTGTCCTCGTGCTCACGGTGGCCGCATTCTCCGTCATGATGCGGTTGCCAAGCAGATAGCAGGCGCTCTGTCATCCAGCGGTTGGGCTGTTGAGAGAGAGAGACTATATCACATGCCGAGTGATCGGGGCAAGAAGCCGGATATCGTTGCTGTCAAGCCCGATGGGTCTGCCATTATCCTGGATGTCCAGGTTGTCAGTGGCAGCGTGGACATGGAGCAGACCTGGCGGGCTAAGAAAAGTAAGTAAGTAAGTAAATATGATAGAAATGATCTGCGACAGGCGATATCTGAGCTAAAAGGAGTGGCACCTAATAACATCAAGGTCATGGCTGCGACCTTGTCATGGCGCGGGGTGTGGTGCGGGAAAAGCGCCACGGAGTTACTCGAGTTGGGCATCTCTGCAGGAGTACTCCGTGGTATCACCACCCGCGTCCTGAGGGGTTCTTACTTGAACTGGTGGTCATTCTATAGGGGCACTTCCTTTCATCCCATTCTTCCTCCTCGTCCTGCAACTTCCCTTATCCCTAGAGCCGGCGTCGGGTAAACCTGGGCGTCCTCCCCACTTTTTTATTTTTCAATTTAATGGTGTGCCCCCTCCGCCTTTGAGGGGAGTTTTGTAAAATAAAAAAAAAAAATAATAAAAAAATGTATGTAGGTATGTATATATGTATGTGTCATTCCAGACGATAACTGTCCGTAGAATTGTGCTAGAAACTTCAAACAAATTCGAAAATGTTAAGGACACAAAACGAAAGTTCAAGTTCGTTGGCCAGCATGATCGGATTACATCTTCGGGTTGAAATTTTCAAAAATGTAGTCAAAAAGTTCAAAATAGCCTGTTTTTTGCGATTTGTTGTGCGAAAAAATTTTTTCAGCATACTAATATGTGGTATATTTGGAGCGTAAAATGTTCTATAAGAATATGTATCAAGTTTTCAAAAATTTCAAAGTTGAAAAATCAGTCAAAAATCGAAATAATGCCGTTCGCTAGTTGTAAAAATCGGTAATATTTGCATGAAACATTGTCCAAATTCAGATTGAACTAATCGTATGGAAGTATCCCTGTATAACCAATCCTAGAACCATGCGTCTTTAAATTTACAAGAATGGTTTAATAATAATAAAGTATGAGTACCACCTAATTATTTTTAATAATTTGATTCCATGTTTGTCTATCAAAATCATAACCTAAAATTTCTCTACAGGATCAATAGCGACTGAAATGTCGAAAATTTCTTCAAAAATTCGCTCATGGGGTCATGCTGCATGCCTGGACTTTTTTTTAATAATATCATTTCTTCCCACAGCTTGAAATTTTTTCCAATTCTACGTAAATATATAATGGGGGGGGGGGGGGTATAACGGGAAAGTACCAAAGTTCCATTTACATATACACCGCATAATCACCAACATATAGCGCAGAATCCCAACAATTTCATCGAAATCGGATTATAAATGTAGATTTAATTTTCGTTACAGGGATTTGAAGTTCCCGCTTGCGCAGCATCGAATTTCCCATCTACCTTCCGATTTTGAGCAAACCGGACGATTAGACCATAAGCAAATAACGCTTGACGGATTTCACATTTGCAGAAAAAGCTAAAAATGGTTGACTGATAAAATTGGAAAGGGACTAATTTCATCCTATAACCCGCATGTTGACAAGAAATTCTACAAAAATTGTAGGAAAACTTTAGTAGTAATGTGTGTGAGAAGGCATTTCTATAACTCCCTCCATGTATTCTCAGTTAATCAGCAGAATATTAGGTCATGCTCGCTTTCTAATATAAAAATCCTGATTTTTTAATTTTTTTTAAATCCCTCATATGTTTTTTGCCTCACTCTGCAAGCTGTACCTAGTACCTGCCCCAAAAACACGACTGTGGAGTACCCACCTCCAAACATTATTTATATTATGATGCAGTTTGTCATTTTCAATTCGTCATTGCCAGTCGAATTGAGAATACCCTCAAATGTTAGTAGTTAGGTATATTTATTTTAAAAAAAGATTCATTTCTCGTAGTTGATTTCATATTAATGATATAAATGCCAACGTTTCCTTAATAGCGTGTGTGGAGATAACCTTTATTTGAGTTGAATTCATCCATACGTTTCCTTCGTTATTATCATTATGGTCGCAAAAATTGTTTTCTCCCCAAAAGTATGAGTTGTCGCCACCTTGTCAGTATAATATAATTGTCTTCTTTATCTTTTCTGGGTAAAATAAAAGTAGTTCAAACTAGAACTAGGTCAATCAACTTTCCCCTGACCGCACAACAAGGCTTGCCCAATGGTTAAATGGTCAATTCCATCTTATATACATATACATCCCATATATAGGTATATATATATATATATATATATATATATATATATATATATATAGATATATATATATACCTATAAATATTGTTTTTAATGTGGTCCAGGTGTGCTTTTAGCGAATTTTCGCAGAAAATGTAGCTATTGCAGTGGCTCGAACAATTTTAAAACCAATATTTTCGAAAATTTTAGCCTAGCCTTTTAGCAAGTTTTTGTAAAAAATGAAGCTGTTGCAATGGCTCGGAAATTTTTAAAATAAAAATTGTTGAAAAATTTATTCATTGAAATCCGTTTTGAGACATTCTGAAACGAGTCCTAGAGTTTAACACTTGTTTATATATGTGTGTGTGGGTGTGTGTGTGTGTACGTGCGTGTGCGCGTGTGTGTGCGTGTGTCCTTCCTGACGATAAGTCTCGTTAGGATTGAGATAAAAATGCCGTTCTTGTGTCCAAAAACCTAGCTTTCCGAACGAAAGGACGAGTTTTTTGGCCAGAAATTTTGGAGCTCATCTCCTTGTTTGAAGTACAAACGATTACACGATAGGTAGGTACGTAATTATATACCTGACGCTAACGTCTTTCTAAATCGACCTATGGTGATGAAGTTTTTATTGCTGCTTGATACTATTTGGTTTTCTATACACGTGTATACCTGATGTATTCTATAGACAAGTGATCTGCGCAGAACCGCTATGTAGTACAGAAACAATAAACCTTTTATTTTTTATATAATTGTGTCAGGTCCCGACCGACTCTCATGAAATTAAAAACTTCACATCGCCAATTTACTCGTAGTAAGAATATCTTTACCCAGAAAACAGTAGTTGATATAAAAAGTCAACAGAAAGAAGAAAATTAATTTGGGCTAAATAATGAAGTAGGTAATGAATGCGTACTTAACTTTTCACCGTGCTCCCTCTAATTGAAAATTCCTCTCTCCGAACCAATACCGCTAATTACGTTTGGGTACCTACGCTGTACGCTTGAAATCAAGCTCTTTTTTCAGGCAAATTATCACCAGGTCAACCTCAATTCGTTTAGCAATTAGAAAAATTAAATCAATATCGCATTCCTTCCGAATCGGTGAACCGATATGTGCGTCATATGTCAACATACTCGTATTATAGTAGAATTATTATAGGTACAACGAAGCCAATCCTATGGAAATATATACCTCCTCTCTACCCTTCAAATGCAACATTCAAATCTCCAACGACGTGATGGACACAGACTTTTTTCAACGCCGATGATAGAATAACATATTGGTTGGTACCTACCTAATTCATGTATTTAAGAGACGTTCCTATGTACCTACCTATGCGTTTTATATGATTTTAAGAAGAACGGCAAATAGAGCATGATACTACTAAATGTACCCCCTCCATTATAACCAAAAAAAATCGTGCTACGAAGAATTACCCATCCCCCTCCAATCATCCCTCACAACCATAAACATCATTAATTGATTTTACATTGTGAAATCAAACAAAGAGAAATTCATGGAAATAAGTTGAAAATATCACAATATATCGGTATTGTAATCCCCCTCCCTCTCAATCATTAATGAATTTTAATTTACTGAGAACGGATCCATGGTGCAAAACCAAATACCTCGAACAAAATAGTGAAATAGTAATAATTATAAATACAATAAAACAAATAAGAATCACGAAAATTGGTTCGGAATTGGATGATTTTACAGTTCATTTTCGTTTCGATCACTCTTTATTATAAAAATTCAACATCAAAATGAAATTCCATACTGTTGGTACATCTAAAGCAAAATATTAAAGGGAAAAAGGATGAGAAAATGAGAATATCACGAGTCGCCTCTTCTATGTGCTCCCAACCGTAATAAATTGCTTTTGCTCGTACTCTCAAATCGAGGCCAGTATTGCTATGTCAGAACCAGTCGAATCGGTTATTTTATTTCAACCGATGAAAAAAGTGTCCACTATTTTGCTGTGCATTTAAAGGTTTCAATGTCATGATTTCAGTCCTTGGATGAATTGAGTGACAAAGCCGTACCGGAAAAAATCCGCCTTAAATCTCCGCTGAAGCTCGAAGAACCAGTAGGTAAGACCTGTTTGATTCACTCTACGATTACTATGATCAACTACCTAGGTATGTCAGATAAAACATTATTTGAATGAATAGGATGTGGATGTATTATTGGATAGTACAAATTTGTAAAGCTAGAAAATGTAATTCCTAAACCAAATGGTAGGGATGAATGATTGTCATATAGGTACCTACTTGCTGAACATATTTCTAATGCTTCATGTTTACCAAGTAAACTGGTAGCATTTCATTCACTTATAGTAGGTGTGAAGTTTGAGGTGACGAAATTAATGCTCTATATCAACTTTCACGGAGTTCATCAAGGTCAGATCTACATTTAGCCAATGCGCATGCTCACTCCTAATATTCTCGAAACGACAAATTTCTGCTTTCTAATGGTAGATTTTTGCTCTAATTCAGATGATAAGTAGTTTGTTTTAGGTCTGGGCACGAATTTTTTCTGTTTCACCATCCTTAGCAAAAGAGAATAAAATGATAACCATAAAAGGAAACTTTTTTTTTTAGGTAATTGTAATGAAAAACCTTTAGATTATCACTTATTTATTGCATTAAGCGAAAACACAAAGCTTTTCGGCTTAATTTTAGCCATCTTCAGGCATACACAACAAACTAAACACGTGAGAGAAGTAGCTTCTCATGCCTAAAAGCCGAAAAGCTTTGTGTTTTTGCTTAATGCAATAAATAAGTAATCATCTAAAGGTTTTTCATTACAATTACCTCAATCATGGAGGATTATCACAAGAAGTCTTCAAAAACTCTTCTGAGATTATAAAAGGAAACCATATTTTTAAAAGATTCCGCCCGGAGACCAGTGATTTTTCGTTCGAAAAGTGGTTTTTGGTGTTGAAATAGTACTTATTAGGATTAAGTCAAATCATCATCTGATTAAACGTTGAAAAACTCACCAAAATCGTGTGCCACGCTATAATCACCTGATTGGTTGCGAGCGGCTTAAAAAAAAAAAAAAAACTCTAGCCTTTTAATGCTGATATGGTACCACTACCCGCAGCAGCATCATACCTATAGTAACATTGTCATACTACCATGTTACCACCAGCTCAATCACATAGTTCCCTCAGTATTTTTAGTAAGTAGAAAGGAAAAAACGGACTTAAGTAGCTCTAGTAATGTGATCTGACTTTCAATAAGAGTTTGTGAATCGAACAGTAAAATATGCTTGCCGGCACTATGTATGCTAAACCCGCAACACTTCTGGGAAGTGCATCTACAATTAATCGGTTTTTTTTTTTTTTTTCCATCGATTTTTCTTCAATAAGCCGAATCGGCCGCTCATAAGCGCTCAGCACTGAATGAATTAAGAACTAGGATTAAAAAACTAAGTTCAAGTCTTTCGCACGACTACGCAAGATTAACAGGCGGAATTTTATAATTTTTAATAAAAGTCTAAGAAGAAAACAAACAAAAAAATTTAGTCCTAATCATTGAATCTTGACAGAACATGGAACATGTTCCTTGGTAGAACAGGAGAGAATTTAGACCACTCAGCTGATTAGGAAAGATACCATCATTTCAATCGAATCTTAATGTCCCAGAGAGTTTCCCTATCAACTTCCAAGTTTGTTTCCAGTCTAATTTAGTGGTTGCAATCATGTTTACAAAATTAACTTAGAACGATCACCTGTATGTAAACAATTATTCAGACAACCACGCTCATACCTCAGATTGTTGGTCACGCACTGCGCAGTAGTTAACATAATACGGTTAGGTAAATCAAGAGCTTTACAACGACTGGCGAACGGTTATCGTACGACGATAAATGCCTAAAATACAGTTCCGTACCAACAATTTGTTTGTAAGCTATAATCATCAGAAAATGGGAGCGTAACGGTAATTTTGTCTCGTTTTTGGCCGGTTTATGATGGCAAAAACATGTTCCATGTTAGAATATTTGGACTCTTTAAAACTTTTTCTTTTTGCTGTTATCATTTGAAATATCCCAAGTACGATTAACTTATTTAATTTTGATTCTAAATTTTTACCGCTTACACGGGAAAAAAATCGTCTGTTTGATTTTCAATACATATTTAAAATGACAGATGCGAAATGAACCTTGACAGGTGACAAAATACAGGCTACAGATGTGAAATGACCCGAGGCAGAAAAAAAAAATTTAGTCCGATTTAGGCGATGTCAAAATGATTCAATTAAATTAGCTTAGTAAGCTGATCAGAAAGACCCAATCAATTCAATCGTCTCTTAGTGTCCAAGAGAGTATTCCTATCAAATTTCAACTTCCTAGGGGTAACAGGCAACTAACTAGTGCCTTCTTTTCACCTTATTAGTTTGTTATGGTTACATAGCAATATTAGTTTATAATTTTGCGTAATAAATAAGCTTTCCTTGACACTGCAATGGCTTGGGGATCATGAGATATTGTGATAAAATGAGAGCATTCCAAAAAGTGGCGAACCATTTTTCTGCTATGAAATCAAAGGGATGAAATCGATCCTCTACTTCGCTAGTAACGCATTGGTTATACGTGAAAAATCAATAGAAAAAGAGAAAAACCGTTGCATTTTTCTAGTCTAATTTTCGTACTCACGTAGGCCATTCAATAGACATATCCATGTCCAAGTGAAAAAGGGCGTTGGTCCCTATTTATTACATAGTAAGACGAGGAAATTGAGTGGAGGTATATAGTTATTACCCTGTATTCGGTATGTAATAGAGTGCATGGTTGAGCTATGAAGATAGTACGTACTCTGGGATAATTTGGAATTAAACTATTTTATACTCTACTTTCTTTTACCTCTTTACAATCTATCGATCTGAGAGATATTTTAAAAACTGGAGGAACCTGTTCTGATGCAATTAAATTGCAGATGTTTTTAAAATCGTCAATGTTTATTCGCCATATCGCCTGGCTTATTTATCATCGTATCTTGCTTATGCCTACAAGTGACGGCATCATACACGTAGATACGTAACTCTCCGCGGGGGGTTATCTGGATTTGCGTTATTTCTCACTACTCTTACTTTATCATTAGTTTAAAGGAAGGTTTCCTATCCCAGTGTACGTCGTGTATAGATAGTGAAATCAATTTCTTCGTTTCCCAATCTGTTGAATGGAAATGAAATAATATGTGACTGCCCGTGATGTAATACTAGACAGATTTCAAAAGAAATATATAATGAAATGATTATGCTGGCACCATAGTCAAAGGTACCTAAGTTACCCAACCTTAGTCTTCATGGAGTTTTGAGCTTGCCGAACCCTAAATAGCTTTGTACTTATATCCAAAAACTCTTTTTTTGACATGGATATGTCTATTGGCTGGCCTACGTGAGTGCGAAAGTTTGTACCATAAATTGCAATGGCTTTTTACTATTTCTATTAATTTTCACTTACAACCATTGCGTTACTAGTGAAGTGTAACTCCCTTAGTTTTCATAGCAGGAAAATCGTTCGCCACTTTTTGGAATGCTCTCATTTTATCACATCTTATGATCCCTAAGCCATTGTAGTGTCAACGAAAGCCCTTTAGGAAGGATATTCCTAAGTAACCATAATGAACTAATAATGTGAAAAGAAGGCACTAGGTACATGGTAGGCTTACTATTGAGCAGTAGGTACTTGTAAGCAGTATGCATAGACGATCAGCTGATGGTCTTCTGAAGCTGATCGGCTCATTTCTTTCGTACTAGCCGCTCCGGCTCGCTACACTCGCCTCCACGTCCAGCCGGGGGGCAAGCCCCCCGGACCCCCCATTAAATTGCTCGCTTCGCTCTCAAAGTGTGGCATGTAGGGAATATTGCTCGCTTCGCTCGCAAAGTGTGGCATGTAGGGAATGTTGCTCGCTTCGCTCGCAAACGATAGATCCCTAAGGGTAGGTTTAACTTCTGTAAGGGATGCTGCTCGCTTCGCTCGCTTGAGGAAGTTATACTGCCCACCCAACTTGGCAGACGTTTTTTCCTGTTGGAAATTCTTACAAACAAATTAAATCTTATGAAACTACGTGGAACCACAAAAAGTTTATTCGGGGATGTTGCTCGCTTCGCTCGCAAGGTATTGCTGTATATTTGTAGGAAAAAATCCGAATTTATTCTGTTGACATGGCTCTCGCTTCGCTCGCAAAGTGTGGCATGTAGGGCATGTTGCTCGCTTTGCTCGCAAACGGTAGGTCCCTAAGGGTAGGTTTAACGTGTGTAGGGGATGTTGCTCGCTTCGCTCGCAAACGGTAGATCTCTAAGGGTAGGTTTAACTTCTGTAGGGGATGCTGCTCGCTTCGCTCGCTTGAGGGAGTTATACTGCCCACCCAACTTGGCAGACGTTTTTTTCTGTTGGAAATTCTTACAAACAAATTAAATCTTATAAAACTACGTGGAACCACAAAAAGATTATTCGGGGATATTGCTCGCTTCGCTCGCAAGGTATACCTGTATATAGGTAGGAAAAAACCCGTATTTATTCTTTTGAAATAGGCCTGCAGGTAACATTGTGAAATACCTGACAAACCCCTTGACGTCTTCGTAGAGCCTTCTCGCGAACACGGCAAAATTAATTTCTGATGTTAAACGCTTCTTCTCGCTTCCGCTCGCGATTTGACCGACTTAACGTCACTTTTTTCGATATCCGATTTCGGATTCAGATTCGGCGGACCCAAAGCTGTATTTCGCCCGCGAAAACCGTTCCGAAAAACGTACCTTTATGGGGTATATTTTAATTGGAAAAAACCAAGTTTTTCGGCGGACTTTTCGAGAAAACGGGTCCGTACTCTCGCATTTTTTTGACGCATTTCCCGATACTTTTTTCGCGATCCGATCGCGCCGTCGTCTTCCTCGTTCAAAAACCTACGAAACCCGTATTTTTCCGGAATTGTCAACGGCCGTTTAGAGGGGTAGGGGAAGCGGGGAAGTCCAAAAAGCGCACATTAACCGGAACTTCGACCCCCCTCCCGCCCTTCGGCCCATGGTTCGGCTGGGATTAGACAATTTTAAATTCACTCGTTCCACCTTTCGGGAAATCTCAAGAAGATCCCCCCACTCATACACTCCCCCCACTCAGCCGTTTGGCCGTGCATAGACACGACAGACAGACAAACAAACAAACAGACAGACGGAGTTTCATTCTTATAAATAACTAGCCGCTCCGGCTCGCTACGCTCGCCTCCACGTCCAGCCGGGGGGCAAGCCCCCCGGACCCCCCATTAAGTTGCTCGCTTCGCTCGCAACGTGTGGCATGTAGAAAATGTTGCTCGCTTCGCTCGCAAAGTATGGCATTTAGGGGATGTTGCAAACGGTAGATCTCTAAGGGTAGGTTTAACTTCTGTAGGGGATGCTGCTCGCTTCGCTCGCAAACGGTAGATCTCTAAGGGTAGGCTTAACTTCTGTAGGGGATGCTGCTCGCTTCGCTCGCTTGAGGAAGTTATACTGCCCACCCAACTTGGCAGACGTTTTTTTCAGTTGGGAATTATTACAAACAAATTAAATCTTATAAAACTACGTGGAACCACGAAAAGTTTATTCGGGGAATGTAGGGAATATTGCTCGCTTCGCTCGCAAAGTCTGGCATGTAGGATATGTTGCTCGCTTCGCTCGCAAAGTCTGGCATGTAGAAAATGTTGCTCGCTTCGCTCGCAAAGTATGGCATTTAGGGGATGTTGCAAACGGTAGATCTCTAAGGGTAGGTTTAACTTCTGTAGGGGATGCTGCTCGCTTCGCTCGCAAACGGTAGATCTCTAAGGGTAGGCTTAACTTCTGTAGGGGATGCTGCTCGCTTCGCTCGCTTGAGGAAGTTATACTGCCCACCCAACTTGGCAGACGTTTTTTTCTGTTGGAAATTCTTACAAACAAATTAAATCTTATGAAACTACGTGGAACCACAAAAAGTTTATTCGGGGATGTTGCTCGCTTCGCTCGCAAAGTGTGGCATGTAGGGAATATTGCTCGCTTCGCTCGCAGAGTCTGGCATGTAGGATATGTTGCTCGCTTCGCTCGCAAAGTCTGGCATGTAGAAAATGTTGCTCGCTTCGCTCGCAAAGTATGGCATTTAGGGGATGTTGCAAACGGTAGATCTCTAAGGGTAGGTTTAACTTCTGTAGGGGATGCTGCTCGCTTCGCTCGCAAACGGTAGATCTCTAAGGGTAGGTTTAACTTCTGTAGGGGATGCTGCTCGCTTCGCTCGCTTGAGGAAGTTATACTGCCCACCCAACTTGGCAGACGTTTTTTTCAGTTGGGAATTATTACAAACAAATTAAATCTTATAAAACTACGTGGAACCACGAAAAGTTTATTCGGGGATGTTGCTCGCTTCGCTCGCAAGGTATACCTGTATATGTGTAGGACAAAGTCCGTATTTATTATTTGAAATGGCTCTCGCTTCGCTCGCAAGGTAGGTACCTATGTAGGCATACCTGCTCGCCTCGCAATGTTGTGACATCGAACCCTTCACGTCAATTCTTGAGCCTTCTCTCGTCCACGGCACAATTTTAATCGCTTTGCTCGCTTCCACTTGCAATTTGACCGAGTTCTCGTCACTTTTTTCGATATCCGATTTCGGATTCAGATTCGGCGGACCCAAAGCTGTATTTCGCCCGCGAAAACCGTTCCGAAAAACGTACCTTTATGGGGTATATTTTAATCGGAAAAAATCAAGTTTTTCGGCGGACTTTTCGAGAAAACGGGTCCGTACTCTCGCATTTTTTTGACGCATTTCCCGATACTTTTTTCGCGATCCGATCGCGCCGTCGTCTTCCTCGTTCAAAAACCTACGAAACCGGTATTTTTCCGGAATTGTCGACGGCCGTTTAGAGGGGTAGAGGATGCGGGGAAGTCCAAAAAGCGCACATTAATTCTTACTTCGACCCCCCTCCCGCCCTACGGCCCATGGTTCGGGTGGGATTAGAAAATTTTAAATTTGCTCGCTCCCCCTATCGGAAAATCCCAAGAAGATCCCCCCACTCGTACACTCCCCCCACTCAGCCGTTTGGCCGTGCATAGACACGACAGACAGACAAACAAACAAACAGACAGACGGAGTTTCATTCTTATAAATAACTAGCCGCTCCGGCTCGCTACGCTCGCCTCCACGTCCAGCCGGGGGGCAAGCCCCCCGGACCCCCCATTAAGTTGCTCGCTTCGCTCGCAACGTGTGGCATGTAGAAAATGTTGCTCGCTTCGCTCGCAAAGTATGGCATTTAGGGGATGTTGCAAACGGTAGATCTCTAAGGGTAGGTTTAACTTCTGTAGGGGATGCTGCTCGCTTCGCTCGCAAACGGTAGATCTCTAAGGGTAGGCTTAACTTCTGTAGGGGATGCGGCTCGCTTCGCTCGCTTGAGGAAGTTATACTGCCCACCCAACTTGGCAGACGTTTTTTTCAGTTGGGAATTATTACAAACAAATTAAATCTTATAAAACTACGTGGAACCACGAAAAGTTTATTCGGGGATGTTGCTCGCTTCGCTCGCAAGGTATACCTGTATATGTGTAGGACAAAGTCCGTATTTATTATTTGAAATGGCTCTCGCTTCGCTCGCAAGGTAGGTACCTATGTAGGCATACCTGGTCGCCTCGCAATGTTGTGACATCGAACCCTTCACGTCAATTCTTGAGCCTTCTCTCGTCCACGGCAGAATCATTTTAATCGCTTTGCTCGCTTCTGCTCGCAATTTGACCAACTTAACGTCACTTTTTTCGATATCCGATTTCGGATTCAGATTCGGCGGACCCAAAGCTGTATTTCGCCCGCGAAAACCGTTCCGAAAAACGTACCTTTATGGGGTATATTTTAATCGGAAAAAACCAAGTTTTTCGGCGGACTTTTCGAGAAAATGGGTCCGTACTCTCGCATTTTTTTGACGCATTTCCCGATACTTTTTTCGCGATCCGATCGCGCCGTCGTCTTCCTCGTAGGAAAACCTACGAAACCGGTATTTTTCCGGAATTGTCAACGGCCGTTTAGAGGGGTAGGGGAAGCGGGGAAGTCCAAAAAGCGCACATTAATTATTACTTCGACCCCCCTCCCGCCCTACGGCCCATGGTTCGGGTGGGATTAGAAAATTTTAAATTCGCTCGCTCCCCCTTTCGGAAAATCCCAAGAAGATCCCACCACTCGTAGACTCCCCCCACTCAGCCGTTTGGCCGTGCATAGACACGACAAACAAACAAACAGACAGACGGAGTTTCATTCTTATAAATAACTAGCCGCTCCGGCTCGCTACGCTCGCCTCCACGTCCAGCAAGCCCCCCGGACCCCCCATTAAGTTGCTCGCTTCGCTCGCAACGTGTGGCATGTAGGGAATATTGCTCGCTTCGCTCGCAAAGTCTGGCATGTAGGATATGTTGCTCAGTTCGCTCGCAAACGGTAGATCTCTAAGGGTAGGTTTAACTTCTGTAGGGGATGCTGCTCGCTTCGCTCGCAAACGGTAGATCTCTAAGGGTAGGTTTAACTTCTGTAGGGGATGCTGCTCGCTTCGCTCGCTTGAGGAAGTTATACTGCCCACCCAACTTGGCAGACGTTTTTTTCAGTTGGGAATTATTACAAACAATTTAAATCTTATAAAACTACGTGGAACCACGAAAAGTTCATTCGGGGATGTTGCTCGCTTCGCTCGCAAGGTATACCTGTATATGTGTAGGACAAAGTCCGTATTTACTATTTGAAAAGGCTCTCGCTTCGCTCGCAAGGTAGGTACCTATGTAGGCATACCTGCTCGCCTCGCAACGTTGTGACATCGAACCCTTCACGTCAATTCTTGAGCCTTCTCTCGTCCACGGCAGAATCATTTTATTCGCTTTGCTCGCTTCTGCTCGCAATTTGACCGAGTTCTCGTCACTTTTTTTGATATCCGATTTCGGATTCAGATTCGGCGGACCCAAAGCTGTATTTCGCCCGCGAAAACCGTTCCGAAAAACGTACCTTTATGGGGTATATTTTAATCGGAAAAAACCAAGTTTTTCGGCGGACTTTTCGAGAAAACGGGTCCGTACTCTCGCATTTTTTTAACGCATTTCCCGATACTTTTTTCGCGATCCGATCGCGCCGTCGTCTTTCTCGTTCAAAAACCTACGAAACCCGTATTTTTCCGGAATTGTCAACGGCCGTTTAGAGGGGTAGGGGAAGCGGGGAAGTCCAAAAAGCGCACATTAATTCTTACTTCGACCCCCCTCCCGCCCTACGGCCCATGGTTCGGGTGGGATTAGAAAATTTTAAATTCGCTTATACACCCTATCGGAAAATCCCAAGAAGATCCCCCCACTCGTAGATCCGGCCCACTCAGCCGTTTGGCCGTGCATAGACACGACAAACGGACAAACAGACAAACGGACGGAGTTTCATTCTTATTAATAGTATAGATAGAGATAGAGATTTAGTAGTAGTAGTAGTAGTTTAGTATACTGTACGACCTTATGAGTGAAGATATAAAACAAAATAACGACAAAGCACATTAATAATTTTGAAATGTCAAGTTGGGTGGGCACTAGAGGTTCTTCATTTCTCCTTCTGCATCCTCATAGCTGGTTGTGTCCATTCTTCGAAACCTCACATTTTGAGCGTTTTCAGGCTTCTGTAGATCTTCGAAAAAGGTTTTTTAGGAAATTCCCATTTGCAATTTGCACACGCTCCTATTCATTCAGGGGAGATAAAACGGGTAAATTCATGGGCGTAGCCACATAATCCCAAAAAATTTCATTTTAATCAGTCACTTATTAAGGATTGAACACGGATAAATCGACTGATACGGAACCAGGGTTGAACATGAAGCTGTGAAACTCTACATGCTAGAAGAAAATTTGACTAACGAATATGAATAAAATTGTTCATCCATCTGCACGAATACAGTTTCCCTACCTTTGGCAGTGAGAAACCAAAAACTATTTTAAAAAGTCGGAAGTAACCGTAGTCACTTGTAGTAAAATAATGAAAATGTAGTTTTCACGACTGCCAAGTAGGTATGTCACATCAAATGTTTAGATTTTGGATATAAAGTTCTCAGAAGAAACTATAAAGAATATTTCAATTATTTGATTGTAAACACTATAATATGAATAGCGTTAAATAGAAGACCCATTGGAGTCTTGACTTTTTTAATGTGAAATTGGTGTTGTTCTGTGGATGCTAACGCTCAGTTCCTGTCATTGATTCGCATTTGCATGTAGAGGACAATTAAATATTTATCATAAATCCTAGGTGACCTTTTACTTCTACTTCAACAATTGGAAAACGACTAACTGCCGAACTTGCAATAATGTCTAAAATGTTTTATTTTGAGTGAATATTTCATGTTAATCACGTTCACAATTTTTTCAGGCGAGTACCAGTTATTGTCAAGAATTAGAGAGATTGCGAATCAAAACAAATTATACCGATCGTACATTGGGATGGGCTACCACAACACTTGTGTCCCTCACACGATCATGCGGAACGTATTTGAAAATCCAGGATGGTAAGGTTCTAAAATAGAGGTATCCATGGCTTTTCGAGCTGTTATTTCTTATCAAGTCAAAAACGTTGAAATCTATGGGAACTGTGAGTCCGTATGTTAAACTGCGAATTGCTAAACTTCGTATGTAATTTCAGTTGATTTTATGTTTACAAAGGTTGAGTAGAAGAAGTAAGTTGCGAGAATGACGAAAAAGTGGAACTAAACCGTGGTAGGCATTTCACTTGCGAGTCATATTGTTTATTTCTTCCGATTTCCAAATTTCATTGGTATTTATTCTGTATTAAGTAGATGAAAATTAAAAATTACACATAAAAATAACGGAAGCTAGTAAACAACTAAAAGAAAAGCGTCCACTACGAACTTGACAGTTCATTACAGGGGAATCAAATGTCCTTTCCACCATTTTGGAATTTTCAACCGTCAATTGATACGTCATTCATATATTTTACTTTATAGATAACTCGATGATTTAAACATAGTGTCGATTTCACGATAGCAGACCTTGGAGTATTTTCGTCGAAAAGAGACGATATCAACGACTATTATTTCCGAATTTCCGCAATAATTACTATAGTTAAATGTGCAGTCGAAAACTTCCCCACCAACACACCTATAACAATAATAATATAGTGGTTACCCACCACATGTTGCATGGTTTAGTTTTTAAGATGTTGAAAGTTTGGTTGTGCAGTTATAAATTAGATTTTGTTGTGAAAATACAAGTTTAATTGTTGAATTCTACAATCTTTTTTTGGTGGGTTTTTACATGGGGGAAATATGACATGAAACGCCATCGAGACACGTCAACACCAACAGTTCGAACAATTTCAACTCTTAGCAGGCCTGCAGAGTTGTCTGAAGAGAATATCGTCAGTTAAAATGTAACACTACCTGATCCCCGTTCATCAGCATTGGAACAAAGTCTTCAAACCATGCAAAAGAAGGTTTCTCTTGAACGGAATAGGACTCAAGAATTGTTGATCTATGAAAATAGAATCAGACTGCTATTAGTGGAAAAAGATCAACTGAAGTTGTCTGCAAGTGCCAACCCTCTGTGTAGACAAGAGTAGTCCAGGTTCATGAAGGATCAGCCATGAACTACGAAGGGAAAACAGCCCGGGAAGACTATGCTGGACATTTTGAATTGATGGTTACAGCCAATAGTTGGACCAACGAAAGGAAAGGGAAGATATTGGCTAGTGCATTACGCGGTGCTGGACTGGGAGTTGTATTGGCTTCAGCTCCGCAGGAGAATCGATACTTCGATAGTCTGGTGGTTTCACTGCAACGTTCGTTCGGCCAACAACACTTGAGTCTCAGATGGCAGAGTGAATTGGAAACGCACCGTCAGCGCCCTGGAGAATCAGTGGCTGAATTGGCTACTGACAAACTAGAAAATTGCAAAGACTGGCTAGAGCATTGCAAAGAGCAATTGGCACTTCAATAATTCTTGCATAAGACTCGAGGTCGAACTTGAAGGAGAGGGGAGTAATGTGGTAACCCACCACTTGTTACATTGTTTAGTTGTTATGATGTTGAAAGTTTGGTTGTGCAGTTATAAATTAGGTTTTTGTTGAGAAAATACAAGTTTAATTGTTCAATTCTACAATCGCTTTATTTTTGTGGATTTTTAATATTATCCCATATTAAATGGAAGGATATGAAGCCATCGTGATTATTAATATAAAAACTACTTGTTTATAGATATAGCATTTCCAAACAAAATACAACCTTTTCCAGACCAAATTAAACCTTTTCCAAACAAAATTAAACTTTTTCCAAACCTAATTTGGTTCTGAAAAGGTTTAATTTGGTCTGGAAAAGGTTTAATTTGGTCTGGAACAGGTTATATTTGGTCTGAAAATGCTATATTAGTGAATTCATATCTGATTCCAGCGTTAGATAATTTGCAGAGCAATTTATTGGGTTGCACAGGTACTCTTCAGTTCGGGTAACTAATGAAAAATCATTAGTTTTATACGAGTATAAATATGTAGTATCATAGCCGCATAAATAGCATCATGCTGTTGCGAAGAGTAAGTATTAAAAAATTACTACTTCACCCTACAGAAAATATCATTGAACCTTCGAGTAATATTGTTATATATTAGAGAGTAAGAAGCATCAAGAACTGGAAGAAAAAGTCGTGATTACCGTTTGGATTCTCGCTGATTACGTGAAAAGGGAAACCCTGGCTCTTAGGGCCCTCTCTCGCTGTGAAAACCATTTCACTTCGCCACTTGATTAAACCATTGTCGCTCGCTAGAACGCCTTCAAACGGGACATGAGGGGTTCCGTTTTCATGGTAACTCAAACCGACATGGAAAATGGTGATGAGGGAGGAGGAGGGATGCGACAGCTCTTTTAATTCACCCCGTCCACAGGCGTCAAGCTGATGTAATTTCCGCAGTTGAAGGGATAAGAGATTGCTTCGGTGTTTAACCCTCGTTTCTCTTCACTGTTTAACTTTCCCCATACTAACTTGGTTTGAAATCAAGACCGAAGGTCTCAAATTCTTTCTTTTTGTAAGGCATAATCTGTTAATCTTGTGGTGAGGTTGTTGGGATGGTTGAGGGGAATCAAAATTAAGTCCTCATTCTCAATAGGGAATTGTATTGGTCTCGAATTTGTGCCAGTCGTGCCGCTTGAGAACTCACTCAACTGAAAACAATTTCGCTATGGACATCCCTTACCTTTTGACATGGATATGTCTTTTGGCTGGGGGTCAAGGAATTTTTCGCGACACTTTTTTCTCCACACAAAATGCAACGTTCCGGCACTTTAGATTATTATTAACTCGAAAAGTGAAGGCTAGGTAGAAATCAATGAGGTACTTCTTTCCCAACATCCCAACAGAGTGAAAAGTAATGTCCAGTTTTACTTTCCCAACATCCCAACAGAGTAGAAAGTTATGTCCATTTTCACTTTCCCAACATCCCAACAGAGTGGAATGTCCATTTTAGCGAATTTTCTTAGAAAATGAAGCTATTGCAATGGTTTTGAGGCATTCTGAAGTGATTCCTGGATTTTAACGCTTTTATATATATATATATATATATATATATATATATATATATATATATATATATATATATATATATATATATATATATATACCTATATGTGTCATTCCAGACGATAACTCTCGATAGAATTGAGATAAAAACTTCGTTCTTTCGCCAACAAATCAAGCATTTCGAAAGAAAGGATGAGTTCGATTGGACAACACTTTTTAAGCACATTAAACTGGTCAAATTTCAAAAAATGTACTAAAAAAAAATCACTAAATATTACTAAAAACGGCTACAAATAGTTGAATTTATAGTTTTTTTTTTTTTTTTTTTTTGTTTTTTTGTTTTTTTTAGAATATTGCTCAAATAAACTTTATTAACTATAAAATAAAACATTAAAAAATTTTTATACAAAATTATGCTGAAAATGTACCAAAAATTCATTAAAATATGAAAAAAAAATCGATAAAAACTGCAAAAAAGCTAAAAATTTAAAACTTCAATTTGAATAGGAGATTATTATTTGGAATACCATAAAATTCATGGAATTTTAAACATAAAATAATAGTTAACAATTTCTTTGCACTCAAAAAGCTCAAATTTTAAAACAATTCAACATTATATAATAATTCAATAAGATAATTCACGAAAATTCGCTCATACGATCATGCTGCATGATTGGAACTTTTTTACGTTCCCAACATCCCAACAGAGTGGAAAGTAATGTCCACTTTTAGTTTCCCAACATCCTAACAGAGTGGAAAGTAATGTCCATTTTTACTTTCCCAACATCCCAACAGAGTGGAAAGTAATGTCTACAACTTTGACATATCGATGATCTATTGTTTTTCCCCTCAAGGGAGAAATTTATATATATGGGCTATGCAACCCAAAGCTGGGACCTGTACTGGCAGATTTACATTGTTATGTTACGTTTGCATAGACCAGCCTTACTGCTCGTACAATCCACTGGACCAGAGTTATGAAATTCAACTCAAAAATCACTTCTGCCGGGGACGTGTCTGCAATGTCGCTATCGGTTCGGGGTAATATCAAGTGGTTGAAATATTTTGGCAGGCAAGGTTCCTCTCAGACGTAGATCGCCTGATCGTGCAGCACTTGTTAAGGAGGCTAGGTAGTTAATATGAATGGGTGTCTAGAAGAAGGGCGTATGTCATTTTTCACAGCTTTTCAGGAGGACAAAAGAACTTTCAAAACTCACTTTTCAGATTTTTTTTTTTTTTTTTTTTTTCCAGTTAATTGATAACATATGTATAATTTCCAGTACAAGTATTTCTCTTATCTTTGATTTCATTTTTCTGCAATCTACCGGTAGTTTACGCAAAACCGCTTCCTTCTCGTTCGTCATTTTGAAGTTACGCCCTTCTTCTAGACACCCATTCATATATCTATTGAGACCCGGCACCCTTATCCCAGGATAATCCAGGTTCGTTCTTTTCTCTAAATCTCCACCGGATCCAATTGTTATTACCAAAGTTATTATTTGTTTTTTAGGAGGCCCTTTGATGGTTTTGTTTTGTTACAAATAATGGAAGTCTCCTGTAAATTTCAACTAGTATTATTACGTAATTCATTGACATGTTGCCCTCTCCAATTATAACAGAAAAGGTACTTTTTTTAACCCTTATACAACAAATTAATGTGACATTAATAACAGGTCCAGAGAAAATTTAGAGACCGGGACAGAAACCAAGAAAACCCCAAACAGGTTAATTCTACATAACCCCCTCAACAGGCTCAGCACAATCTGACAAACTCCACATTTGAGAGGGGTTCTGACTGCCTGAAAGGATAACGTTATACAAAGGGAGAAGAGGATTATGTTCCAAATGATGCAGTTTGAGAGAGTCCTGCATAGGACCAACGGAGCTTTAACGTGAAGAATCGCTTTTTGAATTAGAGGGCGAAATTCAGACTACCTCAATACTCGATTAGGAATTATGGAAGAACACATCAAACAAGTAATCCTGTTTATCAGTATAGTTAGTTAATGGTTAGTGTTGGCTTTAGATATCATGATGTTGATATCCTAATGGGGCTCGGAACATGAGAAGCTCGAGGTAGAGCACAGTAAGGACGCATGTACTAAATCGTGGGGTTGATGGTAAAAGTGATCAAGTGCACTTTTTTTAGAAAATGAGGTTTTGGTCTCTCCGGATACTATAAAACAATATATACAGCTGAGAATTGAAAAACAAAACAACTTATGACGACAAATGTCAAAAACCAAAAAAAATGTATTTTTACCTGAATGAACCAGTGGATCACATATGATCAAATGGCATTTAACTAGATTTACATGTACAGCAACTGATTGTACATAAGTACCAACACATTACAAGTAAAAAATGTCAACTTTCATTTGATCGTCTTTACTCCTACATAATGTGGTTGTAGAAATACTTTAGCTTACAAGTAAAGTCAGTCAAATGACAGTTGTAAGGGATAATCTAATGAAAATTTGTTATTTCTTGATTGTTAGTATCCCGAGGGATTGATATTGAAGGGTTGAACACCTGAAAATGATAATACTGGTAAAATTTACTGTGAATTTGAAGTTTTATTATAGTGTTCATGTCCAAAACATAACAGTTTTTATTCTAGTAAAAGTATTCAACTTACAATTTTCACTAAAAATCGGGTACAATTAAAAGTAAGTTTATTTTGTATAAGGTTCGGTACTACTTTCACATAACAAAGGTATCACTGAGCTCACATAACATGAAATTGTTTGGTTTGACCTGATTTTAAGCTCACAATCCGCATTTTTCCATCAGTCCGTGTGTTGGAGAACTTTAACAGGCTCTCCTGAACACTTTTGCCAAATGGACTTGATCACTTTTACCACCAACCCCACGAAATGTTCCATATAGAGCCTGGTTGTTCTAGGGAATGTTGAAGAAACGTAGGTATCCTACCCCCAGTTTGCGGCTCTGACGAATGAAATGTTTAAGTTTAAAATGGATTAACTGTAAAACAAATGAGAGAAGAGATGAAGTAGAAAAATGCCGCTGTCCGTGGGGGAAAAAGTAGAATTGTTAGAAATGTCAACAACCCAACTCGTCTTTGTATTGTAAACAGTGAACTCAATTTTTGAATTTATTTGACTTTTTTCAGCAAATATTTCGTGTTTCAGATATATTTATTTATTAACATTGAACGGGCGTACCCAATTTCATGAAGAAAACACAGAAAATGTCAGTTGTCGAGAGAAATTAATACATCGGAGGTATACAGCACAATTACAAAAAGTTTCAGTCATGCAGCATGATCGTATGAGCGAATTTTTGTCAATTATCGTACCGTAGGTATAATTTTGAATTTTTGTGAAATTTGAGCTTTTAATTCTATTAATTTTATGGCGAAAAACGTATCTCAAATAATAATCTCCCATTCAAATATAGATTTTGGATTTTAGCTTGTTTGCAATTCTTATCGATTTAAGAGTAAATTGTGATGAATTTTAAATACTTTTTTCAACATAATTTTGTACGTACATGTTTTCATGTTCTACATTATAGTTAATAAAACTTTATTTGTGCAATATTCTACCAAAAAATATAAATTTAACGATTTTTAGCCGTTCTTAGCCATTTTTAGTCATTTTTTGAGAACACAGTTTGAAATTTGACCAATTTAGTGTGCTCAAAAAGTTCAAGCAAATGGACTCATCCTTTCGTTTGGAAAGCTTGATTTTTTTGGCGAAAGAACGGAATAAACGGAAAAATATATTTATATGAAATATTTATATAAATTTATATATATATATATATATATATATATATATATATATATATATATATATATATATATATATATATGTAAGTTACATACGACGCCTCAACCCTTGGGTAATAAAGAGCTGACACAGCAGCTCTTCCCTATATAAGCCCGCGGCCATCAGCCTCGGCAGTTCAGTCTCCGCCCGTACGTCCCCGCATAAACATCGCGCAGTGCATCGTCTCTCTTATCTTGTAAAAAGTGAATTAAAGTTGTTTTTAAAAACTCAAAACTCAACGACTGCTATTTAATTGGCGCTTGTCGGAAAGACGTGGGTTTTTCTTTGCTCCGTACACGCGAAGAAAAAACCGAGAACCTTCTGTGAAACAGTGTCTGATTGGGATTACACACGACGGAAATCAACGGAACTGGACTCCTTACATGGACATGGGCATCCCGCTGTAAGTAAAACACTGCGCAATATTTTTATAATACGAGTACGTTCCACCGAAAAGCATATTCGGCAGATACTCACCCATTCTTAAGCCCACTTCACTTAAAACACACTTCAAATATACGACTTCCTTCACTTCCAAGAAGTTTCAAAAAATTCTGTTAAAAGTTTTGAAACCCGTAAAGAACGAACATCTGACCGGGAAAAACTTCAGAATTAAACTTCAGAATATATAGACGTCCACTCTTCATTTGATAAAACGACACCTCATCGGAGATCTGCCCACGCACAGGACGTAGATCTCAGATTAGAAACTTTTATCGCTCCCGAGCTGCAGATAAGCTCAACCTTGAAGACCACTCGCCGATTTGACGGCCGTCGTCCCTTTAAACTCTCTCCACCTCTGCATTCTTCTCGTCTCCCACAAGAAGACACCATTCTTAATTAAGATAATTTTAAGGAATTTTAATCTTTTGAATTTTAATCTTGTTTTCAGCTGTATTTTTGTATCTTTTCTTCTATAACTCGGCACTGTACAGGTCAGATTAGGTTTGACCCCGTAAGCACGTCCTAAAACAATCAAAATTCCCAAAGAATTAAAACGTTTTGTGGCCGATAGGCTATCAAATCGCCTAGGGATCCTTCTCAGAGATCAAACCCGGCCCCAATACCTTTCTACTATCCCCGAAAACCTCGTACCCGAAAACATCGACATGTCCTTCGATACTGGAGCCACCGGGGGCAAACCCAAAATTGAAGACCTAATCGCGCAAAATTCCGAATTGATGGCGCAAAATACCCAATTTAATCACTTGTTAGAAGCGACCCAACAAATACTCCGAGAACAAAACGCGACACAACTTAGACTAGAAGCCGCGCTAAATGAAGCTACGGGCGCCCTCGAACTGATGAGATTGGGAGGCGCACGCGTACCAAATAGGAAACCCGAAGTTACCGAAGTCCCAACTTTCAAAAAAGAACACATGGAACTCATTCCAGTGTTTAAAGGGGACCCGGAAACATTGAATGATTTCCTACTAGTAACACAAGAACTGAATGATAGATTTTTCAATTATAACGACGTAGGAGACTTCCAAAATAGGATGATCTTACATGCCATCAAGGCGAAAATTCAGCCTCCCGCTTCGAGCGCAATAAACTCGGGAAATATCACGACATATAAACAAATCAAAGACGCGTTGATCAATGCCTTTTCCGATAAACGGGACGTGTTCTCCATGAATTTGGACCTCTCTAACATGAGACAGGGAGAGCACGAAGACCCATTCAAGTTCCACCATAGGGTTACGGAAGCATTAAACAAAATAACCGCGTATGCCAACATCCACGAACCCGATGAGGCCGACAGCATAATTAAACACCACACGCAACTCGCATTAACATGTTTCTTATTACATCTTAGAGAACCACTAGGAAGCCTGTTGAGGACTCGACAACCAAAGGACCTGAATGAGGCACTTGGATGGATGACGAACGATTACCAGTTGTTACCATCAAACTCTCGTCCAAAACAAAATGCTCCCCTCAGGCAAAACCAAGCTCCTCAATACAGAGTTCCGCCCCCGCACCGTCTTTACGGGCCCCCTAGGCAGAACCCTGCATATTGGTCACAAACACCTGTTGCGAGATCTTATAGACTACTACAAAGCCTAGCTCCACCTCAATGGTCCGGCCCACCTAGGCAGCCAAATCCTCCACCTCAATGGTCTGGCCCGCCTAGACAGCCAAACCCTCAACAAACCCCTTCAAACCTACAAAGAAACGGCTACCAAAATAGGCCAACCTATCAAAGAAACCCTCCAAATAATCAGAAATCTTCCCAAAACACTCAAAGGAATTGGAAACCAATGTCGTGGCAGACAACAAATCCGAATCCGAACCCAAATTTTCACAATTTACAAACCGAAGAAACGAACCAAATAAATGACGAAGCCTACGGTTATTACGACTCGAATTACCAAAACGACCAAACGATTGACGAACCTAATAACTATCATGACTCGAACTACCAAAATGACCTATACTACGGCGCATATGAGTGGCCAGACCAATCTACGGAAAATCCCCAAAGTCAAAAGGATGAAACTCCTTTTTTAGAAGACCCTTGCCTCCAACCACCGCATGCAACCTCATGAACCTAAACTTTAAGCCGATCAACAAGCTCCCCTATATCATATTGCCCAAATTAAACTTAAAAATCCTCGTAGACACAGGGAGCTCGGCCAGTTTTGTCAACCCGTTAATAGCAGAAAAATACTTCCCTATCAAAACAAATGATGAACCTTTTTCCGTTACGACTGTCCACGGAACCTCCTTGGTCACTTCAAGTGCCATGGTCCCGTGCGACGAACTACTTCGAGAAAAGGGTTTAAACCTAAAATTCCGACTATTCCCATTCCATTCTAGATTCGATCTCCTGATCGGCATTGATAACCTAGAATTTATAAAAGCCGATATAAGCATCAGGAATAAAGTATTCCAAACCCCTCATGTAAACCTCCCGTTACAATATCTAAATTTAGACATCACTGAGACTTACACCATTGACAGGAGGAGTGTCCAACAGGTCAAACTGGTACTCAATAACATTGAAAATGGAGATGCGATCATCCCTTACCAAAAGATAGGACCAGTAGAAATTCCCCAATGCTTGGTTAAAGTTAAAAATTATGATGCTTACGTCCAAGTATTGAATTCCGGCGAAAACCCCTACCAATTCACGCAGGCTACCCCCATATTAGCCGAAGAGATCGATCCTCAAACTACTGACTCACAAACCCAAAAACCCGTCTCAAACTCAAACTTAAACCACTTCGAAAAATCAACATTCAAATTTGATTTAGGCCAACTTCGCCTCGACCACATGAACGAGGAAGAAAAACTCGCGATATCCAAATTAATCACCAAATACGCAGATATTTTTCATCAAGAAGGCACCCCCCTTAGTTTCACCAACAACGTCAAGCACGTCATTCGCACTACTGACGAAATACCAGTCTACACAAAAAATTATAGATTCCCTGAGGTACATTTGAACGAACTCGACAAACAAATGGAAGAACTTCTCCAACAAGGGATCGTTCGAAACTCTCAAAGCCCTTGGAATGCCCCTATCTGGATAGTCCCAAAAAAACAAGACAGCAGTGGAAAGCAAAAGTTTCGAATCGTGGTAGATTATCGTAAACTAAACGAAAAAACAATAGAAGATAAATACCCTCTTCCCCAAATTTCGGAACTATTAGACAAGTTGGGAAGATGCCAATATTTCAGTACAATTGACTTAAAATCTTCCTTTCACCAAATAGAAATGGATCCCAATAGCATCAGCAAAACAGCCTTCAGCACCCCCACACGTCATTTGGAGTGGACACGCGTTCCCTTTGGGTTAAAGAACGCACCTAGTACATTCCAACGCGTGATGGACAATATACTACGTGGTATCGCAAATGAATACTGTTGCGTATATTTGGACGACATTATAGTATTTAGCACTAGCCTACAGGAACATGTACACCGTTTAGAATCAGTCTTTAAACGCCTTCGATCTGCTAACCTCAAGGTACAACTAGATAAAACCGACTTTTTGAGAAGAGAAGTTTGTTACCTAGGTCACGTAGTCACACCAGACGGAGTAAAACCAAACCCAGACAAAATTAAAGCAATAAAAAATTATCCCATTCCAAAAACTACAAAAGAAATCAAGGGATTCTTAGGACTGTTAGGGTACTACCGAAAATTCATCAAAGACTTCGCAAAACTAACGAAACCCATGACTAAATGTCTCAAAAAAGATGCTCTCATAGACATCACGGACCCTGAGTATCGACAGTGCTTCGAAACTTGCAAAGACCTCCTAAGCAATGACCCAATCCTTCAATACCCAGATTTCTCGAAACCCTTCAGGCTCACTACTGACGCCAGCAACGTAGCTTTGCGGGCAGTTTTAAGTCAAATTTCAGATAACTCCGATCTACCGGTAGCTTACGCGAGCCGGACGTTAAACCAATCCGAACAAAAATATAGCACAATTGAGAAAGAGCTACACGCCATCGTATGGGCTGTAGGTTACTTCCGCCCCTACTTATATGGTAGGAAATTCACTATCTTCTCTGATCACCACCCGTTACAATGGCTCTTCAACCATAAAGAACCTGGTTCACGATTGTTCGCATGGAAAACGAAATTACAAGCATACGACTTTGACATAATTTACAAAAAAGGAGCCCTCAACACAAACGCAGATGCACTATCCAGAGTCAAAATAGAAAACCAACCAAACTTACATACCTTACACTGTGACCAACTTACCCAACTTTTAGGCAAACAACTGGACCTTACCTCTAACGACGACGCCGACTCTGTGGTCGCACACGTCGATCCTGGGGAGGAAGGGGTGACTGACGAAACCTCATCTAGACACACAGTCCACTCCAACTTTTTAGGGAATACAGTTGTCAATATACCCATTCGCGATCAGCCAATCAACATTTCTTCGAACCAGATAATACTCACAGTAGTTAACCACCCTGTCCCCGACATGGTTAAACTTACGACCCTTTTTGGAAACAAAACTCGCATGCTCGTCAAAGTAAATGATCAAGAGTTTGAAAACGATGTAATAAAATTCACCAAAGAATACATCCACCCTAGGGTAAAATATGGCATTTATTTCGAAACCGAGGTATACGAAAAATTTGCTAAAGTCATTGCAACTCATTTCACCCACTCAGAAATAAACCTCACTAAATACTCCAAACGCTTGATCGACATCCAATCGGAAAAAGAACAAACAGATCTAATTTCCAAATATCATGATGGAGTTACAAACCATCGCGGCATAGACGAAACATACGAAAAATTAAAAAGGGAATATTATTGGCCGAATTTGAAGATCGCTATTCAAAAATTCATCAACAATACTGCGAATTGTGTCTAAAATGCAAATACGAAAGATCTCCGCTCAAAATTAAATACAACATCACTCCTACAGCTGTCCGACCTTTAGAGACACTACATATAGACAAATTCACCATAGAAAACTCTAAGTTCCTAACGATAATTTGTCCATTTTCCAAATACGCGCAAGCATACCCTATCTCTTCTTCCACCGGCGTTGAAATAGTTAACGGACTAATGAAGTTCTTTGCCCACCATGGGATCCCGAACAAAATTATTTCGGACAATGGAACCGACTCCCAGACTACATACATAGAACGCACTGATATGTTCACCACAACTATAACCCATACCTTCGAAGTGATTGACTCTAAAATACAAAACTTTAAGATCGGCAACCAACGAACAAAGAGATCAAAAAGAGGACTAGTTGACGGGTTAGGCTCCTTAATCAAATTTGTTACGGGAAACCTAGACGCGAAGGATAGCGAACGCTACGATAACATAATAAACCATTTACAACGAAATCAAGAAAACTTACAGGACCAACTAAACTCTCAATATTCGGTGAATCAAGCTTTTGCCGAAAATTTTAACAAAACTATGGACATCATCAATCATAACAACCTTCAGATCCAGAAAGAGTTTGAATCCCTTCGAGACATGAAAGTAGGGGAACAAACACACATTCGTGCCTTGAATGACTTCCTGGAACATTGCCATATTTCACTACAACTACTAATAAACGTTATCCAGGACATAGAGACGTCACTCACCTTCTGTGAATTGGGTAAATTACATCCAAGTATCCTGAGCTCAGAACTTTTGTTAGACGAATTAGACCGCCTCACGGTATTCTATGGCCCTAGGTTCCTGAACCATACCGGAAAAGACCTATTCGAAATTAAATCCCACATAAAAGTCCAATGCTTTATCGGAACAGACGAAATAGTCTACTTTCTCGATGTCCCTATTGTAGATCCCAGAAATTTCGACCTATACTACTTAGAATCCCTACCGGCAACATTAAATTCCGAGTACGTGACGATTGTACCCTCCGTTCGCTACCTGTTGAAATCACAAAATGAAGTCCTTACCCTAAGAGACGAATGCGCTTCTGGCCTCGCCTATTATCTCTGCCCCGGTCACATGTTAATAGATGTCAATTCCCAGTGTGAAGCCGAATTCCTTAAGACAAGTTCCACGGGAAATTGCAATTACGCAAAACTGGAAATCCCCACCAACTACGTCTCGCTCTTGTATAGGATCAATCAATACTTGCTCGTCTTCCCTCATGGCGATGTACTCACTATCACCTCAAAATTCGGAAAAGAGTTACGAAACTTACGAGGGATCTACCTGGTCAGACCTAGCCAGAACTTAGTGTCCTATCACAATCAAACCCTGTTTGCTGCACATAGAAGCATCTTAGGCACACCCCTTATAGTCAGTAACGTACAACTCACGCCCGACTCCTCAAAAACATTAGATAATGTAATTCAGCTTAAAAATCTAGATTTGTCCTCTATACAACTAGAAAATTGGAAACCTGTCAAACGCTTCACGTTATATCAACTTGCAACCCCTAGTTTCTGGTCTATACTCCTTTATGTCATGTTACTCAGTTTCATCGTAACAATTATAGTTCAATACAAGAAGCACAAAAGACGACAAAATGCCTAATGGGCACCTCATTATGTCACCTTTATGTAATCGTACTATGTAATCACCGTTATTACTATTACATCTTATCGTAACCATTGTAATTCATTTTTCATTGTTTTCATTGTTTTAATTATCATATCAGGCTACCTTTATGTAATCGTAAATATTAGGTAAGCACTGTCATTACTATTGCATTTTATTGTAATCATTGTATTTATTGTAATCATTTTTGTATCATTTTTGTATTCATTGTAACCATTATAATCGAAAACCCAAAGATGATGCACGCCCCCAAAACTAAACTATGAAATTTCGTGTCCCCAAAACTAAAATCTGCATTTGCCCACAAAAATAATTACCTAGCACAAAATATAATAAACAAAACTTTTGGGTCCCCAAAATTTCAACTTAGGGGGGAGGAGTTACATACGACGCCTCAACCCTTGGGTAATAAAGAGCTGACACAGCAGCTCTTCCCTATATAAGCCCGCGGCCATCAGCCTCGGCAGTTCAGTCTCCGCCCGTACGTCCCCGCATAAACATCGCGCAGTGCATCGTCTCTCTTATCTTGTAAAAAGTGAATTAAAGTTGTTTTTAAAAACTCAAAACTCAACGACTGTTATTTAATTTATATATATTATTTTATACATATTATATTATATTTATATTGTATTATATTATTTATTTTATATATATATATATATTTATAAATATATATATAATTATATATATATATATACATATATATATATATATATATATTTATAAATATATATATATATCATATATTTATATGGAAGCGTTAAACTCTAGGATTCTTTTCAGAATGCCTCAAAACGGATTTCAATGTAGAAAACTTTCAAAAATTTTGATTTCAAAATTTTCCGAGCCATTGCAATAGCTTCATTTTCTACGAAAATTCGCTAAAAGAAATACAAAACAATTATTCAGTGATGAATTAAATCATTAAATCATTAATAATAATGATAATAATAATTATATAATAACAGGTTGTTGAGTTATGATAAGAATGATAATTTTGTTAGCTATTGCCAATGTCAAAACGAATTAAAGGCAGTTCTTGTTACATGGCAATTCAAGTTTAGGGACGTGAGTTGGGAACACCAGTTTGCCACCTGTTACTATGTAGTACCGAGTTACCTACTCATTTTCTTACCTGTATTATATACGAGACCTTCTCGAAAGATCAAGTTTGTCCCCCACCCCGGCAACTACTTGGAACCGTTCCCTACAAGAAGAACTGTGAGCTCTTCAATTCAGTCTCTTCAATTGTTCAACGCGGAGCAGCTCATCAGTCATAAATGAAAAGTCACATTTACGTTTCTAAACTGTTACGTGATCGTGTTATGACCACCAAACTATACACTTCATTTTGATCTACGTATCCAACTAATCTGCATTTTTACTAAGGGATTGAATACTTGATGTTATGTATTTTTGAGATGCGAGCTTGCGAACATCCAGATCACAAAACTATACACTTCATTCTGACCTACATGGAATTGAAGAACTCACAGTTCTTCTTGTAGGGAACGGATCCAAGTAGTTGCCGGGGTGGGGGACAAACTTGATCGTTCGAGAAGGTCTCGTGTAATATATCTTTCCTGCATGAAATCATCAGGACGGATGTGGCTCCAGCTCACTCTAGTTTTTCATGATACCTTATGAAAACCGCGCCACCACGATTATTACCCGCAAAAACGCAGAAAATACACATCTAGGATGTAAGATAAACAATAATAAACAATAATAAGCTGCTTCAAACTTTTAATAGATTTGGTCTCTACTTCTGTTGACAAGAACATCAGATTTTTGGACGACAAGAACATATATATATATATATATATATATATATATATATATATATATATATATATATATATATATATATATATATATATATATATATATATATTTCCGGTGATCAAGACTGCCCAAACACCTGTCAGTGTCTTAAAAGGCACCATAAAAACTACTAGGCATAAAAACACCTTCATTAATGTTGATAACGCCAAATAGCGAAACGTTGATTATTTCTATATCTGTTTTTATATTTGTACCTATTATTCAATAAATTTATATATTTATATATATATATATATATATATATATATATATATATATACATGGGTCAATAAATTATATTTGCCGAAAAATATATAAAAACTGCAAAAAAAAGCTCCTAGATTAATCCAAAACTCCTAAATTGTTTTTAATTGCCAAATATGATTTAGAACAAGTTTTTGTTTTACTATAAAATTGGTAGATACCAATTCTTTTTTACATAAAGTCCATAATTTTCAAAACAATTTAACGAAATTTAACCATTTAACGAATTTAGTAAGAAAATTCGCTGATACGATCATGATGCATGACTGGAACTTTTTTTTATTCTCTCCCAATAGAGGCTTGCAATCCACGTTTTCCGCAAATACAGACCCCAAGAGAGTATAGCCATAGATTTATATCGCATGACCGACCTATATTTCATTATTTTAGATTACCTAGTGTTTGCAGTGTTTAATAAAATGCGTTTGATAAAGGAAAAACAGTTTGCATGAATTCACGCAGAAGAGTGGGGTATATCGTATTTCTGTCGTAAGAGCAAAATTTACGGGGTTTTTTCCCCCTTATTTATTTTAATTTTACGAAACGAGAGCCCTTGGCAATCGGTTTTTCTATTTTTCCAGGTTTCGATCAATCAAGCGTTAGATATTTTTGCGATGAAATTTTGATTCATATTTCCTAGTCCGGATCATACATAAATCGACGTAAGTTCCAATTCAACAGTTTTTCCGTTCTTTGAATCGGTCGGGACCAAAGTCCCCACAAAAAAAAGCAGCCGCAAAACTGATCGAAGAGCGACGGTGGAGAGTTTTGTCAACAAACTGTATAGCGTAGCCCTCTTGACGCGACCTGCCAGGCCATTTCGTTGTTTCTCCATCAATGTTAGTTCATCTCAAAGCCCACAGCCTCTCCGAAAACTCCGCTTAGGTCAAATCTTGCTTCGACGAAAATCAGGTAAGCCACCCATTGTAAAAATAAATGCATTCCATCAATTTTGAAAAGTTTTGAATCGATACGTTAACAAATGTATGATGAGTAATATATTTATCATCGCAAACTACTCGAGGATATTTGATATTTTCCACAAAACCACTAGGCACTAATTTCCCAATAGTACGCCAGAAAAAGGCAATGGTTTGGTCTACTTCCATCAATATTTAAATTTTTGCCGGAAAAGGAAGAATTTTTCGGGTCAAAATACATACAAAAATTAATCATTATGGTCGTTTCACATAAAAACTAGCACATAAAGTCATGTTGCGCAATAAAAAATGTCCCGCTACATTTTGACTCGTTTTGGTTTTGATGTTTTCAACGAAAAAAAAAAAAGAAAGTTATTTATTTGCGCGAATAATTACTAACAAATAATTGGTTAATAGTCACTGGTAGCAACTAAATTAGTTATTAGTATCATAGCGTGTAACTAAGAACTAAACTAGTAATTAGTTTCACAATGGGTCTGATACAGGTTCTGGGGGTTTAGCGGGTGCCTGATAACTATGTTTCGAGCAAATAAAAATCAGGAAAAAATCCAAAATTGTCAGACTACCCAAAGGGGGGAAGTGTTGGGTAATTCGAAAAACATTTCTCTATTCTCGGCCAAATGACACCTCATTATGAGATTTTTTAATGCTGGACACGATGGTGAAACCAGAATTGCGGTATCTTCTTCCGTTCTCGGAATGGAACTTATGAACCAGGAAGAAGGGCGATTTTTTCCAAAGCTAGGTGGTTTAGGAAAAATCCTATTCTTCTTAAGCTCCTATCCGAGAACGGAAAGAGATTTCGCGATTCGGGTTTTACCATCATGTTCAGCGCTAAAAAATCTTTAAAGTAAAGTGTCACTCAGCAAAAAATAGAAAAATGTTTTCCGAATTACCCAATAATACTACCTTTGTACCCTTTGGGTATTCCAAAAATTGTTGCATTTTTGTCCTGATTTTTATTTGCTTAGAACTTAGTATCAGGCACTGGAAGTAAGACGGGAAAGGCAAACTTCTAAATATAGACATCGAGTGACACATAACTAATTTAATTACGGAAGTCGACTACCACAATTACACACTGGTCGATAAAAGCTTCTATAAACCATTCAATAAATGTCCTCTCTTTAGAGGAAAGGTTTTGATAAAGAAACCAAACTGATTATTTAAAAAGAGCTAACACAATCAATTTATTCATTCAAATTGAACTATCATTGAGACAGAAATATTAAATCATTGTTCATAAATAATTTTCAATTTGTCTCCTTACTTATTTTCTTTTATTATTAATTTTCGTTTTACTCTGTACTTCATTGCTTGAGAAAGCTATGAATCATGATCAAGTAATGTACCTACCCAATGTGGACTCTCTCAACTATTCAATCAGCGATGCAAACATAATGGTGTTCCTATTATTACGCAATCAAGCTGTCTAAGTAGTGGTCATAATCATTAATTAGTAGTACTCCAGGAAACATGAGTTGAGAGGAAGGGACTGTTCTATTTGATATTGTGAATTAGTCTCGAAGGGACGCAATTAACGCGGGTATTCACTAATTGGTAATTCGCGTGCGTGTTACCATCAAACTGTATTCCGACCCAAACACAACCCGCTGTTCCACTTGCATATTTTTTCATTCTATTAGATAGTTTGCCTCATTGATGAAAAAAAGTGGCATGACACATTGCCCATGAGGCGGAGGTAAATACATATGCCATAATATGCTTCTAATTCATGCAATTCATTAGCCCTAATCCCATAAGTTCTATCACATAGGATTAATTTGAAATCCATTAGATACTTTCAACTTGGGAAATTTTCCTGAAAAGGTTTTGTTATCCACTCCCTAAATACATAGGTTTAGACTCAAACTGAATACGTCAATTTGCGAACCAGAACAATGAGTGAATGCGTGTTAGATACCTACTCTGTTTTGAACTGGGAAAATGTGTTCATTCTGAGGATGGGACGACATAACACAACCTTTTTCCCTGCTTGAGTTTCTTTAATTGATTATAAATCAATACCAAAGCATTTGTTTTTCAGATTAGTAGTTAATTAATCAACCAGATTCAGAGTTGACAAAAAATTAAATCTTCTGAAGATTTCTATTAAGCTTGTTTCTATGAAATTTGTGTGTGTGTGTCTGTGTGTTTCTATATCATAATTAACTCACCATAAAGCTCCGGAAGAATAAGGATTCAATAAAATAGCAATTTAAACTTCTACGTCACAGAAATACATTAAAACTTACATAATGGGAAAATGGGATGAAGCCTAGCAACAGATTTATTAATGACTGTTGTTTATAATAACGTACCTACCAAATTATGGTGTTCAACCTGGCTCAATACCACCTGCTTAATTAATTTAATGCAATTTAACTGTTAATTTTGGCATTTTTAGCTCTTCAATATAGAAAACTATTTTAAATTAACGCATATTTGTTTTTTTTTTTCAATTTCTTAATATCTTAAGTGCATATTTCTTGTTGAGAGATATTTGTTAATCATGATTTCCAATTATGATCCACCCAAAATCGACGTGAGAAAAAAATCTGAGTCGTAGAAGTCTAAAAGAGATTAAGGAATCTGAGAATCATGGTGAACTTGAAATGAAATACATAAAGCCATCTTCTGAAAATTTTCTGGTAAGAAATTAGTGTCTCGCGACAACGCACTGTGTTTCGCCTAATATGTATCTGGTGGAAAAAATTCAAAATAAAAATGTTCAAAAAATATATATTCAGCATCCATGGAGGTTGGTTAAGATCTAAAATAATCAATATTTACATAGGTTAACCCTATCTGGTTAGCGCTCTGTCCAAACTTGTACGAACCAAACAGAAAACTACTGTAGGAATTCTTTAGACATTAGTCCGCGGATATCTATTATTTAACTGTTTCTTCTTCCTCTGATCACCTTGGCATGGGCAGGAGCGTTTTCCTCCGAAGGTTTTAACAAATAATATAGTATATCCTTTTGTTGTTAATATTGAGTTTTAATTAATTTGGGAGTAGGGTCATTTATGCCTCCCTAGCTCCTAAACATAACTTGAAATAGAATAATTTGAGCATTTTATCGAAATAAATAGCAAAATTACCGTAAATTATTTTGACTTAATAGCCCTAATAATATTTTTAGCTAACTTTATCACTAAAGATTATTACATCTCAAATATATTCCTAATCTAATATCTATTAGTTTTCACTATTTGCTATACGCATTACTATCAATTTTAGTGGTTCGATTATTTTTCCCACCAAAACCCTCAGGATCGAAAGACCTAGCGACTTGGTGAAAACCTATTTTGATGAAGGATAAGGTGGTAAATGAAAACGTTGAACTATCTCAATGAAATATAATTTTACTATGAGATCGGATCCAACGATTAGGTCATCAATAACTATGTTATTGTTATTATTATCAACAACTATGCTAACTGATTTGTAATTGTTTCTTGTTGATCACCTAAAGTCGGTATAACTCTTTATTTCGTAAAAAACTCATTTCCACCAAATCCTGTTTTCTTCCCTTCAGTCGTTGGTATAAGTATAAATCCAACATACATGGATTTCAATAATCTAATGAACCAGAAAATTTACTGTCTACCTTTTTTTTTTTTGCTTTTCGCGCACTACTAGGCTAAAGTTCACTATTTGGAACTAAATTAGCTCAATTTGATGTTTCCAGGCATATCAAACCGAATGGTCCTAATATTTCAGAGTCGATGGTTTTGATAGCTCATTATAATCTTCACTAAGTAGCTCGAAAACATGCTGGTGAAGGGTTGTGTTTTGTTCGTTGAATTTCGGAAGGTTCCATTTCAATGAATTGAGAGAAAACACCGAGGAAGAAGGGGACTGTACTTGGGGGGGGGGGGGGGGGGGGGGGCTGTACGTCCATAATTTAAACTTGGAAACGTGCTAACAGACTGTCTGTCTGTTACTGTACTAGGTGACCAAAACGGGGGGGGGGGGGGGGGTGCTGTACGTCCATCAGTTAAACTTGGAAACGTGTTAACAGACTGTCTGTCTGTTACTGTACTAGGAGCCCAAAATGGGAGGGGGGGGGGGGCTGTACGTCCATCAGTTAAACTTGGAAACGTGTTAACAGACTGTCTGTCTGTTACTGTACTAGGAGCCCAAAACGTAGATTCCAAAATGGCAGCGGCCCACTGAAAAAGCTTCATGTTTTGGTTATAGAAATGAAAACTTTATGAAATAGCTTCACTGGATGTGAGGTTTTTATTTACTAGGGGGGATGAGCATGAGCCCCTGTCCCTTCTATTTAAACCTCTTTACCGTCACGAGGGGTTGTCAGCCTCCGGACGTGTGATCTGTTCAGAAAAATATCAGCCCCTCTGTTTTTCCCTATTCCTGCACTGCTTTTAAAGGAAGAGTGATAAAGGTGGTGAAATGATTATTGAAGCATTGGGCAGTTTCGGGAAAAGTTAATCAATATTTATTATTGTAAACATTCTCAGTCTTGCGTATACTTATGAGCTTAATGTTCAAAAAACTGTTTAACTTGTACTTAACACAACTGTAATTCTTTATACTCTAACCCCTACAATCTAGGTCCCTACCTAATGCCTCCAAAGTTACCCTAACGCTTCGCGGGTGACTTTTCGGAACGCGACGCGACCGAGGAATGTTGCGGAGCGCTCTCCCGGAGTATTAGGCGGGCTTGAAATGGGAGTCAGAGAAACTACTTGGTGTGTTTAGAGGTTGAAGGCTTACCGTGCTGGCCAGGTGAACGGCTTTTCTTTCAGATCTGGGAATTTCCCTCCAGCGGCGTGGTCCAGGGCTATTTGGTCCGGGCTGGTCTTCGATCTCCCTTCCTTGGGGGATGGTAAACTGCGGGCGTCGAAGAACAAGGGGCTGCAGTTGATCGGCTTCCTAGACTGCTCCTCACTTAGGCCTTGTGTACTGGGCAACAGCTATTACGGCACGACCCCGAGCTCCGGTCGTCAAACGGTTTTGTATTTTTCTTGTGGGCGTGCACGAATCCCCTAAATTTCTAAATCCAATCGTTGTATTCGATTCTCCCTCCAGTTAGTCCTCGGTGATTCGCTTCGAATGTCCATTGGCTACGAGTTGTGACGTATGCATCAGGGGTTTAATTTTTCTCCTTCCCTCCTCACTGGTTGCGAAATATAGTGGGGGAATTTAACCTCATTTTTGACATCACGCCATTCCATTTAATTTGCTGACAATCGCCTTTGCACGTGTCTGCGTTCCCTCTGGGAATGGGGTCGCAACTGCAAGCTGAAACCTCGGCTGATTCCTTTTTCGGCTGTTCTCCATTGTCAATTGTAAACTGTCAGTTTTCGATTTGACAATTTCCCCCTCCTTTTTGAAATTTTGCGTTCGGAGCAAAATTTGGACCGTTAGCAATCGCACGTTTGGTTCCGGGTTGTCGGCACTGGAAAAATGGGAGGACTTTACACTAGGAGGTCTTTTCTGTTAGCTGTTTATCTTGATACAAAGATACAAAGTTTTAGAATGTTACTTTACAGTATTAAATTTTGACATTTTTTTTTTTCTTAATATAAACTTTTCCTTTACATATATTTCAACATAGGTATCATAGTGAGTTCTTATTTTCTGCCATAAATTAACCTAATATTAATTCCCTTTTTATTTACTCTATTTAAATCTAGTTTATTTCTTGTTACCCACAATGGATATAAATCCTAATAAATGCATATTTACTGCCATATATTACCCTATTATTAATTCCCTTTTTATAGTTTATTCTATTTAAATCTGGTTTATCTATTGTTACCAGCATATAAATCCTAATAAATGCTTATTTACTACCATACATTACCCTATTATTAATTCCCTTTTTATAGCTTATTCTATTTAAATCTGGTTTATTTATTGTTACCAGCAGTGGACTTCCTGTCTGTGGTCGTGCGTGTCTGTATGTCATGGTCTGTAAAATTAAATGTGGGTAGCTATGACTTAATCATTTTAATTTTTCTAGGTTTCTATCGCCTCTATCCGTCTGGTTACTTGTATGATACCCGGCGCCTCCACCACTTGTGAGGTTTTTATTTACTAGGGGGGATGAGCATGAGCCCCTGTCCCTTCTATTTAAACCTCTTTACCGTCACGAGGGGTTGTCAGCCTCCGGACGTGTGATCTGTTCAGAAAAATATCAGCCCCTCTGTTTTTCCCTATTCCTGCACTGCTTTTAAAGGAAGAGTGATAAAGGTGGTGAAATGATTATTGAAGCATTGGGCAGTTTCGGGAAAAGTTAATCAATATTTATTATTGTAAACATTCTCAGTCTTGCGTATACTTATGAGCTTAATGTTCAAAAAACTGTTTAACTTGTACTTAACACAACTGTAATTCTTTATACTCTAACCCCTACAATCTAGGTCCCTACCTAATGCCTCCAAAGTTACCCTAACGCTTCGCGGGTGACTTTTCGGAACGCGACGCGACCGAGGAATGTTGCGGAGCGCTCTCCCGGAGTATTAGGCGGGCTTGAAATGGGAGTCAGAGAAACTACTTGGTGTGTTTAGAGGTTGAAGGCTTACCGTGCTGGCCAGGTGAACGGCTTTTCTTTCAGATCTGGGAATTTCCCTCCAGCGGCGTGGTCCAGGGCTATTTGGTCCGGGCTGGTCTTCGATCTCCCTTCCTTGGGGGATGGTAAACTGCGGGCGTCGAAGAACAAGGGGCTGCAGTTGATCGGCTTCCTAGACTGCTCCTCACTTAGGCCTTGTGTACTGGGCAACAGCTATTACGGCACGACCCCGAGCTCCGGTCGTCAAACGGTTTTGTATTTTTCTTGTGGGCGTGCACGAATCCCCTAAATTTCTAAATCCAATCGTTGTATTCGATTCTCCCTCCAGTTAGTCCTCGGTGATTCGCTTCGAATGTCCATTGGCTACGAGTTGTGACGTATGCATCAGGGGTTTAATTTTTCTCCTTCCCTCCTCACTGGTTGCGAAATATAGTGGGGAATTTAACCTCATTTTTGACATCACGCCATTCCATTTAATTTGCTGACAATCGCCTTTGCACGTGTCTGCGTTCCCTCTGGGAATGGGGTCGCAACTGCAAGCTGAAACCTCGGCTGATTCCTTTTTCGGCTGTTCTCCATTGTCAATTGTAAACTGTCAGTTTTCGATTTGACACTGGAATAGGATGGAAAAAGCCTCTACCATGAACCTTCATTTTTGTCATCTACGCAAGTCATTCATTTGTTAAAAGCCACCGACAAATTAAAAAACGTATACCTAATGATAATCTTGAAAGTAAAGCAAAAGAAACAGTTAAGCCAACCGTAAATATATTGAGAAAGGAATAAACGGAGTGAAAAAACATGAAGATCCCGGCCTGGTCCATTTCTGAATGAACGAGGATTGAAAATGCTTTCACCGGGTTTATTTTTCACTTCTTTTTCGACGACGTTGAAACTTTTGGTTCTCCAAACCTTGAAAGCAAAGAGTTACCAACAGTAGATTAACTTTTCAAAGAAACTTTGTCGGCGTCGAAGGGGGAAAACGTAACGTGGAAGGTAGGTATGCCGGTGAAGTTGGCAGTTCTTCGGCTTTCGCATTCTAAATGAACCGCGAATCGATGTGAGCCATATAAAATCTTATTGTGAGATGAAATTCGCGAGAAACCAGTTAATTCCGCAAAACCTTTCAGCACACGAAGATGGTGTGTAGGATATGTGAAAACCTAGAAGCTTGGCAGCGAAGACAAATACTAGATCTATACTCTTGGTCGATTAAAGATCAATAAGATAAAAAATAATGCTGTAGAGTTCAGCATGAGAACATAATTAATCCAAATGGGTTTGGCGGGTTTTTATTCTCTTCCCCGAATAGAGTTCCAATGGAGTTATCAACCGAAAGAACCGATGTTTCCCTGATCACCTGATATATATATATATATATATATATATATATATATATATATATATATATATATATATATATATGACCACATGCCGCTAAACAGCTATATTTCTAACATCCGGCGACTGCATTCAATGAATATACGTACATCGCAGTTTATCTAAACGTTATAACAGAAACAGTTAATATACTACCAACGGAACGAAATTAATGCTGAAATTAATTTTTATAATGTTTCAAGATTTTTTAAAGATCCACACATTGATTTAGTACCGATTTCGGCAAGATACAACTTCGTGGAACACAGCATATATCAAAATGATAACACACAGCCAATAGATAAGGGAGTCGTTACCCCCAATGACAAAAATGACTGTGCAACGCATAGTAGATGGAAAAGCATCACAATGGCTCTCAGTCACACCTTTGGCTGCTGACAATTTGGATTTGTCTCCAGCGCAGTTTAGGGACGCCCTCACTTTGCGATACGGTAAACTACCTCCCTGTTTCCCAGCAAAATGTGATTTTTGTGATGCAGAAATAACCCTACATTAAGCACGGCCATGATCAGATAAGAGATGAGGTTGCGAGACTCGCCAGACATGCCTGGAGAGTAGTAGTTGTAGAGCCTGTCATGCAAGAAGGAGACGATGGGAAATCAGGGCTGATTGCCAATATAAAAGTACATGGAGTGTGGGATATGGAGAGAGCGGCTTTTTTTAATACCCGCATTATAAACGCTGACGCCTTCTTCTATTCCACCCAGGAATGGTCAGCAATAGCCAAAGAAGTTGCAAGATCCAAACCCAGGTATTATGATATGAGTGCAGAGGACTACCGAGGCTCATTCGCACCCATTAGGTATTACGTTATGCGAGGAAGTAGTGACCCGAGAGTTTCAGGCATTCAGTAAAAGATTAATTGCAGTCCTTAAAGACAAGTGAGAGAAGCCTCAATCTGAGGTAGCATGCTGGGTGAAGGTGAAGATTCAGATATCCGTCCTAAAGGCTGTTTCTTCACGATTGAGAGGATCAAGAAAGCCATTATTAGGTTGGCAAAATCCAGCAGAGCGTGAACATCAAGAAAATAAGGTAGGGTAGGAGGACGGAGCTCCTCTTCCCTTGTCCACGGAAAATTAAATAATGAAAAATTCTCAAGAAAATTATTCTAAACTGGTTTACTCCGATTAAAATGCAGAAAGCCGTAAAACCTTGTTGCCTGAATATAATGTTGGAGTGAAAGTTGAGATACTACTAATATTGTTCCAAGTTTCTTGTATTCCTTCAAAGGAAATGTGGTGGTTGTAAGTCGAACTAAACTAATACGAACTAAATCAGGCAGTTGCGATGAAGTAGTAGAAACACATTTCAATGATGTAAACTGAAGCTAATGACATCGTGGTATATTTTGACGAAATAAAGAATTGTATTGCTGAATCGACTTTTACGGTGATCATCAGTAATAAACATAATAATAACTGAACTTAGATTAAAAACGTCTGCCGATTTGGGTGGGCAAAATAGCATCCTTACATATTCTAACATGTATGTATAGGATTAGTTGAAGAACAAAGTACAAGTGATTGATAAGTCGGCTTAATAAGAAATTAAAGTTTGCGCATGCGCACAGACTACTATTAATCAAACGGAAATGAAATTCGTAGGGGAACTTCTTGGAGCTAAACCGCACAATCCTTCAATTTCATAAAAATCGTTCGATTAGTCTCGGAGTTTTGTCTGTGTCGATCAATTTTAGTTTTGCGCATGCACAATAGTTAGTATTCCTCCAATCACGATATAATTCATAGGGAATTTCCCAGGAACATATATTCATCTGCTCCCCGAATTTGAATGAAATCGGACCAGTAGATGATAAGACTTCGACGTTATAATAAATTAAGCTATCGTGTGCTATCTCTGAAAATGTCATCGAAATCGTTCCATTAGACTCGGAGTTTTGTCTGTTTCAATCAATATTAGTTTCGCACATGCGCAAGGGTTATTACTCTACCTATCGCGATATAATTTATAGGGCATTTTTCTAGAGCATTTACCGAAATTACTTACCGAGTTTGGACGAAATCGTACAAACAGATGATGAGAAATCAATGTTATGAGAAATTTAAGTTTGCGCATTCGCACAAACTACTGTTGATTGGACGGCATTGAAAATTATAGTGGACCAGGGGGTCTAGAAACATTGTAGGGGAATTATAGGGGTCTAGAAGCTAACACGCACAATCCCTGAAAATTTCATAGGAATCAGACCGAAACGTGGTATAGTTTTTGTAATATGAGCTAGACGCAGACTTGCGGTCATGGAGTTTTAAGATTCATGTTAATCGAGGCCCGGTCAGTTATGCACGGTGTTCCCGCCTCGGTCCGGTCCCGCTCGTCTCCTCCGTACCGCTACCTTTCTACCTACCTACCTGTATAACCCCGAGATTGTATGAAATAAAATATATAATTAATCGCGCTCTGAAGTAATCATTAATACCTTTAAAAAATACCACAGACAGACACGGAACCAAAATTGATCAGCAAGCTCTAAAACGCAAAAAGAAATTTTTATTTTAGAGGGCTAAAATTTTTTCACTTCAATAACGAACACAAAGCTTCCATACCTTCGGTAGTTATGAAGCAAAAAACACATAGTTTATGTAGTCACAAATGAAAAGGCCATAGTAGAGATTCTGCTGATCAAGTTCAGGCTCAGTTATAAGGAGAGTTGAAGCTGAACGTAAGGTGATTGAGTGAAAAGGAAACATACCTACCTCGAGAGGAGGAAACATACATTACGCAATAAGGAGGAATACTATTTGACAACTAAGCATAAAAGTACTCTTTTTTCTTTGAAATTTCGCTAAAACTAATTTGATGAATCAAAACATACTTCACAACTTGATCTTGAAAATCCTTTTAGTTTGAGGAAGAACTGTAGAACTAGAATAATTTCCAACAACACTGGTAGTTAAATAACGAATTAACCAAATACGTTTGTCACGCCGACCTTCTTCTGCCAATCAAATCTTCTCAAGTCCCCCTGGTGATCTGGTACCAAATATACTTGCCCAAATTATTCAAAACTATCGACATGAACAACTGGGGTGACCACTTTTTCTTCTGATTGGTTTGTGTACGGTACAATTACTCGAATAGTAGCGAAAGACCTCTACAACTGGTACCTCTGACTAAAAGTTCTGTATTTCAACAAGGACACTAGTATCATCCACTATATGACCCGAGCTCGGTATGATATCGAGCTGAGTGATAGCCAAACTTTAGGTAGGTACTGTAAACATTAGGTGTAGTGTAAATTTTTATCATTTAAACAAAATTGAATTTTATGTTGAAGAGTGTTTGATTCTGACCTGTATGATACCACGTCTTCCTTCCTTTCAACCGACAATTGGTGAACATTACAGGACGACCCAGTACACGCCTTACCAGCCTGAAATAGCACAGGGCCGTTTGGAGAGCCTGTTGAATTTCCAAACGATGATCACTGACTTGACGGGCCTCCATGTCGCAAACGCTTCACTCCTGGATGAAGGCACAGCAGCAGCTGAAGGCTTAAGCCTCTGTTACAGGTACACCTACCACAAATATCTTCTATCCTACCTGAATTCAAAATTAAAATACATAACATATGTACTTAATGAGAAAATTTCAACCTAGGAAGATTCTGATTAGTGGATTACTGCTATTCCTGGTGATTGAAAAATTATTTTGCAGTATAAAATGCCATCCATTTAACAAGAGAAATCATGAATCATTTATGTTGAATGATATATTCAGAGTTTTAGTATTATTTCAGTTCTTATCATAGTTTTTAGTTTCATTTCAGTTTTTATTAATTTCATTCAAGTTTCATTATTTCATTTAAGTTTTAGTATTATTTCAGTTTTTATCATAGTTTTTAGTTTCAATAATTAGTACCTAACGGTTTTCGATTTTAATCTCCCAAGTTTCGTCATTGTATTAACTTTTTTTCACCAATTAATATTCCCCAGTCAGGAACGAAAAATTCAGATTATTGTCAAAAGAAGAAGAAATAAACCGAAAGGATTTTATAATATTGTTTTTATAATATTGCTTACAGAGTTTTCCCACTATTAAAATACTACAAAATAAAGAGAATGGTAAAATGACATACACTGGCCCCTGGCAACAGCTTAGTTTTAATTTTTTACAAAACTTCACGATCAATAGTAAGTGTATAGGAGACTCCTATGTGAACTTCAACAAACATGCAATTTATCCCAGGAGACCTTTCGGTAAATGATTCTCAGGATGGAATCTATTTTATTAAAATAGAAGCCCATCCAGGACGGATGACATCATGTGCTGTCATTGTGGATTCCACGGCGGCCGGGTGTGTGTATATGGATGATTCTCACAGAAAAGGTCAGTTTTGAGTTTGACTTTTGAAAAAAGAAAAAGTTATCGAATCGAGCTGAAAAAAATCACAGATGCTCTCTATATCGTATGTATCGAAATTCGAAGCAAATCCAAACAGTAGCGCTTTTATTAATTCAGAAAAAAAATATTTAAAAATTTAGGCGGACAGGTCGATGACACTAGGACAGGGCGATGATGCGACCCGTTGATTCTCACCATTTGCATCACCACCCTGTCCTGGGATCATAAAAGGAAAATTTGCTATAACTGCCAAGAAACCTTAACCCTCAACATTTCAAGTCAAAAGACCGAAAAACGTGACCACTGTAGGGCGAATCCAACAAACGAAGAATGACAGAAATTCTCGAATAAGTCCTAGTAGACCTTCACAACGTTCGGCTAAGTAGATATGTGTTTTGAATGGTCAATACGAGAATATTGGATTACTAAATGCGAGAATACGGGAATACTAGAAAATCCAAAAAACATAATAGATTTGCCTTTTTCCTCATCGTCCTGCCCTCGAATTTTCAGGAGAGGACAGGTTGATGATGGACAGGTCGATGATGATTCTTCAGTTTTTCTCAAATGTTTCACCTTGTGGCAAGCTTTTTCCCAAATTCGGCATATAACATGAAACTAGACCGTTCGGTGCACAATAAAAATACCATAAGAAAAAATTGAGTTCAAGTACTCACTTAGAAAAAGTGGACAGGTTTCTGACGATTGTGATTGACCAACCCACGGTCCAGCACACATCTGCTCCCGCTGACGACCACGAGTTGACTGAATTAAAACGAATGGCGGTTTTTCCGGTAACTGAGAAGGGCGCGAAAAAAAAAAAGCGGCAAAAAAACCCGCTAAAATACAATTGTGACCGCGAAAATTCGAAAAACAATATTGGACAGGTCGATGACGGCGATGCTCCGGACACACATATTTCCATCCAAATACACTTTTCTAGCGGTTCTACATTAATTTTATCGATCACAAACGCATCTCAGAAATCATACTGATGTAGAAAAATTGAATAAAATCCAAACTCAAAAGCGGAAAAACCTTTAATTAAAGCTTGAAGTTGAGAAGGTCGCATTGGGACAGGACAGGTCGATGACGATTTGACTATATTTAGTTAATTTTCTATTTACAGGAATAAACATAACCTAAAAATGGAAAAAAGGGTTCTAGATAAAAACCTATACTACAATTTAAGACCTTCGCCAGCTCCCAAATCCTTATTGGGTCGCCGCAACTGGTCCGGACATCACTTCTGCCCCTTTCTGTGAGAATCACCCACATGATGTCATGCGCCCATTGTTTTTGCGGATGCCAGTGTGTTCCCCGTCTGGGCGCTAAGACCACTTTTTGAACACCGAGTTGAATGGGTCTCCTAAAAAATCAAAATTATTATTATTTTTATTCTTATTTTTTTAATATGTACCTACTTAAATGTTTTCCTTGCGTTCTGATGTTTACAGTTTATTCAATAAAATGGTTTCACGTAAGTTTGTCTTCCAACTAAAAATCACCCATTGCCTGATCTGCCTCCCTACCCCCTAACCCATTCATATTCATCTAAATTTTGATATTTTCTGTGATTATTGAGGGAGTGAGGGCCAAGGCGAGCTCTGACACAATTCCCTTGATTAAAATAATTCGAATTCTAAATTGTGAATATCTAAACGAATTTGGTTCTTATGCCATTCCCCCTCAATTCGATCTATACCACCTCATATCTTAATGGTAGTTTGGGGCTATTGTACGTATATTCAAGTCACGTTCAGAGTCAACGATAGCATAAACTTCAAGCGGAAATTTCGTTATCCAAATGTATTAAAATAAACAAAGCACTATTGTATAGGTACCAAGGAACTTAAGTGGTAGGTCGGTAGGTACATCCACTTGGCTAATTTCATTGGGTTTCCAGGCCAGAGGTGTATGCTCATTTCCTATGTCAGGCTCACTAAAATATGACAAATTTTGCTGGTCACATCCCCCCCTATCAAATGTCACTATAACACAATAGACATCATATATTTTTAGTACCAGTTCTTTTATTTCATATTGTGTCCCACCTGTATCTTGATAGGCACAACAAGAGGAAAACCCTGTACGTCAGCGATAAAGTCCATCCGCAAACGTTGAGCGTTGTTCTAACACGATGCGAACCCTTGGGGCTGAAGGTGGTAGTTGGCAACGTTGAGGAAATGGATCTCGAAAACAAGGATTTGTCCGGAATCCTCCTTCAATACCCTGACACCGACGGCACTGTCAGAGATTTTAGCAGTTTGGCTGCCAAAGTCCACGAAAATGGAGTAAGTTGGAGCGATATGCAGTTGGGAATCTAAATCTATATGTTTCGTAGGGTAAATTGTAAGGGCTGCAACAGATTTTTCGCGGCACAAAACGATCACAGAGCCTTTTATTGTTAATTTTTTTAAAAGGTGAATAGGATTGATTAATCACAAAGTCAAGACATGCTTCATGTGGTGGAGGGTCAGAACTATCTACGCCATGTACTAAATTGAGGAATAATTTTCATTTAAATTGAAAACACACACACACACACACACACACACATATATATATATATATATATATATCATTCCAGACGATAACTCTCCTTAGGATTGAGATTTTAAAAATCTTTCCTTGCTCCTAAAATCAAGCTTTCTTAATGAAAGGATGAGTTTGTTGGCCAGCACCGTTTGAGCACATCAAATTGGTCTAATTTCAAAAAACGTGCTGAAAAAATCACGAAAAATGGCTCAAAATGGCTAAAAGTTGTTGAATTTATAATTGTTAGCAGAATGTTGCTCAAATTAAGTTTTAAAATATAAATAAAATAGAACATTAATAAATGTACGTACAAAACTAAGCTGAAGATCTATTTAAATTTCATTAAAATTTGCTATACAATCGATAACTGCAGAAAAGCTAAAAATCCAAAATACATTTTTGAATAGCAGAATACGTTTTTGCTTTAAAATAATAGTTAACATTTTCTTTGCACTGAAAAAGCTCAAATAACAATTTAACATAAAATAATACAATAACTTACGAAAATTCGCTCATACGATCATGCTGCATGACTGGTATTTTTTTAAAGACCTAAATAAAAGGTGACCTTGGGTAAGTTTTCAATAGCAGAGTACGGCGTACTAAATCTGATTGTAAAGGTTGTAAAAAATAAACTGCTCATTGGTGTCCGCTGGGACTAGGCTCTCTTGAGTCAAACATAATGAATACATTAATTCAGTCCAGAGCACTCAGAAGCAAGGTGATTCGCGCGATCAACCTCGATCCTTTATAAGGATTTACCAATCGGGCCAGTCACCAATTCCGTATCCAAACCTACCTATTGAAAATCTATCGTTCTCCGTTCTCCCACCAAACTGTCAGGAATTCTCGAGTTCGAAGGATATTTCAATATTGTGCCTTGGCTCTCCGTGGCAAAATGATCGAGATTATTGGGGCAGACACATTTTCCAGCAACAATTTTTATGGAAATTACGCGTGTAACCCTTTTCAAATACAATCCCCTTATGCGAGGCTCGAAATTCTTCGGCATATGAGAGGACGGTATTCCACTTTTAGAGCTATCCTCTCAAACAAAAACCTCACGTCAAAATGGAGGAATTTGACGTAATATCGGGAAAATATAGCAACGAAGAAAGCAACGAAGTGAGAAAAGGATCATAAAAGAGGGAGAGAGAGTGAGATGTTAGGAGGGAAAGAAATGCCCTGATAACTTTCAAATCTTTTATGAAAACAAACCCGATATTGAAATCTTGGGTAAACAGTGATAACACCCAATATAACTACCTTCAATCTATGAGAAGCATTATGAGAGAGACCATCAGGTCATTGTTTACGATTCGTGGTTAGTGACATGAAAGGAAATTTAAGCAACATTCCAAGCGAAATTACATCCACAGCAGCTGCGTTATGAAAGCCATCATGGTTAAAGCAATATAGCGAATAATTAAGTAAACACACAATAAATCTGAAGATACTTAATTAGTTGAAATGGTTTTATCACTCAAGTTAAACTTACCGTAAAATAACTGAATTTTATTTCCCGTTGGAAAAATAATTGTGTTTACTTTTTGAGATATGTTGCTCTAAAATCGAAATTTTTACTCGTGTAAGCAATGAAAAGTTATTGTTATTTTGATCTTTCTAATCAATTTCGGTTGTGTTCATAAACACATTGGACCGTATAGCTCCGGCTTCATCCAGTATTTATGACATTTTCAGGGATCTCTCATACGCTCAAGAATCGTACGTTGATTCTTGAAAACACAATGAATCCACAAATGTTATATCCAGCACTTGAGTAACTTCCACATTTCTCATATATCAAGGAGCTTAGGCACTTGTTAATTCCTAAAATTCATCGCTCGTGGATCGTAAAGTCACAAAAAAATGATTTTCCATTCATGATAATCATAATGGTTCATACTTTCAAATTTTGTTCAAGTTGTTCTCTTGGTGTATACTCTAGTTATTCAACGATTCCAATGATCAACACAATCACGTTATGGATTGAGCACTGTCGCACGAGGAAATTATGTTCTATACATAAGATGGTAAACCCCTCCTTCTCGTATATCCAACAGTAGATGATCAGTAACAGTAGCATGATCGTAACGGGCAAATAATAAATTACAGTCCGATGTTGCTAAAATTTTAAGGATTAAGCGAGTCAGTCCTTAACAGAAGTAAAAACCTTAAAACAGTCAAAGTTTTAATACATTTCCGATGAAGTTCTCAGAGATTGTGCGAACTTGGCCCTTGTTAGACGAATAAAAATTGCATTCCTGCTGAATCAATTATAGCTTTTGAGTATCAGCAACAAAAATATACTTGTTACGATCATGATTGCTTCAATAATCGTCCGATTTCTAAGAATTAGATGTTGTTCTAATAAATGGTAGCCCCTGCGCATTCGCAGACGTATCAATATAGCTTTGAACAATCAACACACTATGCTGCCATTGCCAGAAAAAATCATTATAACCTTATAATTGCTTTCAGAGCCTGGTAGTGATGGCTGCAGACCTTCTGTGTCTCCTCCTTCAAATGGCGCCCGCTGAAATGGGAGCAGACATAGCTTGCGGGTCAACGCAGAGATTCGGCTTGCCGATGGGATATGGGGGCCCCCACGCCGGGTACTTCGCGTGCAAAGAAAGCTTGGTGAGGCTCATGCCTGGAAGGATGATTGGAGTCACGAGGTACCTTCCTACAAAACCAGCTTGTTGCATGATGTATATTAATTTATGACTGTGTTAACGACAAAAAGATTTTCTTAGTCATATAAATAGACATCGATTACTACTACGAGATCTTTGAGGAACAGCGACGACTGAAGGATTTTGAATAAATCACTTAACCTCTTCCATTTTTGAAAGATAATTGCTTCTTTTATATGCATATATAGTTATAGCCGAAGTCATTCTTCCAAAACCCAAAAAACTAATACTTGCCTACTCTTATAAAACCTTTGCTATGAGGCGTCGCTCTTCATTTCTTACTCCTTTGCCGGTCACAGCGGTCAGGAACTGGACAAAAGTTCGGCTGCGATGCCGACGAAAACCCATGGTGAAAAACGATACTTTGAAGTACCAGAAAACCAAAAATTCAAACCCCAAAATCAAAGCGGTACATCTCCAAAAACGGCGCATGAATTGAGAATGTATCGGTTACAACATTTTTTGACGTTCGATTATGACCCAAGCACAACGGTAGGTGGTTCAAAAAAGAAAAAGTTCTGGGATTTCTTGTCCCCATTGTTTTTTTTTTTTTTTTTTTTTTTTTTTTTTTTTTTTTGCTTCCTCGGTATGTCAGGATGACACTCCTAAATTTTTAGCAAAAAATATTAATCCCAATCACTTTACCTGGGCTGATTTTGGCCAGTTATCGACTGCTATCGTAAACCAACCTCTAAATTGGTGCCGAGATGATGATTTGAACGACGGATTTCAATTTTTTTGGGTCAATTTATGGGTTATCGCATGCGCTGAACACGATGAACCTATTTATTTTACGCTCCGTCCACTAGTTATCCGGTAAACTGGCAGAGGGCGCTGCTTGAAGATAAGTAAAAACCGAAAATGCTGTCGCCTGGTTAAGAATTGTACTAGAAACATGCTAAAATGGTCGGATAATATGCTTTGGCATGTTCTGAACATGATTCCGTTTTTCAATATACTTTTCCGCCGATGATTGCTTCGTTTATCGGCCATAAATCTCAAATTAATAGTAGGGTAATAGACAAATTCACCCTAATTTCACCGGAAATTATGTCGCGTTTATAATTTCAGGTTCTGAAATACCTTGTGACGATAAAATTTGGTATTTTCCAGGATACTCGGTACAAAGCCGTTGGTAATTTGGCAAGGACTTGAACCGGCATTGTACTTATTTGCCAAATATAGCGGCAAAATGGAGAAAATAGCTAAAATTTTCCAATTTTTCTGTAAAATTCCTTAGTTCTATCCATTTTCCGGGGTCAAATTCGTAGTTCTGAATTGTCTGAACTGTGATTGGATCGTTTGAGAATAGGGTTACCTATTGTCAGCGGTATCGGTCACGTGTAAAAGCTTGTACAATGGTATCGGGTCGTTAAGCGAATAAGTACAATGCCGGTTCAAGTCCTTGCCAAATTACCAACGGCTTTGTACCGAGTATCCTGGAAAATACCAAATTTTATCGGCACAAGGTATTTCAGAACCTTAAATTATCAACGCGACATAATGTCAGGTGAAATTAGGGTGAATTTGTCTATTACCCTATAATTAATTTGAGGGTTATGGCCGTTAAACGAAGCAATCATTGGCGGAAAAGTATAGTAAAAAACGGAATCATGTTCAGAACATGCCAAAGCATATTGTCCGACCATAATAGCATGTTTCTATTACAATTCTTAACCAGGGGACAGCATTTTCGGTGAAATTTTCGATTTTTACTTATCTTCAAGCAGCGCCCTCTGCCAGTTTACCGGATAACTAGTGGACGGAGCGTAAAATAAATAAGTTCATCGTGTTCAGCGCATGCAAAAACCCATAAATTGACCTAAAAAAATTGAAATCCGTCCTTCAAATCATCACCTCGGCACCAATTTAGAGGTTGGTTTACGATAGCGGTCGATAACTGGCCAAAATCGATCCAGGTAAAGTGATTAGGATTAATATTTTTTGCTAAAGATTTAGGAATGTCATCCTGACATACCGAGGAAGCAAAAAAAAAACAATGGGGACAAGAAATCCCAGAACTTTTTTTTTTTAACCACCCTATCGTTGTGCTTGGGTCATAATCGAACGTCAAAAAATGTTGTAACCGATACATTCTCAATTCATGCGCCGTTTTTGGAGATGCAAGGAATTTTTGGTTTTCTGGTACTTCAAAGTATCGTTTTTCACCATGGGTTTTCGTCGGCATCGCAGCCGAACTTTTGTCTAGTTCCTGACCGCTGTGCGGTGTAAATGATATAGTGTGAGGTCACGTTCTCTACAGTTTTTCCATTTTAAACCACTGGGTGTGAGACTACTTTCTATTCCTTTTTACTTTCGTGAAACATTGAGTTCACACTCCTAAGAATACTCTGCCATAATTCCATCCACTTGAGAAGAATTCTCCTTAAGTTGATACGAGTGTTAATAGTAAATTATTATTCACTACTTGTAATTTCCGTTTGCCCTTTAAATTTACAATACTTATCCTAAAAATAAACATTTTACAAGGAATTAATTTGATCACGCCACCTGACGATTTGATTTGTTCATACCATTGTTGATAAATAGTTCTGTAGAGTAGAAGCAGCTGAGCTCCCCTTGACATCACTGCGGAGCCGACCGCATTCTCTATTGTTCGGATTTCAGAGTTAGATCTTAGCTGGCTTGAATAGCATTCGCGTACTTACACAACCCATTCAATTAAGGAAATAACGTGGTTGGAATAAACAGGGGTTCCCAAAATTGATCCTTTTCTCCATTATGTTTTCCACAATTTGGAAATATAGAAGTGAAATTCAAAAATTCTATTACGAAGCCAAAACATCGATCAAAACGGAAAGTTTCAAACATGGTCTTTTTAATGTGCATAGCTTTGTATTACGGTGAATATTTATATGTATAAGTATTTTATTTATCCCATTATCCTCAGTTCAGTAAGTATCTAGAACAGGATGATTTCCATGAAATCGGTTTCATTATTACCCATTTCTACATGATTATGCTGATTTTTGACAGCTCGAAAAATAACAGTTGTTGTTTTGAATCTGACACACTTTAATTATGATCAGTTTTGTATGTTGAAGGAGGTGTGTGAATTTATCAAAGTTGGGCCACATATGTGCGTAAGAACAATGGAAAGAAACCCGTTGTCCATCATAGTAATTTCCTGCTATAAAATCATGTTTCCACAGAGATTCCGATGGTCAGACAGCCTATAGGTTGGCCTTACAAACCAGAGAACAGCACATCCGGCGAGACAAAGCTACGAGCAATATTTGTACAGCACAAGCACTTTTGGCTAACATGTCTGCCATGTATGCCGTCTACCATGGGCCCAAGGGCTTGAAAGAAATTGCATCAAGAGTCCACAAGGCAGCATTAATTCTGAATGCAGGTATACTAGAACAATGATTGAATAGCATTTAATCCTTGACTAGAAAACTTCTGAACTGGATCGGGAGTAACAAAATTAAGTGTGATGTTGACTGATCGGAAATTTCCTTGGAAGTTTGCTTGCGATTCCAGTGCGGTAGCGGACCCAATTTTTTCAAATTTTCTACGCGCTTCATTTTTATTAGCGAATTTTCTTAGAAAATAAAGCTATTGCAAAGGCTCCAAAAATTTTAAAATAAAAAATTTCAAAAATTGTTTGAAATCTGTTTTGAGGCATTCTGAAATGATTCCTGGATTTTAACGCTTTATATATATATATATATATATATATATATATATATATATATATATATATATGGAAAATCGTTAAACTCTTGCGGTTCGATTCAGAATGTCTCAAAACGGATTTCAATGAAGGAATGTTTCGATAATTTCTATTTTAAATTTTTTGGAGCCATTATTATTATGAATACCTACCTTTTTTTTAATTTCATAAAATTAATAGTTGAACATTTCTTCGCATCCAAAAAACAACTTTTTCTATCACTAGGAAATTATAAAATTCAATTATTTAAATAAGAAAAATAACATTAATTTTTTGGGACACTGTATCTATTTAAAAATGAATATCCAGACTAGCTCAACCAATAACATTATATTTACCTATGGCAGAAATACTTCATACGATACCAAGAATAGTGTTCAAATCGCACGAGGAGTACTGCCAACCCTTACCTGAAACAAACAATAAAATTGATTCAAAGGTGCTGCTGAATTGTTTTCACATTAGTGATTATTTATGTACTATCATCGCAATTATGGTTAGGTATATGCAGTTATTTCTAACCACTCGCATAAACTGGTGAGTTCAGTAGGTACCTACATATTCAAACCTGATTACCACTTACATTTGTACACTGGCAACCTACGCCAGTGATCGTCAGGTATTTGTAATGGCTGGCCTCGACATTATTTTTTAGATTGTGATTGTCTATAATATTGTCTGTAACTGTGCCAACATTAGTGTCTTACAAATGTGCCATAATGGTTGTCAGTACGTTCATGACAATATGGATGTTCGATAAGAGGTAAACAACGATGTATATATGAAATTTCCAGCTTCTTAATCTCCCCCACCTCGCAGAACATTATTATCTATCGTGCGTGAAAAAATAATAACAACATAAATTTGCAATAGTAGGTTACTCAGAAAGTATTTTTCAGAATTTCACGGAGATGTGTATCAAATAATAAATTACCTATGCGTAGGATATCTTCACGGTATACAGGGTGGCAGCGGATAAGTGACGAAACATTTTTTGCGTTAGTCTGCATCAGAAATGTAGTCAAATACTGCCAACCACATATTTTTATCTCAATCCGTACTGGAGGATTTTTTAAAGTTTTTTTCAGTAAAACCGTATTTTTTCCTTTTAAACTCACATTTCTCCACATTGCCTCATTTAATTTGAACTTTTGACCTCATTTCCTAAATAAGCGTTGAATTTCCTATAAGAATAGTGTACTTGGGTTTTTAAAAAGTGCCATTCAAAGAAAGACCTTCAAATTAGCTCAAACATGGGCGATTTTGAAATAATAAAATTTCTGAAAACTGGAAAAAAAATTTTCTTTCTAAAGAAAATCCTGAAAACTGGCAAATCTCATGAAAACTGCTCCATTCAATACTCTTTCCAACGGTATAGTCAATTTTACTTCTACTTTGTTATTTAGGGGAGAAATATATGTTTTAATGTTGAAGAATGTGTTTTTTTTTTTTTTTTTTTTTTTTTCATAAAATCGATGGTTTTCTAGAAAAATGACCCTCCATGAACCTACGAGTATGAGGTCGGTTTCTATGTATTTTTCCACATTGACTCGAATGGTAACATTTGTAGATCTCTCCAACTCCGTTATGACCGAGATATACACTTAAACTCACTAATTTTTAGTTTGTTTTTGACGCTTAAATGTATGTGTATTATAGAGTAAAACTAGTTAATCAAAGTGCAAAACTCGATTATAACGTAGCTCTAGAGATCTGCGAGCGTTACCATTTGATCCAGCGTGAATAAATACGCAGAACCCGACCCCATACTCGTAGGTTCATAGAGGGTAATTTTTCGAGAAAACCAACGATTTCATTGAAAACCCCACATTTTTTACATTAAAACATAATTTTCTCCCCTAAATGACAAAGTAAAAGTAAAATTTACTATGCTGTTGGAAATATTATTAGATGGAGTAGTTTTCATGAGATTTGCCAGTTTCCAGGATTTTTTTTGAAAAAGTAGTAAAGTTTGAAAGATTTTCAGAAATGTTATTTTTTCAAAGTTGTCTATGTTTGAGCTGATTTGAAGGTCTTCGAATGGCAGTTTTTAAGAACCCAAGTACACTATTCTTATAGGAAATTTAACGCTCATTTTGGAAATGAGGTCAAAAGTTGAAATTAAATGAGACAAAGTGGAAAATTTTGAGTTTAAAATAAAAAACACAGTTTTCCTGAAGAAACCTTTAAAAACTCATATCTCCCGTACGGATTGAGGTAAAAATATGCGATTGGCGGTATTTGACTACATTTCTGATGCGGACTTACGCAAAAAAAAAATGTCGTCACTCATCTGCTGCCACCCAGTATACAAGGTGGAACAAGTTACGTAGTTCGAACGTTTTATACGAATACCCGTATACGCAATAACGTCACATTCGAATTTTACGCAATACATTGGAGGTTACCATCTACATTCTTCTTCCAACTCTCGTTCAGAATGACCTCTCTATGTAGTAGATAGATAACAATAAATATTGCGATGGAATGGTTATTAATTTAAATTATTGTATTATTTGTACTCACGAGAAAATTCGGTAATGCGCAAATATGAATTTATCAAGTGTTAACCTTTTTTCAATGGTTTCAAGTTTGGTTGTCCTACAAAACCGTGACCTCTGTTTCCCTGTGGGTTAGAGAAGCCACGAGGGGCATCCCGTTTACGGGTTCGATTCGACTTCTCAGTCCCGACCTATTTCTGCCCTCGACCTCCTCCACCCCGACGGCGGCACCCTGGCTAGAATATCGGATTCCTTCTTCATGTTTACCCTCGACATTTCCCAGCCTGGACCTACAACTGCAATTATTATTCTATATAGTACGAGTACGACAAGGGGCTATACTGACATAGGTACACCACCTAATTCTATTTACAATGTCTTACTTCCTCTTATATGACATCCCGTTCCTGGCGTGTTCGGTTCGAATTCGATGATGTGGGTAATTATCTCTTCAACTAGCATTATAAAGCACGGCAGTCCGGAATAAAATAATTTATTTAGTTACGTTATATATTTATAGAGTAAATAATAACATCATTTATTAACATCATTCCTCGGCATAATTTAAAAAATGCTCAAGCCATCGGTCTATGTTTAAATTGGGACCGACACATTCAGTCCGAATATTTATCATAGAGTGGATGTAGTAAAAATTTTTGAGAACGGGCGCGCCGCATTACAAGCATGGTGAGAAGAGAAGCCTGTATGACGAACATAATATACTCCGTTTACCATCAAGCAGTAGGGCATCATGAAGAGATAAGTTCGAGTAACGTGGGGACAAGCCATTCGTCTCTGAAGCATCTGGATTTGTTCTTGACTATATGGTACTTACTTAGCTCCTCCTAGGAGAGGAGAGGGATGTTAGATATCTGGAAACCCAGTAGGATGAGGGAGTAGTGACCTCTAACAATGTTAACAAATAAATCTGACTCCAAAAATGACGTGAAAATAGCAAATTGTATTATTTAACTTTGACACAACTTAAGAGTTAGCTTTTTCGAACGGTGGGACCTTGATAGACACCCGTCCAATTTGTGGAGCTTCTTGCACTTGTGCATTGTTCGCTGACAGGTTTAAATTTGAATCCATGGTAAATTTTGAATAGGTAAGTGCTTTTAGATCACGTCGATGGTCACAATTTAAGAAAGCAGTGACCTCTAACAATATTAACTAATAACAAATAAACCTAACTCCAAAAATGGCGTGAAAATCGCAAATTATAATGTTTAACTTTGACACAACTCAAGAGTTGGCTTTTCAGGACGGTGAGACCTTGATAGACACCCGTCCGATTTGTGGAGCTTTTTGCACTAGTGCATTTTGCTGGCAATTTTAAATTTGGATCGATGGTAAATTTGAAAAAATTAGGAATAGGGTTTTAGATCAAGTTGGTTGTCACAATTTGAGGAAGCAGTGACCTCTAACAGTGTTAACAAATAAATCTGACTCCAAAAATTACGTAAAAATAGCAAATTATATTATTTAACTTTGACGAAACTTGAAGACAAAGATTATAACCCAACTCGATGGCAATACGATTTTTAACTGAATGAAAACTCAAATCATTCGATTTAATTGGAAACAACATCGGCAACTACAAAACACAAAAATAATAACTAGCATAACGCTGCAAGGAACTACGTTTGCTCACTGTGAGGTGAGGAACTACACCTTCAACTGCCACGAAGATAGAACAAAATGTTCAAATTCACCTAAGCTCCTTGTAGGAACTGCACGTTCTGATACACGGAAGGGATGGGTAATAGGAACAACAAACTCTGCAGCAGTAGGATAATTGTATATATATATATATATATATATATATATATATATATATATATATATATATATATATATATATATATATTCTTTTTTTTCCTCTGTCCACCAAAGCCTGCTGAATTATTGACTCTGGTGATTATCTTAATTGCAAGGAGAGTTAGGGCTGCCCATGTTTTCCAACCTAATTGGTGGACGTTTTTTCCAGAGAGACTTTTCCCTGACTGAAACAAAACACCATCCCCAAAAGTAAAGTGTTAGAAATTCTGAAAAAAAGAAGAGATTTTACGCACACAATGACCATCAAAGTTATTTATTTCATATAAATGTTTATATGATGATTATAAAATTACATTTAAAAGTCCTCCGGTTTAACAATTCCTTCTGTTGTCACTAATGAATATTTCCTGCACTAATTATAGGACTAAGAACTTCAGGTAACGAAGTACACAACCCTCAATTTTTCGACACACTGAGAATTTCGCCGAAATCCGGTTTAGACGAGCTACAACGACGGTGTGAAGAGAAGAAGATCAACTTGAGATTTTTCGACAACGGTGATGTATGTAGATACCTATAGTTTTAATATATCGAGAAAAACACCTATCTTTTGATGCACTAGGTCTTAAATATCATTCAGAAGAAGGCTGGAAAGGGATGAGGGGGAGGTGGCACTACTGTAGTTCCAAATTAACTACCTATCAGTTTTCATCGCCTAGGTCGCTTCAACGCTTAGGTCGGCATGCAAATCTTTTTTAAACCAAAATTGGTTGAAACTGGTGAAACTTGGAAACTAATGTCCCGGCTTCTATGACATTTTCAAGGTTACAGCACACGTCCATGATGGCACACGCTGTACTTGGGCTTCATTTTTTTATACTAGGAAGAAGTTTTGGTATTGTTGAAAGGTATCTTTGAACTTCGACTATTAGTATACAAAAAATTACTTTATTTTGCTAAATCAACTCGCCGATAAATCCGCAAGACTTGGAGACATTTCCATAATCTAGTTTGTGTACGTTGTCGTTCGCTCGGGTCCTTTAGTTGCCTAGGAAGATTATAACAAGTCAAAAAATAAAACCGAAGTCAAAACCGAGATTATTTTGACATGGATATGTTTATTGGATGGCCTACGTGACTACGAAAATTAATATAGAAAAATTCATGTTTTTTTTTATTTCTTTTGACATTTTCATGTCTTTCATATGGCACATAACAAAAAAATCGTCACGAAAAAAATTGTCCCAAGTGGCATCAACGATGATTATGACCATCAGAAATGACGTTGACCATTCATAGGTAAACACATGAAAATGTCCCAATGCGTTGCAGACTCGTATGCAAGCGTTTGATAGAGATTTTTCTATTAATTTTCACGTACAATTAATGCGTTACTAGCGAAGTGTAACTCTTAGTTTTCATAGCAGGAAAATCGTTCGCCACTTTTTGGAATGATCTCATTTGATCACAGCATCTCATGATCCCTAAGACATTGTAGTGTCAGGGAAAGCTGAATTATTACGCGAAGTTGTAAACTAGTATTGCTGAGTAACCATAATGAACTAATAATGAGAAAAGAAGGCACTAGGTACATTTTAGGTAGGTATACTATTGAGTAGTAAGTACTTGTAAGCAGTTTCTGTTGATTTTTACGTACAATCATTGCGTTACTAGGACAGCGTAACTCCCTTAGTTTTCATAGCTGGGAAATCGTTCGCCACTTTTTGCAATGCTTTCATTTTTTGTTATTACTGTAGTATTTCGAAATAACGTAACGCTACGTAATGAATTTTTTCAGATATCACCTAGGGGTTTAAAGTAAACATAAATATTTTCAAACATAATTTTCAGATCTTTGAGTGATGCGAATTGAAATAATTTCCCACCGAGGGTGGTCATAATATGAACATGGAAATGTCAAATGTTCATCATTACGCTATGTTTGGTAGGAACCCTATGATAATCGGCTGAAACGTTCGAATTATAGCCACACATTCACATACACGATTCTTACGGTAAAGATTATCACGAAGCGTATGTATTTGCGTTTCATTTAATTGGCAAAGTGTTTTTAATAACGAGGGGTTCTTGAGTAAACGTAGGCAGACTTTTCTCATGACTTATTTTGAGTAAACTCGTTAAATGAAATAACTGTGTTTGAGCTTCCAGCTTCTTGCTTGAGTAAACCCAATTTTCCCGAGAAAACTTAGTGTGTTGATCTAGTTGAATGTGATCAGTTGTACTTTTGTCGCAACATGAATAAAAGTAATATATTCACGAAGAGATGGGTGAATTATTTATCCTAGTAATGACTCTAGTAAGATAGAATGGAAATAATTTCTTCTTAAACTCATGTTAAACCTCGTACCTACACGTTAAAACCTGTGGCCAGTATGGTGGATGGCCAATTTTCAAACTCAGATGGCAAGTACAATAAGAACGTAAATATATAAATATCTTAAAAGTTTTATATATACCTACTATTTTTTCCTATTCATCGAATCTAAGAACACATTTATGCTCTTTTGGAAAACTAGGCTGTAAAAAAATAACTAATGAGGGACCACCAACCCCCTTATTTATCTAGCCTTTGCCATACGTTGACAGATTATGCTCAAATCATGTGAACGAAGAAGAAAAAGAACCGATGCCGAATACTATACCAGTTAAGAAAATTGATCCCATTATTAAATAAAGAAGTCTCGATCACAGTTTATCAGTATATCCTTCTCAACACCTCAAACCGTCAAGGTAATGCTGGTAATCTCACGCATTACAACTTGATAAGTACTTGTCGTATTGAGTACGTAAATTCTGTTCACAGGTCGGTGTGTCCCTTGATGAAACCATTTCGTTCAGCGATCTCAATGATCTGTTGTGGATATTTGGCTGTTCATCTACCCCCGAAGAAGTAAGTTACTATTTCAACAATCATTCCCCGCGCGATAGTGATTTATATTGTACTTTGGTTTAGTTTTCGTCATCAATACCATTAATTTGTTTTCCAAGTAAGGAAGAATCTGTTTCTAAACGGCTTTTTCTCAAAACATAATACTATATGATATTTATCCCTATTCTAGGATGTAACAGGCTGAAGTTCCTGATGCCTGTTGTCCTGATTTTGTCTTGGAAATACTCCCTCAACTATATATATATTTGTTTGTTGATATGAAGGAATAAGGAGACAATAGGTACACAGATTTAAAGGGACTACTTTGATGGTTTATTCTAAGACTGTGAGTGTTGCTCCAAACGATTCTACGGGAGTTTCTAACTAACCTTTAGAGGAATTCACCAAGAGTTGGTTTTACAGTTTACATAGAAAAAACACCGCAGGAATTTTGGATGAAGGATCAGTCAGAGGATTCGCAAGAGAGGATAATCAAGTAGAGGTCTAGAATGTTATGTGAAATCGTACATGTGGGGTTCGAGACTGATCAAGGAAAAAAGGCTTACCGTCCACAGAGAAGACCCCGTTAATGTGAAAGCGGTTCATTAATGATATTTTCATTATATGGCAACACGGTGAAGAGGAGCTCGAGCCGTTTCTTGGATATTTAAATTCCCGCTGCTCAGTGACATCCACTTGGTCATATTCAAGGTCAGTGGCTACATTCCTGGATGTGGACATTATTGGATAATGGAAGCCTGTTTGCCAGCGTACATGTAAAGCCCACAAATAAACAATGACAGTTGCCAACCATCACACACAAAGCGGTCTATTCTACGGTCTTTGTCCATTAGAGCTATGAAATATGCAGCAATGGTGAAGCGCTGGGGGAATATTTGTCTGTGATTGGAAACAAGTTGATAGAGAGAGGATACCCAAAACAAATAGAGCGTGATAGAGTGGTCTCAGCTCACGTAAATTACCACCAAAGAACACGACCATCATCTGATAGAGTTCCTCTCGTTACACTGTTCTTCTTCGGGATTCAGAAAATTAATGGAATTCTCCGGATACTTCGCTAAAAGTATCATAATAGCCTTGAATTGTCTCTACAGGATGCCTCCAATGTAGACGGATCTTAAAAACACCACACAGAAGTTTAATATTGGTTGAAATGTGCCAAACTGTGACTGATTATATCCATAGATTCCTGTATAAGATTGTAGTCGTTCGGAACGAAATAAGAAATTTGAGTTTCCGAGTTAGGTAAGTTTGAGTAGTCGACAGCAAGCTAACACAAAAAAAGCGTTATTCTCACTTGTTTATTTGAGCATTCATCAAGGTCTGATATGTTAGTGACTCCTCGAATGTTGATGAAGTCACACAAGTCTCTTTAAGAATGATTTTCAACATTTCAATGACCCTGAATGTAATTTCGAGGCAATAGGATAGCTTTTGAATATCATTATTGAATATGTTTATTCATAACATGAGTAGGACAAGTTTTTTAAAATATTGTCTTAAACGTTCTTAAGAAACTATAGTTTCAGATTATGTCATCTTTCATGGAGTGTATCGTATGGTAATTGATTATCTAAGTATAATCAGGAAGCAATCAATTATTTCAAGAAGGCCAGTGAAAAGCAATTTCCATAATTGAATCCCACCACCTCCGTATAGTTGGTACGTTTAATTTGCAATTATTAAAAGTTGCTTTAATCAACGTCACGAAGTTGAAACCGTAATTTGATAAAGATTCTTCCCAAGTTTCGTCGCTCTCTGCTGAGGCAGCCTGAATTAAAAGTAGGACTAAAAAATTATTAAACGATCAAGAAGAAATGCTAATTCGGTTTAGCCTTCAGTCCGAAAAACAATGTTTGGACAGCACTTTATCCTTTGAAAAGTATGCAGGGTAAATAATTGAAAATACGTTGGGTGTAGGAACCAGTTAAATGTCCCACTTTCTTTACAACGTGGTCATGATAGTTTCTTTTGTTTCCGTACCTGCGAAAGTTCAAGAAGCAATGGGTCTATCTTAAAAATATCGCTCCGAAATCGGGATCTCTACTCTGAGTTAACGTTTTAGACCAACTTGCACTGTTGCACTTTTGTTATACCTACTTCATTTTGGTAAAGTGTCGCCATATGATTATCCGCAGGATCCCGCTAGGTACTCTTATTTACGAATTTTCCTGATACCTAAATAGAAAATGTAGAATCCTACAATGAATAGTGAATATCTTGCTAAACCACTGATTGATATTAAATCCATTTGTATAACCCATGGGCTCAACATTAGCTCATTATTTTGGTATGTATTTTGACAGTTGCAGGATCACCCATTAGTGAATGAATACGACATAGAGAAGAGCAAGCTAAAGAGGACTTCAACCTATTTGACACATCCCGTTTTCAACAGCCACCACGCTGAAACTAGGATTGTTCGATACATGAAAAGCTTAGAGAACAAAGATGTCTCCCTAGTCCACTCCATGATACCTCTGGTATACTTATATATTATGTTTATCGGAAACTCACTAAAATAAGCAATTCAGTTATAATGGAGCTTGGGGAAATAATGTGTAGAGGTACTATTACAGAATTGACCTACCTTTCGACTTTTGTTTCCTTACAACCGAAGGTAGGGAAACTTTGTGTTCGTGCGAGAAGTCGAAAAAATTGTTATCTTCCAAAATTAGATGTTCAATTGCTTTTTGTATTTCAGACCTTGCAGATCAATTCTGGTTCCGTGATTGTCTGTCTGGGGTAAATACTTGTCACACCCAAAACTATACCCATTTTTAATCCAATTTTGATGAAATGTCAGAGATTGTGCAGGGTTTTTCCTTGGCGGTCCCCTATAATTATCATCGCCATCGGATCAATGCGCCTGTGCGCATGCGCAAACGTAAATTTCTTATAACGTGGATTTTTTTACGATCTATCTACATAATTTTATTCAAACTCGCGGGGCAGTTGGGTATTATGTCCAGAATTTTGCCCAATGGTCTCGAATGTTTTAGCGATTGGTAGAGTAATAACTAGTGAGAGTGCGCAGAACTTCAAATAGGCCGATTTTAATCAAATTTTCAAGGATTTTGCGGGTAATCCTCTAAACAATCTTTCACCGATTCCGTCGCCGTTTAGGTAGTGAATGCCGTTAGACGAAGGTAAGGTATGCGCAAGCGTAAACATGAATTTCAGCTCTACATCATTTATTAACATGTGAACACATGTACCTATCACTGTTCTATTTCACATTCTAACATTTCGACTCGTATCTACTTTGTTCTTCAAGTAATTCTATACGCCCATGATACAATACGGGACGAAGCTATACTGCCCACCCATCTTGGCAGACGTTTTTGTTTTGCCCATTGAGTGAGTAGGTTTTTTTTTGTCATATTATACCACGGAATGTATCAGTGAATTCGGTATTTTGTTAGTAGGACGTACCTCCAAAACTAAATCATATTGCATTGTCAATAAAAGGGACGTCCAATTTCAATTGATCCATATGGGTGTGGGACAATCCAAGCAAGAGAGAAAAAATAACTAAATACAAATCCATCTCCAAGATTCGTTAATAGTTTTTGGTATTGATTTGCAAAAAATCTCAGGAATGTTGAATTTACAGTAGTTGGTAACTAACTGCCAGTAATTTTAACCGCTGACCAAGTTGTATTTCGCAACCAAATTTATAGATTATTTTTTGTTAGTTCGATATAGTTTTGAAACATATTTGAGAAGCTTTAGTATCATTATGAGGGGTCGAATGAAGGGATAAATCATGGTATTTCAATTTTTCGATTCCGTTTCCAATAATTTCCCGCTTTTTTTAATAATATTTTAGTCGGTATATGCGCAAAATCGATGATTTCATTTTGATGATATTGAAGATGAAAAGGAGTGAAGGATGGGGAAATGAATTGTTCTATTAATACTCTACACTCATTTTTGTCATTCTTTTATTTATTTATTTTTGTTATTTATTTATTTCTTGAAGGGGATATTTTATTTTTCTCTGTTTTATATTAGTAACTAATTAATCACGACTCATCCAGTCATAGAGGCCTCCCTGTATTGCATGCATTACGTACCAATACATTTCATTTTTTATATACATGGAGGCTTAATGTAAAACAGTACATAAATCATGTTCTCTAGCCGATGTCTAGACTCTAGAACAAACAGGTTAACTACCAAATTTTTATAAACCTATAGAACCCTACTGTTTTAAAACCAATTTAAACCTAATATCATAAAAAGCACCTAAAACTATATAACCCATTGATACTAGTAACTAGTGTTGAAAAAAATGAGTTAGTAACTCGTACGTTGGTTTAAACTGCGCTCTCAACTTTTATGCTGCCACTTTCGCAGGGTTCATGCACAATGAAGCTTAACTCCACTACAGAAATGTTACCAGTGTCTATGAGAGAGTTTAATGAAATTCACCCGTTCGTGCCAACGGAGCAGGCCCATGGATACAAAATACTGATGGACGAGCTTCAGAGAGACTTATGCGAAATCACGGGTTACGACCGGATATCCTTCCAGCCCAACAGGTAAAACACAACTCCGGTGGCCCCTCACGCTCTCAGGAAGCGACCTAAATTCGTTTGTTTTGTGGAGAAATCATTAAACATTGAGAAACCTTTTCGCAGCTGGTTTCTAATCAAGTGAACGGAAGTTGGTTAAGAACGTTTATTTCCGCAAAAAAAAAAAATAAAGAGTTACAATGGTAGATCGATTTCAAACGAACAATAACTGAACATAATTGAGAAAGGACGGATGTTAGTGGACAACGTTGTCTATTTTAAGGGAAAATAAAGTGTGACTCTTCATTTTTCTTTTAAAAAAGTCCAGTCATGCAGCATGACCCCATGAGCGAATTTTTGAAGAAATCTTCGACATTTCAGTCGCTATTGATCGTGTAGAGAAATTTTACAACTAGCGAACGGCATTATTTTGATTTTGGACTGATTTTTCAACATTGAAATTTTTGAAAACTTGATACATATTCTTATAGGAAATTTTACGCTGATTCCGAATATACCACATATTAGTATGCTGAAAAAATTATTTCGCACAACAAATCGCAAAAAACAGGCTATTTTGAAATTTTTGACTACATTTTTGAAAATTTCAACCCGAAGATGTAATCCGATCATGCTGGCCAACGAACTTGAACTTTCGTTTAGTGTCCTTAACATTTTAAAATTTGTTTGAAGTTTCTAGCACAATTCTACGGACAGTTATCGTCTGGAATGACACATACATACATACATACATACATACATACATATATACATACATACATAAATACATACATACATACATACATACATACATACATAAAAAAATGCGTTAAACTTCAGAATATGATTCAGAATAGTCTGAAACGGATTTCTGCATAAATTTTTTTCAAAAATTCACATTCTACAAATTTTGAGGCGAGAGCAATAGCTTAATTTTCTTCAAAAATTCGCTAAAAGTACTATGTTCTTTGCTAACTTCCGTTTAGGAATGGGCTTCCACAATTCAGATCATGGTGAAGGGAATGAATGGGATGGGGTTATTTAAACGGGTGTTAACCATGTGAAGGGGTAATGATGATGATGGTCGACGGAATATCCACACCTTGACGCTGTCAAAGTGAAAGGACCCGAGAACGATATTGTAAATTTAACACTTTGATCTCTTGTATGTACCTCACGCGATGACTGTTGTACTTTCACACCTGAACCAGCAATACTAAACGAGAGAAAGAAGTACTGTATAGGGATGAAATAAAATTTGTTGACAAAAATGGTTGGAAAAAGAGGAAATGAGGTGGAGTGCAAGATGTTCAAGTGTAAAGCTTTTTAGAAAACAAAGGTAATTGAAGAGTATGATAAACATTTCCACAAGGCCGATGAATTGGGAAAATGAAATGTATAATAAAAGCAGCCATTAAAAGAAAAGCAAATTACAAAATATGACCGAAGCCTTCAAAGGTATAATACATATACATAGGTACCTTCATAGGTACATACATATTATATTAAATTATCATTATATGTTACCATTAAAGAATGGAATCAGTTAGTTCATGAAATAACAAGTTGTTACACATGCTAAGAATTTGTCTCTATTTGAGCTAGTTGAAGTATGAAAAGTACACTTTGCCTAGTTATTATATGAAATAACGATTTACGAAATAACAAGTGATCCCCCGGTAAAGTGTAAAATTCCGGATTAATGGAGCGATTTAGACGCTTAGTTATTACATGAAATCCCGGATGGCCGACCGTTAATGTATACACCGCACGTTGAAATGGTTAGTGCCGGAGTAGACTCGATTCGAAGTAAATTCGACGAGAAGTTGAAGGAAATTAAAGTGTCCAAGAATAGTGGCTCGCTAACTATGGCACAGTACAATCAACTGATGTGAAACGCGTAATGCAATTTGGGAGAAAGAATTCTCGAGATTATTGGCTAGCGAGACATTATGCTATTATGGAAATTGTCGAGGACGAAACATGTATCCGGCGTCCGAAGTGAAAAAATATTTAGTAGTGTATCCTTTCCAAACATTTCATATAATAACAGAACTAGTTAAAGTGTAGATCACCCTGAAGTTTACACATTAACTAGCAGCACTTCGTTGTTATGTAAAATAACTAGGCATTTCATATAGTAACTAATTGTTGTGTTGTTATTGCTGTGTGTGTAAAAATACGAATTTTACACATTAACAAACATCCCATCGTTATTATGTAAAATAACTAGGTATTTCATACAATAACAAATTAAAGCGTTGATAAAAATCAGAATTTCACACTTTACCTGATATAGACCGTAAATTCGTGAAGTAACTTGTTATTTCATGAAAAAACTGAATTTCATGCTTTAACGGTAACACATATATACATAAAAAAAACTTCTCGACTTTTCACCCAGTCATGTTTTTCTTCCATTTGACCATTTTAGGTGAAGGGAAAGTGTGAAAGTACAAACCGGGAGTCAATTTTCAAAAGCTTCGGGGGTGTGAATGTTCATGTTTTGGACAGGTTGAATGTGAAAATACAATTGGCCATAATGACAACAACCATCAAACTCGAACTACCATTATAGGGTTTTTTTTCCAAACACCGTTCTTCACTAAATTCCGTTTTCTTTTTGAAATGGGTTTCCACAACTTCGTCGCGACTGATTTAGTTTGGTTTCTAGTAGGCGTCCTGCGAACCCAAATTCTTTGATTGCATGTACCTTTATAGTTTTAGCCGTCATCCACCCTTCACACCGATTTTTATCAATGTTTTCAATTATAGTACTATGAGGAAATACGGGTAGGTTAGTACATTAGGTCGGGGAAAAAATCCCATTTAGAAAGATATTTTAAATACCTACCTCGAATCATAGCATATTGTAGAAAGTTATTATTAATTAATAAGTATTAAGTAATTATTGTTTGATTAAGCGATGTGCTTAAATAAGTTTCGCACCACATCAGAGGGACAGAATCGTTCTCTCATTATTCATAAAAAACAGACCTTTTTCAAAGGGGGAGGTGGTGTCCAATTCTTTATTTTAGGGCGGTTAAAAAAGAAACTATCCTTAGCATTCATTCAGCCGATCTGGGTGTTTCCTCAATTCATAATCCTCTTAACATATATGTAATCTTCGTTTCAAATGCAGGCAACGTAGGTAATATATTTTAAACTAAATTTATTAAGTATTAAATTTTATATCTTGATAGGAATTTATTGATAGCAAGGTAATTACGTAATTATTTCTTCACCTGATGCAGGGGTATCGCTAGGCAAAAATAAGAGGAGTAGAGGGGGGTAAGGGGAGAGTATCATGGAATTTCCAATCAAACCAATTGTTTTTCGAAAAAAAAAAAACTGCCAGAAATTATGTTGCAGGTATCACCTATGAGTGGTGCCTACTACCTAAAGTTAATACTTTAAACTTTTACATGCACATAACACTTATGTGCTATGACCTCGTTCATGTGAGCTGTAATAGCAAAGAGAACATTGGAAGTCATGAATATCGTTGGTTGTCAATTCAGTTATTCGAAGTAGGACAGTAAAATTAATTTTTGTTATGGAAATAATAAATATTATTCGGAACTTGAAAACTGTGTAAATGTCCTATATAATCGTAAACATGGAATGATCGTAAACACAAACCTTCGCTCAATAGTAAATCAGATAAGTATTCATATATTTCTGAATTGAAATAATAATTGCGATTAAGGAATAATTAATGATATGAAGAATAAAATTATTAAAACTTTTTATTTTTTATATGATTAGTTCAATAAGTTGATTTTTATGAAAGTGGATACGCCGACTTGTTAAAGACTATGCTTGTATTTTGGAGAATTTTATTAGGGGCAATGGGCATATGTTATCACCAGTCATTTTATCATTCAACTATTTTTGATGTGTGTTTAACTTCTTACTGTTCTCTCGTGCGGCAACACCGAGAACCTACTGTCACAACTAGATGAAAAACTTGCTCCACATTTGCGATGACATGGTATCTCAGCATTCTTTGAACTCTTTACTCTTGAGTACCTACCATCATGGGCTATATTTACTATCACAATCCATCACCCTGTGCATTGTTCCTTTTAGAGTATGCTTTGCAAAAATTGGAAAATTTCAAATAAATATCAACATTGTAGTATGTAACAAATAGAAAAAATGCAATACCTAAGTAATCAGTTGGATATACACATTTAAACAGAATGCTTGAATGGAAAAAAACTAAGGGACTTGTAATATTTTGTACAATAAAAGCCTGATTCAAGCCCAAAAAGGAGATAACCCGAATGTATCATATTAGGTACAGTTAGGATAATCAGTATTTGATTAGGATTAGACTTTCAAATAGGACTCTTCAAATTAAGTGTTTTATTGCCACCTCTCAATGTTTTTCAAAACCCTCCCCCACCACAGCAACGCTCTTGCTCTGATGTGACTAAAAACACGATTTGAATAAACAAATAGATTATTGTGTTTATTGACATGTATAATTATCGCAATATTATTAATGATTGCGGAGTTACAGCTCTTGAGCTCTTGAAAGCAATAGCTCTCAAAATGCAATGACTATAAAATCTTTTCTATTTTAATCCTTGCATACTTCGGCTCTAATAAAAGCCAGCGACTTCGTCAGTTAAAACTCATTTTAACACGGATATGTTTTTGGGCTGGGGGTCATTCTAAAATTTGCGTAACGACACCAAAATCTGTGACGACCCGGCACTTTAGATTATTATTAACTCGAAAAGTGAAGGCTAGGTAGAATTTCTATTGATTTTTCACGTACAACCAATAAGTTACTAGGGAAGAGTAACTCCCATAGTTTTCATCGTAGGAGAGCATTCCACTTTTTGGAATGCTCTCAGTTTATCACAACATCTCTTGACCTCTAAGCCATTGTAGTGTCAAGGAATGCTGATTTATTACTCTAAGTTATAAACTAATATTGTTTTGTAACCAAAATGGAATAATCTTGTGAAAAGAAGCCACTACATGGTTGGTATACAATTGAGTAGTAGGTACCTACTGGTAAGCAGTAGGTACTAGACATATCCATGACCTTTTGTTTTTCCCATCAAGGAGAAATTAAAATGCTTGATTTCTTATGAATTATGAATAATAAAAAAATGATAAGATCCATGCGAATGGCTTACTACATTTCCATTTCAATTATTGTGTTGTCGCAGTGGAGCCCAGGGCGAATATGCAGGGCTGAGAGCAATTCAGAGCTACCACGCGTCCCGCGGTGACCACCACAGGAATGTCTGTTTGATCCCGGTCTCTGCTCATGGAACTAACCCAGCCTCAGCGCAAATGTGTGGGATGGAAGTTGTACCGGTAAAAGTGGACGCAGACGCCAGGATCGATATGGTTCAACTCAAGGAGCAGGTAACTAGGGGAGCCCACGCGTTGCAGCAGAAGGACAACTCTCCCTATTGTATTGTATTGTATTTCCTATCAAATTTTTCCTGGTGGTTCTTAAGCCCAAAATATGATGATCCTATCCGTCAAAAATGTCAAAAGCAATTGCACGGTTCATGGTAATTGTATGCCGTATAATTTAGATTTGATTCTATTTATTCAAAATGCGATAAGCTAAATCCAGATATGAAGCCCATGTTTCTTATGTTAATCGGATCTATTGTAACGGACATTAAATTTTATTTGCAGAAATTATATCCCACTTATACCTTTTTCACAATAAAGGTTCATGTTTATCAAATAAAACAGGACTATTTCACTGAACTAGAAACACGGCCAATACCATCATGTTTGCATTATATTTTTAAATGAAATCAGATGAAATTCTAGGAATACATACACTAACCGCAATATTATACGTTATATAGTTTTCGTTCGATGATTTTTTCAAAATTTAGGCAAAAAACTGCTCAGTGCCCTCCTCCCCCCTTTACCCTAATGGAACATTTCATTTTGCCGAAACTTTGAGTAATCGTAAAAAGCAAACCACTCATTGCAGGAAACTGCGAATGGTGTCGAAATTGACCTCAGCATTGAATGAAATCTACCCTTATTTAAAAAATGTACAGTCATGCATCATGACCGTGTGAGGAAATTTTCGTAAACTATCATATTGTAAGGAATTACCAACGATTCATGAAGGGCATGCGACTTTATATTTTCCTGACAAAAACCAAAACACGGGTTCCTTACAATCCGTACAATACAATACGTACCTTACAATACGTTTCCTTGCAATCAACAACTCAATATATCTAAATATAACATAATCAATGTGGGTTCGTGGGTTCACCACACTACCCCCCTCCTTCTTCAATTTGCCCTCCTCCAAGCCTTACGTCTACCCGGGCCAGCGAGTTAGCGTGCAGAAGCCGCCGATTTTTTCGCAGTTTCACGTGGAACAGGACTTACTCTTCTGTTGAGTTACAGCTTAAGGGCCATTCCGCTGTGGTAATTTAGGGCAAATGCCCCTTTGCCGCTTTGGTTCATGATCCCAAACCCAACCCCTTTCTTTAAAGGCTGGTATAACATAACATTCTTTTTGTGTCCTCATCTTTAATCCAGCTCTCTCCTCCGCAGTGCCCCTTACCTTTTCCAATTTAGCTCAAAGCTGTAGTGCGTCATACGCAGTAGTTGCCTGGTGCAGTGTTAATGGTTTCGGCCGTACACGTAAGTCTCTTCCAAATATAAGATGAGCAGGAGAATATTCAGTAGTGGAGTGTGATTACGACCGGTATACCAGTACCTATAAATTATCGGGATAAGGGTCAAAAACGAATAAAAGTCCTTATTGCCGAGATTTCGGTTTATATAAAACCATCTTCAGTGCTTCCGGCCAGTTGGTAAAATAATCTACCAGCAACCATGATGTATTGGTTCCCTTTCCTTGATTTTGGGAATGAGCCTAGACTGTTCATCCTTTTAAAAGGGGCTCCTTAATGGGGGCCCTTAACTTTTTGGCCTATGTCTCAGGTTCTGTACACAATTTTGACACCATTGACAATTCCAGGCCAAAGGTAAGTCTCACTCTCACCAACGTGTCACCCAATGTGTCCACTAGTAGAGCTGTTGTAGCACTGCTTCAATTATTTGACTATTCCTGCCGTGGGAGTTCCACTCATAGGTGATTCAAAACGTGAAACTGCCTTTTGTCTATGTCAGATGCTAGATTTAGTTTTCCAGATGTTTTAAGACAATGCACTAAAAATCGTCACGACAAAATTTGTTCTCCGTTACCACAACATACCTGTGTATTCCCATAGCATGCATCCCTGACCCGCGTGACATTCTACGATTATATAATTTTCAGAAGACCTTTATTTTTTGTTCATTATTTTCCATATTGAACCTTTGGAACCGACCAGATAAAAGTTAAATCCCATCAAAGTTTGTTAGTTTACGTTTAAAGATGAGTGGATTGCGAAAATCAAATTAAAAATAAATAAACCCGTCCGTACGGCAAGGTCATTAAGGGCCTTTATCCTATTTTGATGATACTAGGAGAACCCAATGGTACTCACTGAGTAATTAATAGAGGTTGTTCCTTTACATCGGGACGATCATTGAAATAGGATCCCAGGTTTTGGGCTGGAGAAACAACAGACAAGAATGGAGGAAAATGTTGAAAGGCATGTTGCGTATAAGAGTATTTACCATAATGTTCTTATCATAGGTTGAGTTAAATCTTCAAAAAATACATACTCATACTTCAACCAATAGTTTTTTTTTTTTTTTATCGTTTAGATTTTTCTTTCTTTCATACTAATGGTATTATACGTTATGTGGTATTGATTATGTAATTTACCTGTCTTAGGTGGAGCAATATAGCAAATCATTATCCTGTCTCATGATTACATACCCTTCCACTTTTGGAGTATTTGAAGATACAATAGCAGACATCTGTGATCTAATCCATAAGCATGGGGGACAGGTAAAAATATTTTATTTTCGTTTTCGATCTAAAATAGGGATTTCTTTCACTTTCTGGAACTATAAGTGTACGTATATATATATATATATATATATATATATATATATATATATATATATATATATATATATATATATATATATATATATATATAAGTGTGTGTGTGTGTGTGTGTATTTGTTTTTATTTTTTCTTCTTCTTCTTTTCACGACAGGTGTACTTAGATGGAGCTAACATGAATGCTCAGGTTGGTCTCTGTGCTCCTGGGCTTTATGGATCGGACGTATCGCACCTGAATCTGCACAAGACATTTTGTATTCCTCATGGAGGTGGAGGCCCGGGTATGGGACCTATAGGGGTGTAAGTATACCATTCAATACCACTATAGTTTACATTATCTTGTGAGGTTGTGGAAGATTGAGTAATGAAGACATATCCCCATGGTGGGTATACTATTTCATTGTTGCTCAAGCACTTCCGCCATTCAACTGCCTCTTCAGGAGCTAGTAGGGTCCATTTCTATGCTTGGGGTTCTCCAACTCTGCATGACATTTCGATGTGCATTTGCTTCTTACATATGTATCAAAAGATGTAGGAGTATGGGTTTGCAGCCATATTCTGTCCATCATTAGAGTTATGCAAAGCCTTAGGCTTGTTGAGATGGGATCTCAAGTCATTGATTTAACAAGTGAGAATTTTCGTAAAGATAAATGGGGGGGTTGGTGAATTATGATTTTCAAAATAAATGAGAGAGGAGAGAATCTTCATAACTTATAGAAAAGTAGCCAGCCTGGTAAACATATAGACCCTACATGCTCCTGAAGCGGCCAAAAAAGTGCTTGAGCAACAATAAAATTGTTTAACCACCAGATATCTTCATTACTCCCTCCTCCACAACCTCACAAGATCATGAATATGGTGACACCATACCAACCAACTATATTTTACGGTATTGGAATGGACTGATGAATAATAATAATTGATGATAAGGGTTATCCATTTGGTGAAACTGTTATAATATGGTAGTTATTAACTCTCAATACAGTGTATAGAATTATTATGGTTCCCTGGTTATTCATTCCTCTGGCGAAATCTCTTGAAATCTCTTGAACTTATTCTAAGTCGGCTAAAATTTCTGGCACTTTCTGGTGAAATGGATCAAATCAGTGTCCTTAGAAGGTGGACTTTAGCATTTGAATAACAAGCTCTAGGTTTCCTCAAATCGCTAAACGTCACTATGTTATAAACCATGACAAAAAACAATAGACTACCCTATATAATAAAAATAAACCAAATATTAATGCATGTGAGACAACATGGAAGGAACAGCTTTTTCTATATCAATGTCAAGCTGGGTCATTCCATGCCAAATCAACACACTTTAAATATAAATTTTACCTCACCATTTTAGATTTTGCTCAAATTTAGTATATTCATAGTAGGTGTTGAGACTAAGAAAAATACCAAGTTTTAAATTTTTATCTCTAACCGTTTCTTAAATATGGCTATGTAAAACTTACAAAATCTCGCCAAAAAACCATGAACGGATGTTATACTATTCGCTCTAGGAACTGTCCTAATTGAGCTAGAGAGCTGGGCGAGGTTTCATTTTGCAGCTTTTTTTATGCTCTTTCCAGTGATATACAACAGGACATAGGTTCTAATAAAAAGATTTTTGTCAAAATACAAAACAAATTTTGATTTAATTTTTTTCCAAAAAGTACATAATTTAAAATTTTCAAAATATTCCTATAAATACTTAGTACTGATGTAAACAATGTGACAAAATATAAATATGGGGTGATGATGGGTTCATTGTTAAAAAAAAATATTCCTGACACTAGTTGTCCACTAATTGCCCGGTTTTGACTAAATAATAAACATACGTACTTTTACCAAAGAGGTAGGCTATTTAATTAAATATATAAAGGTATACTATGTATAAAGGTTAAAAAATATCAGAAATATTAATTCAAAATACTATCTTGTAAAAACAAAACCAATAACCATAGATATATTCTAATAAAAATTAAGTTAATCGCCTATTAATTAGTAAAACAAAAATCGTGAACATTTCTGTAACAATAAATTTGAAAAAGGTATGAAAATAGTCTAAATAGTTATGTAATAATTCTGGTACAAACAGATTAATCAAAATTTACATAATATTATACATATTTATGATGATGAGTAGGTATACGAGTAGGTAAGTAAATGTAACACAATTGGTGCAGTACTAACGATAATGTTTAAACAACTATCTAGATTAAACTAACATGAGGAAAAATTAAGTTTTGAGTTGACAGCAGTTTCCCTAAACATCCTCTCAGAATAGGCTCTAGTCACTGAATGATTGCACAGACAGGTAGTGCATTGATGGAGGCACACTGTGCTTGTTTCAACTTGAAACCAAACTGCTCAGCCTGTATAGACTGGCTCAAGTCTGTGGAAACGGAATGTTCATTTTGATTAATATGTTACGATGAGACTATTAAATATATATTACACTTTTTTCTTAGTTTTTTAAAATTTGTAGTTACCGGAACCTTCAATGTTTTTCTTTTACCCATTAATATTAGTTTAAATTGTATAAAAAAGTAATTATCAGTATGTAAATTTTGATTAATCTGTTTGTACCAGAATTATTACATAACTATTTAGACTATTTCATACCTTTTTCAAATTTATTGTTACAGATATGTACACGATTTTTGTTTTACTAATTAATAGGCGATTAACTTAATTTTTATTAGAATATATCTATGGTTATTGGTTTTGTTTTTACAAGATAGTATTTTGAATTAATATTTCTGATATTTTTTACTTTTATACATAGTATACCTTTATATATTTAATTAAATAGCCTACCTCTTTGGTAAAAGTACGTATGTTTATTATTTAGTCAAAACCGGGCAATTAGTGGAAAACTAGTGTCAGGAATATTTTTTTTTTTAACAATGAACCCATCATCACCCCATATTTATATTTTGTCACATTGTTTACAACAGTACTAAGTATTTATAGGAATATTTTGAAAATTTTAAATTATGTACTTTTTGGAAAAAAATTAAATCAAAATTTGTTTTGTATTTTGACAAAAATTTTTTTATTAGAACCTATGTCCTGTTGTATATCACTGGAAAGAGCATAAAAAAAGCTGCAAAATGATACCTCGCCCAGCTCTCTAGCTCAATTAGGACAGTTCCTAGAGCGAATAGTATAACAACCGTTCATGGTTTTTTGGCGAGATTTTGTAAGTTTTACATAGCCATATTTAATAAACGGTTAGAGATAAAAATTTAAAACTTGGTATTTTTCTTAGTCTCAACACCTACTATGAGTATACCAAATTTGAGTAAAATCTAAAATGGTGAGGTAAATTGGGTGTGTTGAATTGACACGGAATGACCCAGCTCAGTATAGTATCTATTAAATAATCTATCAAATATTGTTATTATATCACTTGTAATATTATCACTTATTATTATTATATATATTGTTGATTGTTATTAGGTATATTATTGTAATTTATTGTTGAGCAATAAAATAAGTACTTTGAATTACAGCAAGGAGCATTTGGCGCCTTTCCTACCCAATCATCCAGTCGTGTCCACTGGTAACGACAGCAATCTCAGCTTTGGAGCTGTCAGCGCGGGTCCATTTGGATCTACTGCTATTCTCCCCATCTCATGGGCGTACATCAAGGTAACTTTGGTTTATTATTTTCAATGAAACGCTTTTGTAATCAATCAAGATATATTATAATCATAATATAATTTGTAGTTTGTATGCTTAGAAATAAATTATGTTTGATTTGAACTGCATTTTTTACATTCATTCAAATTATTTTTTTATTATTTTTTTTTTATTTTTTTTATTTTTTTGAGAATTTAAGCCACGTTTCAACCTGAAGGTCATTAGCGACAATCAAAAATCTTCGCCATCATGGACCCCACTGGCAGATCGGCGGGGGAGAAATAATAAAAATAATAACCCGCTAAGCAATTCTTCGGCGCACTCTGCCTCAAGAGATACAGCGATGACTTTGTAACCCCTACAGCGGATAAAAATATCCCATAGTAAAAACTAAACTACGACTAGATAATCCTTACAAATGCATAAATACTATTGATGAATATATAATGATGAATACTATATATCTTAGTTAAATAAAGATGTGACTAGATGCATATGAATAAATATATCACAGATCAGAATATCACAGTTCGTTGTGAAGCTCAGTGGCTTTCAGGTACACCAATAGGGACTGAACCTTGTCTGGTCCAGACAGAACATCCACCCACTGAGGTGGTGCATGCTGGACCCTGAGGTCCATGAGGGCTGGGCAGTCCTCCAAAGAGTGGCGGATAGACAAATCACACTCACATCTCCCACACACAACATCACGAGCTACTGGATCTAGCAGGTGTCTGTGAGTAAGACGGGTATGGCCAGTGGCTACCCGATTGACCACTATTCGGTCCCTGCTAGGAAGGTGGGTCACAAAAGGATCAGCCGGGCAAAAGTCCTGAAGACCAGTGACTTCGCCCTGCCATTGCTCGAGCCAGATGGAATAGGCTTTATGCTGCATGTAGGAGATTTGATCCTCAATACGTATAGGCAACATTGTGATGGAGTCATCACCAATCGCTCTCCTTGCTAGGGCATCAGCACACTCATTGCCATGAATGCCCGAATGGCTTGGCACCCACATAATGTTTTTGCCCATTGTTGTGGCTCGGTGTAGTGACACACGAAGGCTTTATATTAGGGGATCATATGAATAATGTTCCTAATCGCATCAATGGTACTTAGTGTGTCACTACAGATCACATTATTTCCAATTCTCAATAGCTGGCAGTGTCGAACAGCCAGCGTCACTACCCACTGCTCTGCTGTGAACAAAGATGCAACGGATGGTAGGCGTCTATAGTCTCCTGAATACTATCTACTCAGAGACTGAAGCCTCTTGGTCTCTCATTGGTTTGCAAACGTTAAAATGTATCCCAAGACTTGTTCTTCTTCGTGGTGTTTTTCGCACAGATAGTGCTTCATCAGCTGCACTGGCTCAAGTGTAATTCTAGATTGCCCCGATGATTTTTCTCATAGTACAAAACAGCATTGCATTCTGTCAAAACCACTTCTTCTATAGCAAAGGAGCATTGTAGCCAAAGATAATCCAAATCCCCAACAACCGTAATCACCTCGATCAAGTTCAAAATTGAAATATTCTCTTTAATTATAGCATTTCCGAATTGAGTTAAACTTTTTCCATTTAGGTATAGTCCTTTTCCATTTAGGTTTAGTCCTTTTTCATTTTGGTTTAAACCTTTTCCATTTAGGTTTAGACCTTTTCCATTTAGATTTAAACCTTTTCCATTTAGATTTAGACCTTTTCCACTTAGATTTAAACCTTTTCCATTTGGATTTAAACCTTTTCCATTTGGATTTAAACTCAGGAAATTATCGTGGAGTTAGAGGTAAAAGTACCCAAGTCACAAATTCAACACGTGGGAAAATCAAATGCAGAATATTATGATTATTTAACTGTTGTTATTATTGGTGATCAATATCATCAAACTATGTATCCAACCTAAGAAAATAATCATATTTACCAAACTAACTTTTGAAATTTTAATTTGATTTTTGCACAATATGAATTTACCTCTTCGGTAACCCGACGTTATTATGCCACAACTTGAAAATTAAATCATGCAAGTGTTTTTTTATGCACAGAAATGTAATATATATAATAATGAACAAATGTTTTTTGAACACAAGAATTTCTCATGAACGGAAGCTTTAAATTAAGTTATAACTATCCGTTTCCTTTTTTTTTTTTACTTCTAGCCTAATGAAATTTTAGTAGGTAGGCACTTACTTACTATGATGGGGCTAACTACTGACGTTTTGATGGAGTTTAAATCCAAATGGAAAAGGTTTATATCTAAATGGAAAAGGTTTAAATCTAAATGGAAAAGGTTTAAATCTAAATGAAAAAGGTCTAAATCCAAATGGAAAAGGTTTAAATCTAAATGGAAAAGGTCTAAACCTAAGTGGAAAAGGTTTAAACCTAAATGGAAAAGAACTAAACCTAAATGGAAAAAGTTTAACTCAATTCGGAAATGCTATATATCAAGTTTATTTATTGAAATTTTACGAATTTATTTCTTAACAATAACAACAATTATAACACGGTTGATGATAATCCGTGTTCCGCTTTGGGATCATGAGAGTAGTGGCTCGTTGGTCTATGTCCTCTCGTCTACCTGCGAAGGAGTGGCAGAACGGCTCCATCCTCCAATCCGAGACGTCCGAGGAAATGTATTTGGCGTCGGGCTCCTCTCAGCCGCAGAGAGACTGCTCGGATGAGCGTCAGTTGAAGCTTCACCCGCACCCACCCCATTACGAACGAGAAAGGCTTCTGCCACTTTGCGCTCAGGGTGAAAGCCAGATTCCTCTGGAAGGCTCTATACTCTTTATGGGACCCCATCCACTGTGCATATCAACGGGGTGAAGGAGCTGCGGAGGTCTTCAGCTGCAGTGTCATATTTTTGGTGTTTTTCTCTTGCAGCTGTGTCGAGGACAGACATCCAGGTCCGTGACCGGTAGGAGCAGGCGTCAGCATTCACAATGCGATTATCGAAATACGCAGCTCTTTCCCGGTCCCAGAAGCCCAGGACTCTAATATCTGCGACTAGCCTGGCCAATCCTGAGGTTCCTTCCCGCAATACGGGCTCAATACCCACTGCTGAGGGTGTCGTAGCTAGCCCTGCCAGCCTGGCGCACTCGTCTCGAACAAGATCATGACCTAACTTCACGTGCCCCCCTTTCATGCAGTTCAAGGCATGGGTCATGGTCATGGGCTCGCCTGGGCAGCCATCACAGTACGTTGGTAGTCCTTCTATGCTTTTTCCGTAACGAATGGCCAGTGCATCACGGAACTGGGTTGCAGACAAGTCTAGTCCATCAGCTGCAAGCGGAAGGACTGTCAGCCACTGTGATGCTTCTCCTTCTACGATCCTCCTGATGCTGCGTTGAGTCTCAACAGGAAGTGCTTCAATCGCCTCTTTTGATTGTACTTCGTGTCTCTGTTTCCTCTCTTTTCGCTCGGTCGTCAGTACTGCAGTAACCCGGTCCTCGTGTGCCGACTGATCGTACAGTCCGCCGTTCACTATTCTCTCAGACAGGACGGTCGTAGCCCGTCTTGATACGTCGAAGGCTGTGTCAGCTGTTACCACAGGGTCATCGAGAGCAAGCCCACCTACTTTTGCCGGCAACGAGAACAACCGGTGCTCCTCAGGTAGTACCGCTCTTCCCAGTATGGCAGGTGTCAATGAGGCTTGGATGGCTGTACGAAGTGGTCCATACATTATCCCCTCCCCATCCACTACTCTCTGTACGAAAGCCCATTCCCTCTGTAGGGACTTTGTGTATGCTGCATGAGCTGCCTGCGGACTTTTCTATGCAAAACGGGCCAAATTTTGAACATGCTTTGTCCATTCTGCCACCTTGGATGCAACATACCGCTTCTGCTCTTCCTTGGGACCAAGAAACCCACCGAGGAACCTGTGTGATTGGACTATATTTATGTCCAGGCCTTCGAAAATCTCAGCGGCTCGCTCTTCCATGCCTGGTTTCACTACGAGGAAACTTTTTGCTGGCTCTGGGAAATAGCCCCATCCCGGACCTTCTACTTGGAGATTTGTCAGCCATTCCCTGACGTCCTCAAGCGTCCCGACACAAGCAGAGTCGTCAGCATACCAATTTTGATTCCAATCACGCCTTTTCAGCTTATGAATCAGAGGGAGCGTACCAACGGCGTACATGAACATTCCGAGGGGGTCTCCTTGCGTCGTTCCTTCCCTGCTTTCTATGACCGAGTCACTGCCCCGGAATAGTACGAGTGGATATCCCCGATACGTGTTAAATAGAAACCGTGAACATCGAGGCCAGTATTTCCGTGCGTTCCAGAGCGCAAGAGGGCGACTTAGTGCATTGAACGCATTGGCGGCATCCATAAGTAAGGCCCCCTCACACTCGTCCTTCTCGAATAGCTTTGCTACTCCGTGCACGCTGCCTTCCACTCCTCCCTTTGCACCAGCACAGAGTTGGTCTGCCCCACAAGCTTCCCTCAGGTCTGGGCCAGTCCGCGAGGCCATTGTTCTAGCGCAGAGCCGTTGGAGGACTTCCCCCACTCCTATTGGCCGAACCCCTGGTCGCTTGTCCAGAGCAACTCCTCTCCGAGCTAATAAGGCACGGATCTTTTCCCATTCAACTGTTTGGTTTGCCAACAACTGAGTGAGTCTAGCAACAGCTTTGCGAAGTCGTTCGCTATGCTCGCCGTATCGGAGCAGCATCGTTCGCCAATTCTCAGCATCAGTCCCACTTGGCCTTGCACTCCCTCGAAGACCATGGGCCGATGTTTTGATATGATCCGCGGTCACGGTCACTGCGACACGGGTTGGAAGCTGGGCCTCCAATTCAAACTTGTCGAGTGAAGGGATCATCTGGGGCGGGTGCTTCGACTTTAAAATGTCTACAACTGTCTTACCTGAAACGTCAACTGTGGAATCTGGGTCCAGTGGGCCTCCATTGTCTCGCTCAGTAGCATCCCGAAGCCTTCCCTTTCCCACGAGCCTTGTGAATGTTCGAGCTGCTTGTTCGTCATTGGCATCTTCTCTCTTCGGCTTTCTCTTCAACTGGTGATCGCATCTTATCGCTTCCTGTATCAGTTCTGCGAATTTCTCTTCGATCCACATATCCATCCTGACGTCCATCAGTGGTTTGATGTCTTTTACTGAGGTTACCCCTTTTTCTCTCTGGAGGACAGTGGCGCACAAAACGAAAATTCGCTCTGACAGATGCGGCCCTTCTGCTACTCCCATTATTTCCGCTGCCAATACTGAGACGAACCTCCTTCCCGTAGGACCATCTGGTATACCATATTGCTTTCCTTGTAAGCGCATGGCCTGTCTCCACCGTGTGTCCCAAACTGTTGTAGTCCCTTCCAAAGAGTTCACCAACCTTGCTCCAAAACCCTCCTCAAACTTCTCCTGGAGCAACTCGAAGTTCTGTCCATCATTCGGTTGAGGGTGAGCTGTTTGTATAAGGTCATTACTTGTAACCTCGTCATCCGATGCTCTATCTCGCCCATGAGAAACTTGGCTGGATGGGACTATGTCGAGGGAGCTTAGTGAATCCTGCCTTCCTCGGTATATTGCACAAGGTCCTCCGGAAAGATGTGTGTTTAGCCTTCTGTATCTCCTTCCACAACCCGGGCATTGTGTCCCTTGGTTACTCGGATCCACGCTTGTATCCATAAAATTGCCGGTTACTAACTTCGTTGCCTATGAGCACTTCGTTGCTTATGGTATTGCCAAACAAAACAATTTAAAAATTAGAAATTTCCAACTTCGGTGATTCAACAAAACCATAAGTCCAAATGAAAGCGGAGAAAAAGGATTCTAGCAAATATTTTTTCACGAAAACGAACTGCACTCACTTGATGCACTTCCTTGCCAAAAATCAACAACTTGCTCACTCTTTTTCCCACTTATTTTCAACAATTTTTACGGAGCGAATTTTTAACAAGTTCACCGTACAACGTTGCCAGGATTTATTTTTTATTTTTATTTATTTATTTATTTATTCATTTTTTTTTTTTCATAGATTTTTTTACAAGAGTTGTTTGAGTACCTTCGGAATTCAAGTGTAATAGGATTAGGTACCTACTAAAAAAATATTTTAAACATCAATATTTCACCAATTACAATAATGTAAAGAACGTAGAAAGATACATACCAAAGCCAATAGTTCAGATACATTTTGCCTTGAAACTATTATGAGATGGACTACCTAATCTTGCTGTGAAATTCTATAATCTTCTTTTGGATTTCAATTAATATTGATTCTAATCTGAATCGCGTTTTAGCAGCATGGATTTATTCATATAATGAAACAACCAATATTCCGTAATGTACCAAGTGAAACAATTCATTATTGACTAAATTTCATAGTAGGTACCTATCGAAAAATAGGAATATGATATAGAACAATAATTTTTATCTCTATGTGTGCATGCGAGAGATGTCCTTTCATTCTTAAGGCTCCAGAAAATTAATTTATTGAACCAACCCTCACTTTACGGACTCGAATTGTTCCAAGATATTTTCATTCGCGAGCAATCATCCTCACCTTTAATAGTTCGTTTTATGTGGAGATCCGTCTAATAAAAGAGAACCGGGATACTAAGGACCTCGGCGTATCGAGCTGTTTTCATGGTCCGTCCATTAATCCTGAAAGCTCGCTCGGTTTGGATTACGGGGATAACCCCTTTTTTTTTGTAAAGCAGTTTTAGCGGAGGAGCTGTAAAAGCTAAGCTAATCTCCCTTGTTATTGGCTTTTTTATTTATTTATTCATTGTTCATCGTGTTACAACCGATTTAATTGAACACCATCAATCTTACTCAAATCGCGTTAAGTACTCATTTATGGATATGTTCGGTGTTTCATTGTTGTGATATATAGCCTACACATTTCAAACTGTTTGATTGCGAAGCCAACAAAATGAATTACGGTAAACGAAAAACAATTTAGCTGTTAAGTGCGGTTGGAACTAATCATCCAACATGGAAGGGGCCCGCTACCTTTATATCATGCTAGAAATACCCGTCGTATTTGATCGGAAAATGTATTTACGAACTCGGTAAATGTTTACTGGTCTTTTGTTTTACAGAATCATTACAAAACAAAATAACTATGAACTAATTCTGTTATTTGAAAATCTTACTACATTTCAGTGATTCGTTGAGTTAAAGACAACTAAATTTCGGCTTAAGCTGTAAACACTTATCAGGTGGAAATTTCCCCAAGGATATTATTGCAACGCCTAGAAATATAATATTCGCATGATTATTACGGGGCTTTGCCTATATAAGTCTCTTAAATTATCACATAACTATGAAACTTGCCTATGTATAATAACCTTTCTTACTGGTGCAATATAACTATTCGTCAAGTGTCGGTACCCGTTCTTATTTGAATTGTCCTTCAATCTTACTAATTTCATGAGAATAACGCCCAATTGGTACATAATTCAGTAGAATTATATTATACTGAGTTATTGTATCATTTACGAAGATGCAGAGTGATAGGTAGGTACTCGGGGAAATTCCATTATTTCTGTAAAAAATTACCAATAGTTCTTGCATGAATATGATACTTAGAAACTTTCAAAACATATAGAGCTAACCATTGCTCCCGATTTCAACGAATTCTTTGGGCTGGCTGCTGAATTTCATTTGAAATATTTGTTTAGAAACTATTTACAAATAGTTGTACTGTGGATGGTCTTTTAGAAAAACTTGATGAAAAAATATCTAAACTTTCCAATAAAATGAACATGTTGGATGACGCTACACGTTTATCAAATTGTCAAATAATTTATTGCTTTTGGGAGAAACTGTATGATTTTTCATGGCAAAAGTTGTTAACCATCAGTCGGAACGTTTTCTGCTATAGAAAATAATCCTTAGATCTGCATTTTGAAGCATTGTTGCCTCTATCAGTCCAAGCGTATTTGTTATATTGTCACAGTCATGTATTACACAGAAGCAGTTGTACTTATTTACTGTTCAATTTATTTTCGATTTTCATTGTTTCAAAAAATGAACATGTCTGACAGATGATGGGGAATCGAGGACTTAGAAAGGCGACGCAAGTTGCTATTCTCAACGCGAATTACATGTCAAAGAAACTTGAGCCGTTCTATGACACACTGTTCAAAGCACCTGGAACGAACTTGGTAGCTCATGAGTTCATATTGGACCTTAGACCCTTCAAAAAGACGGCTGGAATCCAAGCTGGTGACGTGGCTAAAAGACTAATGGATTTCGGTAAGTAACATAAAACAGGAATGATCGTTCCGACGAAATTCCACGAGAATCGGGATGAGGAATATAGAATGGTTATTTTTTATCTATAAAGGAAAAGTAGCGTTAAGTTGGTTTTCATAAGCGATTTAACTCTTCAGGTTTTCACGCTCCAACCATGTCATGGCCAGTAGCAGGAACATTGATGATTGAACCGACTGAATCTGAAGATAAAGAGGAGCTTGATCGTTATTGCGAAGCGTTAATTTGTAAGTATAAAAAATATCCAATAGGATCACATTTGTTTCAACAGTCAATTCGCCACTACTGTACATAATGAATTGAGGAAAACTTCACAGTGCAAACTTGAACAGTGTGAATCCATTCCCACACTCAAACTTGGTTAGTTATAGGCACTTTATTAGTTCAGTACCCTAAAAAATATTGGTATACTGATAAAATCAGTAATCTAAACCTTGTGTGGCTCCAAAACAATATATTTTACCGATCGAGCAGAAAGATCAATTTTAAACGCTGTGAGTGACCCATCTATGTTGATCTTAATGGTACTGTATATTATATGCTGAAGGGTGACACATGAAAAATAATTTCTGACGATTGAGATATTGAAATATTTGATTGAATATATGAATACTGAATTGAATATTGAATTGAAATATTTGATTTCTTACTGACACATGAAATATAATTTCTTACTAACGATTGTACCAACATTTTTTAGTATCTTATTAATATTACTTTCCTAGAGGTTGTTCCAGGACTTTGTCTCATTTTTATAAATCCCTAATTCACTTTAGTCACCCTGCCGTCCTTTGTAATCATCATCTAGTGCTTTAGAACAAACCCAAAATATGATCATCAAAATAATCAAGTCGACATCTTTGTGAACGACGTAAAACCTAGTAAAGATAGCATTTCACTTATTATTCATCAACGTGAATAATTCCTGTTGTTCTTAGGTATCAGAGACGAAATATCAGAAATAGAGGCAGGCAAGATGGAGAGGCGGTTGAACCCACTGAAATGCGCACCTCACACGCTGTCACAGGTGACATCCGACAGCTGGGACCGACCGTATTCAAGAGCTAAAGCAGCATTTCCCGCGGTGAGTATCAACCTTCTGAATGTTGAATACGACTACCAATCGTACCTTACGTTATTCGTATGAAACTGCAATCTGATTACGGACGAATTGAATATTCATTATTGATGACTAGAGGCGGTAGGAGTTAATTTCGCTCTTAAGTTATTTCACACGGAAAATAGGATGAAATAATTATGTTGAGTGTCACATGATGGACCCAACAGTGGTCCAAAAATATTTAAATTTCTTGGAGAGTCCTTCAAATTAACCAGAATTCTGACTGGATGAAACCCTACTGAATGAGCACTGAACAAACATAGGTAGGAACTTATTTAACCATCTCATCTCACTCCCAAACATTCAATTGTGAAAACTTTAATAAAAATGTATGCCTGACTTCAATTTGGCTTTTTATATTCCTCCAATGTTTCTCCCCAAGAATTCAGGGAGTTGCTCAAAAAACCAGATTTATAATAACAAATTAAACCAAAATTAAGAAAATAATTTTTGTTAAATAGACATTTTATTAAAGTTTTCTAATAATGTAAACTCCCCAAATGAAGAAACGTTCAATTGAGAGACTTGAAAATAATTGTAAAATAAATTAAACGAAAACACCTGATATGGTTCTGAGGAAAGAACATTTAATACAAAAATGATTCATCATTGTCACAATAACAGGATGCCGCAATAATTCATTTCCTGCTTATCATCTACATTAGACACTCGACAGTTAGTTGTGATGGGATTCGAACATAGTACCGCAGTAATATCTATTTCATATGCTTTAATTACAGTGTCACTGGCTCGTGTTTTCACGCCTTGTGATTTAGTTCGGCATATCAAACTCAACGACCTCATAAATGAAACTGATATTCCCGTTGTGGTGTGCGCATCCGGCTACAGATATTATGATACGTCTCATCGTCTGATCCACCCTAATGGTACAGTTGACTATGGCATTTTCGGGCTTAACGAAAGAACTTGCTCTGGGCTTGAGATCCAGGATCTCACAAATGACGTCTTATCTGCCGAATTCTCTTGCTTACACGGCGTAAAAACCATGAAAAATTTCAAAAATTTTCATAAGAGACTGTGCAGGTCGAATATGGTGAAACAAGTAAACTGCGGAGGCTTGATTGTGTTAACCCCGATCTACCAAGATCTCTTGGACTCCACGCTGGGGGAAGAGCCTGCATTGACTGATCAACTGGAATCAATAAGTCTCAGCGAGAAGGAAAAAATCGAAATTAATCTACTCAACTACACCAGCCGAGCCATAGGCCTAGATGGCTCACCAAGAAAAAGTAATACTCATGAACGATTCGGTTCTCTCAGGATGACATCTACAATCGAAGATTCTACTACGATTTATGTTGAAGGTCCATCTCCTGCAACTAATACGAGTACCAGGATTGAAGTAGAAGAGCCAATTAGTACAACCACATTTGCAGTGAATAATAATAGGGTAGAAGATGATGAATATTCAACTGACTACGTAAACTTGGATCATGCATCTGAAAAGAAGGACACCAAGATAACTCCCGAGTCCACTACTCTTTCAATTATATCCGTCTTGGTATTGCCGGGTTGTGCTATTTTCGCAATGGTACTGATTTACATGAAGAACGCATTCCACAGTCGTTGATGTTCATCATACGTAATAAACTATCTGAATACACAATTTCCAAGTGAGTTTTTTCATTGCTTGTCATGCCTATTGGGATTTAGTGTAAGAAATGAAGCGATTGCTACCGATCCAACAATGTTGTTATGTTTCTTGGAGGTTTTATTCCTTGAGATTGATAGAAAGCGATGAAGATATTTCTGGAACATTTTCAACCTTCAAGTGATTTTTATAAAAATTTCAAAAAATATTTTGTTTGTTTCTACTTGGACGATATATTTGCCCTTTTGTGTTATTTCACATACTATGTTGTATTTTGAATGCTATTGAACTCGACCGCTAAATAAATAATTAATAAACGTGTATTACTCATAACTTATAATGAATTTGAATGCAACTAAGTTAAAATCATGTGGCCCTTTTTTCAAAATCTTGATGATTTGTGACAAACCATTCATTCCACATATCTCATTAGTCTCAAGTGGTCGAGAAATAAACCCACCTAAGTAATAAATTGTATTTAAACTAATATCTTGACAAAGGAATGGAACTTAAATCCTGCTAGTTTGTTAGAATTTTGGTAGCATTGGTTTGAAAGAAGCTAAAAATTTTAAATTTCAGGCATATCTTATTAAGGTAGATGTATATTATCATCAATATCAACTATATCCCAAGAGTATTAAATGTATCCAAGTACAGAAAGTACTGAAAAACTCTAGTATTCAAAATAGGTACCCATTTTCCTAAATGGATATCATCGACATATCGAGACTACGATGATTTAATGAATTTATTCAGAAGAAATTAACACACCTTTAGTGCAATTCTATAGTGTTTATTGTATAGTGAACATATTTAAGTCAATCGTAGTGAGTTTGTACTGTCAAGTAATGTGAGTGTTCATTTTCCAGATTTTTTTTTTTTTTTTTTTTTTTTTTTTTTTTTTTTTTTTTGTACCAAAAAGGACCTATCGAAAGGTCTAATATCGTGATTTCATGATTTTAAAACGATTACTGTAAAAAAAGCCTTCAGAAAGAGCACAGAAAATCCATGTATAGGGAACTCTGAAATCTAAATTTTTATCTAAGTTTTGTCTTCCTTTTTATGACAATATCGTAATATCTACTTGAATTTATATCGAATACAATATTGCAAATATTTATACTGTACTAGCGTTATAATAATATGAAGTATTTAATGTTTGTCCATAGCACTTCGTGAAAGGCGACACCAAGATTTGGCCAACTGTTGGACGCATTGACGACGCCTACGGCGACAAACATTTGGTTTGCACGTGTCCACCTATCCTTCCAGATTTTTAATCAATTCAACGTTTCTGAAATTAACAAAACTACATTATTTAACTGCATTTGTATAAAGAACTTTTGAAAGTAGAATTGTCATTTATGCCTAAGCCTCATATATGTGTTTTTTGCTCCTGCGTACTTTCAATATGTACCAGCGCCTTCAAAATTATATAATAATGATAATAATTAGGCTATTAATATTACCAAAGATTCAATAAAGCAAGCAATCTCTGGGTGTACTATACGTTACATCACGCACAATGAGTCTTGCAAAGATAGATAATATGACATTTTTCTCAATTATACTTCAATAGTTAATCTACATCAATAATGACAGAGCAATGCAAGACATAGGAGTCAAAAAGAAGTTTTACTTAGAAGTAAAAAGAGTCCAGAGTTCGTCGAACTCTATCATATATGACCACCCAGTTCATTAATTTGTGGAAGTTGTTGAAACAATTTGTCGTTAAACATATATATAGGATGTGCGTAAACGAACATAAATTATTGTACCAAATTTTCTCAGAAACAGAGAATATTAATTTTTGTATTCGTTTTAGAGATCAAAAATATGAGTTAGGTATTTTTTTCAGTACTCCGAATTGATAACAAAGCTTTTTCTACTCCAATATTAATGGGATGCGATATTAGCTACGTTTCACTCACCAGAATGATAGTCAAATAATTATGTTGGTATCACTAGGAGAAAATCACCGACTTGGCGTGCTCGCAGATTTGCGTGACTCACAATCAGTAAGGAAAAAGGCTTTTTGTTCTGTTAAACGAAGATGATCGTGTCAACGACTTCTCTGTCGGGGATTGTTCAAATACATTATATTGTGTGGGTATACTCGTTTCCCTTCGGTTGAAGAAAAATTCCCGATATAGGAGTAGACACCATTCGTCAACAAATCGCGAGACACACGAACTTTTGTGATTATCCGGGTGCTATTAAAGTGAGGACGAATGAACAATTGTTTGAAAAAAAATATGAGAGCGAAAAATGCTAAAATATGATGCCATATCGTATGTTATCGTACCTCATTGATCTCAACTTATAGTGCATGGAAATGAGGTCAAGTTGCATAGTCATGAAGAGTATCTATTGGCCTGAAAATGTTATATTTAGTATTTTTAAATGAAAGATTTTTTTTTTTTTTTTTTTTTTTTTATGAAAGAAGATTCCATCCTGAGGATTTTTATACCATTTGCACTTTCCTTCTATGAGGTTTGCTATTCCTGCTTTTTCAAAGTTTCGGCAAAAAGTGATGTCACACCCCAAGTGGAAGGGGTGCAATAATGGAGTTTATTACCAAATCTTCGGAAATCATACTAGGAAAACTATTTGCCGAAGAAGAGTGTAATTGATGTCTGTATTCTCAGAATAAATTTCATCTGCTTTCATTGAAAAAGGAGTTACAATGTTGAATCGATATGAACAGTTTGGTCATCATCAGTAACAAAATCAGAAACGCTTGCATACAAGTCTGCAACACATTGGGAGATTTTATGTCTTTAGTTGCAGACTCGTATGTGTTGCATACTCGTATGCAAGCAGAGCCACTCAGCTGATCCGGACCCGGGGCATCGTCAAGTAAATGTCCTAAAGAGGCTACATACGAAATTACAGCTTCCTAAAGCGTAAAGTATAGAAATTACCGATTAAAATTATTTAACCACCGCTTCACAAATCAAACTATTCTCGCAATAATCGGATCACCTGCTATGGATCAAATCATCGAAATACCAGCTCAGTGAAATCATCAGAAATTAACAAGCAGTTGCAAGCATGTTCACAGTATCAACTATTGATAATGATTACCTGTGTGTAAACAATTATTAATATAACCATGCTCATAACTCAGCCTGTTGGCCACGCACTTCGCAGTAGTTAACATAATATGGTTGGATAAATCGAGAGCTTTCGAATGAATGGTCAACGAATTTTGTGGGATGAAAAACGACGAAGTACCATTTCCCTAGCAACGATTCGGTTGTAAGCGGAAATCATCAGAAAACCAACCTTAACGCTTTTTTTAACGCTTTTATTTAACGCATTTTTTTAACGCTTTTTTCGTTTATGTGCCAAAGTAAAGACATAAAATGTCAAAATATAAAACCAACAGGCGGGTATTCTTTATTCCTAAACGTGTTACTGACATTTGTGACCACAAAAGAGGTACCTAGTAATAGTGAATAAATAATATCTTGATACATACTATTAACAAATGATTTTGAAACGCTGGAATCAGTAAATAATTTGTGATAGTTCAAGTACCTATCAACAGCTTTTGTTAGATATGTGAGCATAAAAGTTATTATTGCTGAAATATATAGCAAAACAAGTTATCATACTATATTCTGCTATGAAACTGTTATATAATTTTTGAACAACTTTTTATTCTGAGATTAGGAACGTGATAGTTTTTAGATTCTGAATTAAAGCAGCTCTGGTATTTATGAGCATATTTTTAAACGATCTAGTTATTATTTTAAAAAATTCAAATAATATTCAGCTTTGAAGTGTAAATTAACAATTTGCAGCTTGTCCTCGAAATTTGTGCTCAAAAACTGCAATTTTTCTTCAAATCTTTTCATTTAAGCTTCTTTTTTGGTTCATTTCTTCAAAAAATAGCTGTTGTAAACGACGGTTTGTACGTTGTTTTTGTGAGCAATTTTCAGTACATGTGCCCGAGCTGACTTGCAAAAGTCAAAAAATGACATCTCAAAGTTTGTGGGTTTACGTACAATCCATAAAAAGAAATTTGAATGCAGCGGTCCAGAGGTTTAATCCGAAACTACTAGACCAAATTTTATGAAACTTGTATCCAAAATCACCTAGAGGTATAACGATTCCACGGCAACGCATCGGTTTCGATCAACCCTATAGGGGATACTATTGAAATAAGATATATACATAGCATTTAAAAATTTATTTCAACCCTTTACAAAATAATTTAAACCCTTTACAAAAATAATTCAACTGTTTGCAAATCCCTTTAAACTATTTACAAAAATAATTCAACCGTTTGCAAATGTATTTAAACCATTTACAAATGTATTTAAACCATGTGCAATTGTATTTAACCCTTTTACAAATATATTTAAACCTTTTCCAAATGTACATATTTAAGCCATTACCTACACCAAAAGTTGAACAGCAGTAGAGTTTGTGTGAAACCAAAAAAAAAAAAAAAAAAAAAAACAGGTAAGTACCTACTAGTTTTTATGAGGAGCGAACACAAAATTAATGAAGTTGTCGTCCAGTTGCCGCATCGGGCAGTAGTAAGAACATGTTCATCACGTACTTCGCGCAGTCTTGAGGTGTAATTGAAGACACTTCTCTGAATTACTTCCATAATATGATGTTCTCCTTGGCCGCTTAACATCTGTCTTGCTACTGTTTTGATTTTGGAGAAAACTTGCTCAACAGGGTTTAGCATGGGGGAATAGGGTGTCAAAAACTTGAGGGTCATTTGAGAAGTATCCATAAATGATGTAACCGTGACTGATCGATGAATTTGTGCATTGTCCATGATCAATAGCACACCGTGGGAGTCCTCTTGAATTTTCAATTCTAGTTTTCTTAGAAACTCACAAAATAGTTCGGCATTCGTAGTGTCAGAACAAATTATTTTAAAGCGATCAATCACTTGATTGTTGACTGCGACAATAAGGGAAGTGTTTCGTCCTCGGACAGTGGGAATAGTCACAACAGCCCTTCTACCTGTCCTTGAACGTGCTTGAGATCGCCGCATGTGGAGATTGAATCCACTTTCGTCAATAAATATAATTTTTTCCCGGTTTGTGGGTACTGACTGATTGAAACTGGCTGCATACGTCATGCGAAGCCGTATTGTTCTATCATTGTTCATGCGATCTAGTTCTATTGAGGCTTTTTTTAACGTAATCTTCAACTTTCTCAAAGCATTTTGTACAGAACTTCTGCTTAGTAGAATACCCCTTTCATTAGGCTTCTCTCGAATTTTTTCAAGTGTGATACCGGGCTCGTTTTCAATCAGCGACTCAATTATTTGAAAGGTGTCGGAAGTTAGTAGCGTTGGCCTTTTTGGTTTATTATTTCCAATAATAAGCCTATGTGCGTAGAATCCAAATTTGAAAAGTCCGTCCGCCGTCCGCCGTTCGCCGTCCGGTGTCCGCCGTCCGCCGTCCGGGCCATAAAAGGCCTAAGAATTGACTTAAAAAACCTGTTCTTTCGCACATAGACTCCATTTGGTGTCTAGTTGGTCCTAACGTTTAACCATCCCGATCGCTTTACTCGCATAGATGATATGGGCCAAAAACGGGCGAAAAAGTGTCTTTTTCGCCCCCCGCACGCCTGGCACGCTTGGCAGGTGGTGAGCGGGGGGGTGGAGTGAGAGGAGGCGCCGCGGCACCTTGTGGTGGGTACGGCGCGCGGCGTTCCTTCTAGGCATGAATACATCACACCCATCCTAGAATAAGGGTACAACTCAAAAATTGTCATTTTCGGCAAATCGCATTCAAAGTTTTCCTTCCACACCATTGGCTACCCGTTCTTTGGAACACGATGAACATAATTTATCTTTGCGAAACTTGTTTCCTACATTATTACTCTAACGCCCCATAGTGAATAAATAGTTTTTTGTCAGTGGGAAGGGAGTGGGGGGAACGGTTTTGTTGATTTTTTAAAAAATTTTTGAGTTGTTCCAACTCAAACACTGAAATCTCACCAGTCAGGATCCAAAATGTTCAGAAAAGAAAGACACAAGTTAAAATTGTCCACACAAAAAGGAAACAACTCAAAACGAAACACAGACTATGTGAACTCATCTGAGTTGTGTCTTTCTTCCTAGGACGTGAATTGGTTACTCCCTCCATAGAAGAAAGACACACGCACTCTCTAGCGGAATTAGAGTGCCCTACACATATCTCCACCTTCTACAGACAAACTAGACCGTTTCTACTTCTCAGAACCACAACTACCTAACTCAAAAATCGCGATTTTTGAGTTGTACCCTTATTCTAGGACGGGTGCGATATGTTTTTTTCTAGGTCATATTTGTGTGCTTTTCCTACGCATATTTAATAACATATCCTCTCGACTTTTCGTACGTACTTAGATAATGATATTATTAAGGCAATAACTATTTGAATAGATAGGAGCTCAAATCGAGAAATACGAGTATAAACATGCGTATATAATTATAGAAGTATAGGTTGTGGCAACTCGAAATAGGACACGCCGAGGAGTCTGGACGGACCTTATGACGTACGCAAGCCAACTAAAACTACGATCATACTCAATTGAAAAAATAATAAACCTTTGTGAAATAATTTGCAGCGTTTTTCCTCTGGGCGCATTCCTTACAACTTTATCAGGCTCCTATACTTCTTAAGTATAGTCTTTCCTGTGTCATATTTTATTCCTGATGTTGAAGCAGCTTCTCTCACAGAATAACCTTCCTCGTGTAAGTAGACAAATTACCTCATACTTCCCTCGCGTCTAAATACATTAGGAGGGTTGACAAGAGAGTCCGAGGAATCCGTATCACAAACTATTCTTCGAAAAACACGGCGACGGACAACAAAAGAGTTACCACTTGAATCGCTGTCACTCATATTGAAGAATCAATCAATACCGTTCAAATTTAGTCAAACTTGACGAGAATAACAACTAACAATAAATCGCGGATTGAAGAAGAAAGTTTTATTGAGTGGAGAGCATATGAAAGTGTAACGGTGTGGTGCGAACCTTGAAGTGATGATGACATCTCTTTTGAATGGCAAAAGAATTCTCTCGCCATTCAGAAGGGATATAATTGGTGCCTACGCGAATCGGAAACTCTACTGGCCCTTTTTAATTCTGAAAGGTTTAAATATATTTGTAAAAGGGCAAATCACAATAGTACATGGTTTAAATACATTTGTAAATGCATTAGCGAACGGTTGAATTATTTTTGTAAATAGTTTGAATGGATTTGCAAACGGTTGAATTATTTTTGTAAAGGGTTTACATTATTTTGTAAAGGGTTGAAATAAATTTGTAAATGCTATATATATTGAAAAGTAAAAATTTTCTGGTAAACATGAACTATCGAATGAGCTGACATAGTTCCGATGAAATTCCCACTTAACGAATCATGATTACTATAATTCTTGTCACATATATTGATAGACTAGTGGAGCGTAGGTAAATGTCTTAGTCGGTACTCCTGTAAGTAATAGCAGTAGATGTCACTGAGTACTATAATACTCAAATATAAGTAGTTCTTAAATTCATAGGGACTAGTAAAATATAGGCGTTTTACTTAATTTCTTCTCAGTGTCTTCTCTTTACAGTTATATTGTGTTAATGTACCAACCACAGACTACGTATAATAATTATAGTCCATTTTTTTTGCGTTGAAACAGAAATAGTAAACAATAGTGAAATAATTTGCAGCGTGCTGCCCTAACATTTTCAGAATGCACCAAAAAGGATTCTTAAGAGGTACATTTTCAAAATTTTAGTCTCATTAGAGTTTGTTGAAAGGAGGAAGTGGTAGAGTTGGGTGTTAAGCTACAAGAACATTACCTACTAGATACGTGCATGTCCAATAAATTATTCTCCGAACTGGACCAATGCCAGAGGACTGGTTTAATTTTCTCTTATATCTTGTGTTGAGAGGGAGTATTCCGGAATCCGTACCCCGAAGGAATGGCTCGTTGACCCGAAGTCCGCTCCGTGGACATTACGCTGTTCTCCTGCATTCAAAACGTATTCCATTATTCAGTTCAAAAATTGTAGTTGTTAGACGTAAGAAAATAAATGACCACGCGTGCACACCAAATAAATATTATTGAATACTTTGCTTATTCACGCCTAGGTGTATTCCTGCACAGCTAATCACTGATTGGTACTTGTTCATTCAAAACCTGGGGCTCTGGGATACTTGGCAGGTACCCCTACCACCCTCCCTACCTAAATTCTAACCGCTAAAAAAAGTTCCAGTCATGCAGCATTATCATATGAGCGAATTGTCGTAAATTATCATTTCGTATAATGTTAAATTGTTTTGAAATTTGAGCTGTTTGAGTGCAAGCAAATAGTTAACTATTCATTCTATGGCAAACCTTATTCTAAATAATAATCTACTATTCAAAAAGAGGGTTTGGATTTTCAGCTTTTTAGAAGTTTTTATCGTTTTTTTTTTTTTTTTTTTTTTTGCAAATTTTAATGTAATTTAACATTTTCAGCATACTTCAGTCCATAAAATTTCAAAAAAATACTCTATTTTATAGTTAATCAACTTTATTTGACTTAAATTTTGCTGAAAGAATATATAAATTTAACAATTGTTAGCCATTTTTAGTGATTTTTTTTTAGTACATTTTTTGAAATTTGACTAATTTAGTGTGCTCAAAAATTGTTGGCCAACAAACTCATCGTTTCTTTTGGAAAGCTTGATTTTTTGACGCAAGAACGGAATTTTTATCTCAATCCTAAGGGGAGTTTTCGTCTGGAATGACACACACACACATACAAAAATATACATATGAAAAAGCGTTAAACTCTGAGATTTATTTCAGAATGTCTCAAGAGGGATTTCAATGAAGAAATTTTGACTTTAAAATTTTTGGGGCCATTGCTTCATTTTCTACGGAAATTCGCTAAATGATAAAACATGGAATATGCTGTAGGATACTAGAACCCGAATTTCTAATTCCAATTTTCCAGCCTACTGATCATCCGAACGAACGCTGGACATCGGAATTCTTTTATTGCTCAGCGATGGGCCGATCATCGTTCAGAAACGTATTCAATCTTATTTATACCTCGTAATTGTTTCCTAGGGGTCTCTTAATAATTTTCATTTTCAGCACCGTAGTTCTATTAGGAAAGAAATTGTCCTCTTGATAACTCCAATGATTTTTTCATCACTTTGGGGTTACAATTTCGTAACGTTTTTTGGCACTTACGTACCTAATGTCATGGCTTCACCCAGCATTTTAGCGAATTTTTGAAGAAAATCAAGCTATTGCTCTCGCCTCAAAATTTGTAGAATGTGAATTTTTGAAAACATTTTATGCAGAAATCCGTTTCAGGCTATTCAGAATCATATTCTGAAGTTTAACGCATTTTTTAATGTATGTATGTATGTGTCCAGGTTGTCAGTGGCAGCGTGGACATGGAGCAGACCTGGCGGGCTAAGAAAAGTAAATATGATAGAAATGATCTTCGACAAGCGATATCTGAGCTAAAAGGAGTGGCACCTAATAACATCAAGGTCATGGCTGCAACCGTGTCATGGCACGGGGTGCCACGGAGTTAATCGAGTTGGGCATCTCGGCAGGAGTACTCCATGGTATCACCAACCACGTCCTGAGGGGTTCTTACTTGAACTGGTGGTCATTTTATAGGGGCACTTCCTTTCATCCCAGTCTTCCTCCTCGTCCCGCAACTTCCCTTATCCCTAGAGCCGGCGTCGGGTAAACCTGGGCGTCCTTCCCACTTTTTATTTTATTTGTTTATTTTTAATTTAATAGTGTGCCCCCTCCGCCTTTGAGGGGAGTTTTGTAAAAAAAAAAAAAGTATATATGTATGTATGTGTCATTCCAGACGATAACTGTCCGTAGAATTGTGCTAGAAACTTCAAACAAATTTTAAAATGTTAAGGACACAAAACGAAAGTTCAAGTTCGTTGGTCAGCATGATCGGATTACATCTTCGGGTTGAAATTTTCAAAAATGTAGTAAAAAATTTCAAAATTTTTCGATTTGTTGTACGAAATAATTTTTTCAGTATACTAACATGTGGTATATTCGGAATCAGCGTAAAATTTCCTTATAAGAATATTTATCAAGTTTTCAAAAATTTCAAAGTTGAAAAATCAGTCAAAAATCGAAATAATGCCGTTCGCTAGTTGTAAAAATCGGTAATATTTGCATGAAACATTGTCCAAATTCAGATTGAACTACTCTTATGGAAGTATCCCTGTATAACCAATCCTAGAACCATGCTGTTTAAAACGTAGGTAGTAGGTGCTTTAAAAAATAAAATAAAATGTACCTAATCACAACTGATGAGTTTACTCTGTGCGTGTGTTAATAATTTGATTCCATGTTTGTCTATCAAAATCTTAAACTAAAATTTCTCAACACGATCAATAGCGACTGAAATGTCGAAGATTTCTTCAAAAATTCGCTCATGGGGTCATGCTGCATGACTGGACTTTTTTGAAGTTTTTATCGATTTTTTTCGCAAATTTTAATGTAATTTTACATTTTCAGCATACTTTAGTCCATAAAATTTCAAATGCTCTATTTCATAGTTAATAAACTTTATTTGACTTAAATTTTGCTGAAAGAATACATAAATTTAACAATTGTTAGCCATTTTAGTGATTTTTTTTAGTACATTTTTTGAAATTTGAGTAATTTACTGTGCTCAAAAATTGTTGGCCAACAAACTCATCGTTTCTTTTGGAAAGCTTGATTTTTTGACGCAAGAACGGAATTTTTATCTCGATCCTAAGGGGAGTTTTCGTCTGGAATGACACACACACACACACACACACACACAAATATGCATATGAAAACGCGTTAAACTCTGAGATTTATTTCAGAATGTCTCAAGAGGGATTTCAATGAAGAAATTTTGACTTCAAAATTTTTGGGGCCATTGCAATAGCTTCATTTTCTACGGAAATTCGCTAAATGATAAAACATGGAATACGCTGTAGGATACTAGAACCCGAATTTCTAATTCCAATTTTCCAGCCTACTGATCATCCGAACGAACGCTGGACATCGGAATTCTTTTATTGCTCAGCGATGGGTCGATCATCGTTCAGAAACGTATGCAATCTTATCTATACCTCGTAATTGTTTCCTAGGGGTCTCTTAATAATTTTCGTTTTCTGCACCGTAGTTCTATTAGGAAAGAAATTGTCCTCTTGATAACGCCAATGATTTTTTCGTCACTTTGGGGTTATAATTTCGTAACGTTTTTCGGCACTTGCGTACCTAATGTCATGGCTTCACCCAGCATTTTAGCGAATTTTTGAAGAAAATCAAGCTATTGCTCTCGCCTCAAAATTTGTAGAATGTGAATTTTTGAAAAAGTTTTATGCAGAAATCCGTTTCAGGTTTTTCTGAATCATATTCTGAAGTTTAACGCATTTTTTTATGTATGCATATATGTATGTATGTACCTGGGCGTCCTCCTCACTTTTTTATTTTATTTGTTTATTTTCCAATTTAATGGCGTGCCCCCTCCGTCTTTGAAGGGAGGTCCTAAAAAAAAAAAAAAGAAGAAAAAAAAATGTATGTATTATATGTGTCATTCCAGACGATAACTGTCCGTAGAATTGTCCTAGAAACTTCAAACAAATTTTAAAATGTTAAGGACACAAAACAAAAGTTTAAGTTCGTTGGCCAGCATGATCGGATTACATCTTCGAGTTGAAATTTTCAAAAATGTAGTCAATAATTTCAAAATAGCCTGTTTTTTGCGATTTGTTGTACGAAATAATTTTTTTCAGCATAATAACATGTGGTATATTCGGAATCAGCGTAAAATTTCCTATAAGAATGTTTATCAAGTTTTCAAAAAAAAATTTTTCAAAAAAGTTTTCGTTTTTTCAAAATTTTCAAAGTTGAAAAATCAGTCAAAAATCGAAATAATGCCGTTCGCTAGTTGTAAAAATCGGTAATATTTGCATGAAACATTGTCCAAATTCAGATTGAACTACTCTTATGGAAGTATCTCTGTATAACCAGTCCTAGAACCATGCTGTTTAAAACGTAGGTAATAGGTGCTTGTTAAAAAAAAAATGTAATCACAACTGATGAGTTTACTCTGTGAAATATTCCGTCCTCCGATTCTCTCGGTCGCTCTCTTTAATGTTTTATTTGTCTATCAAAATCAAAAACTAAAATTTCTCTACACGATCAATAGCGACTGAAATGTCGAAGATTTCTTCAAAAATTCGCTCATGGGGTCATGCTGCAAGACTGGACTTTTTTACTCTCAACGAACTTTCGAGTAGAAATACTGAAAACACAGGTTTTAAACTTTAGAAAATGGAATTAGGGTCCTACAAACAAACAAACAAAAATCATTGAAATCCGTTTTGGAGAATTCTTAAACGGATCCTGAAATAAATCTGTTACTTACCTATTAATTTTATTTTGCCTCAGTACCTTGCAGTCGTTTTCTAGGTTGTCTTAACTATTTTCCAATTTCCAGCGCCGCGCCGTAGGTTGATTAGAAAATACTCTACGTAACCGTAACACGATTTTGTAACCGATTTTCTTAACACAGCCTTGAGTTGGTTGGATAAAAACGATGATACCTTATCCAGAATAGTATATTAGGTTCGAGGGATGAGCATTATTTGAAAAAGACGTCTATTCCAAACGATTGACTGCATGAGTATTTTCGAAGTGCCAAGATATCGTGCAAAGTGTCAAGCGCTACCACCTACTAGTGGAAGGGTCAAAACGAAAGTGTGGTGAAAACCTGTTTTTCTCCAATAAAACAGCTGTATTTTCTCTCCTAAAGGACCGCTCTCCTACTATACCCCTACGTGTTTTCGCCCTGAGTTCGGTAATTATTCCGTTTCAGGGTACCTATGAAACTTTTTTCCTTTTCTTTTTTTCAAAGGCAAAAGGTCACAAGACTCTGCCCTTTCCATGTCCAAGCTCAGCTCGAAGCCGACACCTCCCAATCGGGGGCGATTAAAACATCCCCGGGGCAGAAACGTTCGCACGAATTCCAGCGGGGTTTTCCACCCAGAGCAAATTGCGGCAATTGATTCTAACTTTGCTTGGAGCTATGGGAAGGAAAATCGGTTTTCCATCCATCGATAAGAACGGAATCGGAAAGCTATTGCGAACCTCCGGCAACCGATAATTAACTAGTTAGGAGACAGAACCTCAAATTTCACAGTAATTGCAAGAAACGTAAAAGATGATAATTCGATGGAGATAATCGGTATCGAAAATTAATGAGGACTCTCCTGTGATGAGCGTGATGGAACCGACATGGAAAGTTCAAGAAATGTTTGTTTATATTCAACACCCCATGAAAACTTACTTCAACAGGAACTATTGCCACTATAAGACTACAGTGTAAATGTATTTAAACTATTGCTAACTTTCACTGTTATTCAAGTTAAACCAGCGACACGCTTGTCTCGCAACCTCCGCAACGAGACGCGCCGAAATGAGTAACAAAGTAGAACTTCGGCCCAACGTTGCCCCCCCCCCCCCCCCCCCCCCCCCCGCCACACCCTGTCAGTTCAAACATAATTTTCTTTGCACATCCTGGGGGGGGGGGGGGGCATGCCCCCTGAGTCCCCTGATATTTTCGAGCTCACCTGTGCTATATGTAATAATATTGTAATCGATTCTATATAAGCTAAAAAATTGGCGTCAAAATACATGTTTTCGGAATTTTGACATGGATATGTCTAAGACGTGGGGGTCTATCTGTGAAAATGTAACACGAAAAGAATGCACCGTTTCTATTTCGGTCGATTTTCACGAACAACCAACCCGTTGGTAGAGGGAAATGTAACATCCGTAATTTTCATCGCACAGAAATAGTTCGCCACGCGTCGGAAAACCCTTGATATATGTGAAGAGTGTACACATCTCAAGCTACCAATTTCCCCCTCCTTACGCACCTGGCTACATTCCTAACTACGTAATTTGACAGTACGATAAACAAAATTTTCGTTTGGCAGAAAATGAATGCTCTTTCTATTTCTATTGATTTTTACGTACAACCAATGCGTTAGCAGCGAAGTGTAACTCCCTTAGTTCAAAGCAGGAAAATCGTTAGCCACTTTTTGGAATGCTCTCATTTTATCATAACATCTCATGATCCCTAAGCCATTGTAGTGTCAAGGAAAGCTGATTTATAACGCTAAGTTATGAACTAATAATGTGAATAGAAGGCACTAGGTATATAGTAGGTATAAATACTATTGAGTAGTAGGTACTTGTGAGCAGTAGATACTAGAAGACGCATTGATTAGGCGGTTGTCGAAGAAACCGACCCTCTCCCAGACCGCTTGCACTCTTGCAATATTTCAGTTGCCAGCCAAAAGATTTGTTGAGTAGTAACTTGGTATAACCTGAATATTAAATTCTTCATAGCAACGGAATTTATTTGAATGAATACACTACACTGCCCTTTGATATGCCGACGCCAACTTCCACAATTTCCCACTAATTTGGTTTTTGGAGAAAAAAAACTGACCACCCACCAACCCAACCCTATTATAAAATAATGTTCTTGAAACAACATTGGATATCACATTATTAACCAGTCAGTGATAACACTGTAACATAACGAAACAAAAGTTTCATGCGAACAGAGAACTCGTACGCATGAAACATTTGTAAGCCGCAGTGTGTGAAATATTGAAGCCGCTCCACTTCTTCCAAGCATCGATCAAAGCAGGATTATTTCACTCCCCGAACAGGACAACATTTCTCGCTTGGATAAGCTTTGTGTTGGCGAGGATTTGTTTGTCAGAAGATCTACATTCACAAATGCATTTATTGTCAATCGTGTAATTGTTATCTTAATCGTTCTTTCATTTTCTCGGTATGCAGATTTGGTTCTTATTTGGTTTGATTCCAATTTTAGTCTTAAACGTTAGCAACAAATCTTGGGAATTTCGGATTTGCTGTCATGGGGGAGGGGTGGAGGGGATGATTACCGATTCTTTCAAACGCTGCACAAGCTACGAATTTCGAGCGATTTTTGTGATTTTTTATTTTTTTCCATTACAAATTGGATGAAGTTTCGGAACGCATGCCAGGAGTTCCAAATTTCCTCATGGGAGGGGGTAATACTGATAGATCATGGTGTTTCAACAATTCTAGTCCGATTTTCGTGATTATTTTTTTGTTTAACCATGAATTCGGTCTAGTTTCGTATCGTACATTAGGAGTTTCAAATTTCTATATGGAAGGGGGTAAATGGTGTTTTAACTATTCTCTTCAGAGTTTCTTGTTCTTTTTTTCTTTCTTTTTTTCAATTATGAATTTGGTCTAGTTATGGAAAATATATCACGAGTTTCAAATTTCAGGCAGGAATTTTTTATGATGGAAACTTACTGTCGGTGGAGAGGGTACATAATTCCGAGAATTAATGATTTTTTTTTTTTTTCTTCTCTTCCTATTTTACCTCTCACTAAAATTATATACAATTCATCCATAGGGACGTCCGTGTAATGCATGCATTACTTACCAATATGAATATGTGTATATTATCTTGAAAATGCAAGATAATCGTTTCAAGTTCTGATGGATTACAATAATTCTTATTTTGGAAGAAAACTTATTATTGTTGCATAGTTACTGTTATATGTATTTCTACCAATGTCATCACAACCCTTGCTGGAATAGTAATATTATCATCTACCATCTGCGGTTGTCATTCCAGACGATAACAGCTTCGGGGGTTCTAGTAAGGGTCTTCGGTACGAGTTGGTAAGTCGGACAGTACAATCCGTATGCGGGCACTATGTTCATAAGTACAGTAAACCCACAAAACGACTCTGAAGTGCAGCTGTAGTACTTTCGGTTCTTCTCACATACTCTTCTTCAGTAAGGGGCTGTTGGTTGTACCGAAGGGGGCTGAATGGTTAAAACTTCCTCAGAACCTTAGAGGTTAAAAAAGAAGTTTAAAAAAAGGAGAAACTTAGAAGTTGAAACTTCCTTATAACTTTTAAGTTACTCTTGAAGTTCCCTCAGATCGCAAGCACTACAACTGAATTCGATGCAAAATTGAGGTAGATATATATTTCCACGAAATGATAATGTTATTGTTATACTAGAGATTATTGTTAGGATGATGTTGTTATTCTGACGATGATTAAACCATCGGAGTCGATCTAATAATTTACCAGTTCATTCTTTGGAAATCTATAACGTTTTCAGCAATGGCTCCAAAAATAGTAGAATACAAATTTTCATGGAAACTCATTTTGAAGATCCCTGGAGCTTATGCATATATATACATATAAAGGAGGGAATCCCAAAAGAGGTATAATGATCTAGGGAATTTAAATATGTCGCAGGTAAGGCATTCTAAGGACTTTTGGCCTACAGCGCAGAGGTACAGGGGAAGAAATAGTACACCATGCCAGCTGGAAAACATACATCCCCCTAGGAGCATTTAAAAAGTTTCGTACTTCACTGGCACCGTTGAAATAACGTAAGACCTCGATAGGGCTCTCAGCTCTTTTCCCAGTGGAAAATCGGCCGTAAGGATATAAAATTACGTACAAATTCTACACAAGAATCTATTCGAAGGTTGGATGGATTATAATACTTCTACTGTTCAATAGGATACGTGCAGAGGGGAGTGTGCCGAAACCAGAAACCGAAATCCGAACAGTTTTCCTGTTTAAAAAGATTGATCCAAGAGCGTTGGGAATTATACAGGAATTTCCTTACTTGTCAAAATCATAACCATTTTTCACCAAACACTAATGAACCATCTCTTTGTGATCATCATTGCGAACCATCTTCTTCCGGAAAACCGATGTGGGTTAAAAAAAAAACGAGTAAGTATGGATAATACTCCTTCACACTTGCAAATGTGGTTGCCATGAATACTCGCAACCCAGGCAGAAAATATTCCCATCTTAGATATTTTGACTTTCGTCGAGCTTTCAATGATGATTTATGTTAATTGATATTAGTTGGCTGAGCTGGGCATCCGAGCCAATTTTTTATTTGCTTAACGATTTTATAGGGAGACCTCTTTCAAGGTTCCCTTCCTTCCGTAATAATGAATTTTCACTGTCTTGATACAGTTTGAATAAAAGCATATATATGTATATATATATAGTATATATATATATATATATATATATATATATATATATATATATATATATATATATATATATATATATATACATATATATAACGATATTCTAGACGATAACTCTGATTAGGAGTGAATAAAAAATACGTTCGTTCGCAAGAAATAAATAAGCATTCCAAAAGAAAGGATAAGTTTGTTGGACAGAACTTTTTGTGAACAATAAATTCGTCAACTTTTAAAAACATGCCAATGAAATACAAAAAATGGCTAAAAATCAATTAATTCTTATTTTAACCAAATTTTACTTGATAATTTATAATATATCAATATGTACACAGAGGAAGCTAGGTCCCACAGTGCATGTAGGTATACAGGTAAGATTAAAAAAAAAAAAGAATCCAGTAGTTGTGTATTCAGATTTTTAATTAAACTATTACAATCACTGTTATTAAGACAAAGTTTTTTGACTAGGAACTGAAGCATAAATAATCTTAGATCACATTATTTTCCTATTGGCTCGATTCCGATTTTTCGATTTTGCCTGGATCCATTCTCAGTAATTTAAAATTTCATAATGGTGTTTGGATACTGATATATCGTGATATTTCCAACATATTTCCGTGAATCTGTAATTGTTCGATTTCATAACGTAAAATAGTTCACACTTTATTGCGGTTGAGAGGAAGGACTCGTTGCTTATTGCATATTAATGTAACTGGTTTGATACCTCAAATACCTAGTACAGGTCAGTTTTCTGGAGTGGGAATAAGTGGGAAACGACCCCAAGTAACTCTGGGTGTTTGGGGAAGGTAGGTCAAGATCAGCTGTTTCTGTGTAAACCCCCCACCCCCCCCCACCCCCCCATACGGTGTGACACCTTACATACGCAATAGATTTAAAATACTAAAGAATTGCATTAAATGAGCGAAAAATCAATAAAACTATAAATGATTGTAAAAATTCAAGATTTATTTTTTCATTGAGTAGATGGATACTGTGAAGAAGGTGTTTTTGTTCTCTGAAAATGATAGGTATGAAAATATCTTTGCACGCTAATTGCTCAAATTTCAAAGTAATTCAACAGAAATATACGATTTCTTACGATAACTTACTCATACAATCGTGCTGCATGCCTGGGACTTGTCGTCACTTAAATTTATACCCAAAACTTTGGCGTGAGTGGTTTAGTTTGAATCAAATAGGTTGTTACAATTGCACTTATGCAGTCTAGTTTACGCAATCATGCTACTCTTCAGCAAGTCGCAAGAACGAGTTTGGTTCGGTTAATAAACCCAAGCGTCACTTACCTTCCCTCGTTAATATTGTATTTCCTCGGCAGTTTGTAAAACACAAGTGGCTGCCAATCTATCGCTTCAACATCTACCGGCGTCATTATACTGGGACCAGGTCGCTGTTACAGAAGCTTGTACAGTTGCTTATCCAAACAAGCCGGCGTCAAACACCTCCCTTCATTTACCTTTAGTGAGTCATTTGAGCCTCGCGGGCTTACGCCAACAAATCGTTATCGCAAGGCCTCGTAACGATATTAATCACAATGAGGGGGTGGGTAGTAGGATTTCTCGCAAGACTTCATTCTCTCTGGTTAAAAATTGCTTGTTAACAATTTAAAGTTCCAATCGCACAGCATGGCCTTATATGCACACTTTTTTATTATTCAATAGGTAATGATTGGCTGGATGTATATATTTGTGAGCGTCACGACACCAGAAGCTTCATTTCAAACATCAGTTGTTCGACGCCAGATATCATGAAAGTTATCTACACCATGTTTGTAAGACCAGGTTTCACGTGTTGAGTGTATTATGAAGTCATATCAGTGTTACGTATGAAATCCTGTAGGAAAAACTCCAGTAGGCAAAAAAAAAATTCAGTAGACAAGACTCGGCGCTGCGCGCCTCGCAAGGGGCTCCACCCCTTGACCTCGCTTGGGCTACCCCAGACCCTCTTTTGCTTTCACCTGTAGCCTCGGCTAAACATTAGAGGAACTTGGAATACGCTCCGTTTCTAACTTCAGATTCACAGGTTGAATAGAAATGAACTTAGCTCCGGGTGTCACTCAGCTAATCATGATTCGTTTCTGGCCGTCCCAAGATTCCTCCGCTTCAATTTTCAGCTTCATAGATTAAATAACCATGAAACTGCCGTTACTAAAACCTCATATTGTCTTGACATTTTATGTGATATTTTTTACTTGTTAGGTCCCGGTAAAAGCGTGTTCCACGCTAAATACTGCTTTTATAAATATTTGTTGAATGATACCTTGGCGTAATACATAAACGATCCTGCCTTTTTTTCCCTTCTTCTTCATTTTTCACGTTCTATATAAGTACAGAAAAATTTAGTTAGGTAAGTTCTGTCTTTTTTTTTTTTTTTTTTTTTTTTTTACAATAATTTGCTATAAAAACGTTCTTTGAATAGTTTACTATTTCGACATGGTGTTAGTATACTAATCACTACTTATGCAATTGAATGAAGATCATCTAACGATGTGTTCTGGAACATAGCACGTTACCAGATCCCTTAATAGAAGTCGCCCAGGGGTGAAGCAGACACGATTCCTCTTTGTCCTGTACAAAGGCGCGAGCTACAAAGGGAATAGTCACGTATACCTATAGGTGTGTCGGTTCGCATAGGGTTGGATGAAGGCGTGCTACCCTTGAACCATTGGAAACCGGTAGATAATACCTAACTGAGGAAGGATTGTGATCATGTTACCAAAGGGACGCCATGGATAGTGTTTTAGATAACCCAAAATCAAATTTGTACCTGGCAAATCCTTGTACCGGAGAAATAAATTAATGTTCAGTGTAATGTTTAGCGAAGGCGTTATATTATTTATCACATGAGAGCTTCCATGTTCCTGCAATCATCCTACCTTCCTACGTTACGTTCAATAATGGTGTTGCTAAGTGGGTGAAGGTTATCCCAAAACGCTACATTTAAACGCAGGCCTTTACGTCACTGCAGAGTCGTTTTACCTAGGTAACTACCTATTATTTTCGGTCTGAACCTTGCCAAGAATATTGCAAGAAGACAGTATACATTTTTGTCGCCGTTAGACTACATATATACGAGTATATTTTCATGAAAAACATATTTCGTAAGTGAAGAAGCAAGGTTTACATGTGTTATGATTTAGGGTGCGTACAAAGCAATACCAATTCAATGACATGCACTTCCCATCATTTTATTTCGAGCTCGGGAAACACAAATACGAGTACATTCCAATGCTTAACATCCTTATGTTCGTAACAGTAAACTTCCACCATGTGAAGTTTTCCACCAAACATTTTGAGTCACTGTTGTGGGTGTATGCCAAGAATTTCGAGTCGAGCTACTGAGGTAAAAAAATCATTTCCCTCTCTCTCTTCAAGTTCCAAAATCCAGTATGCAACTCACATATTAGATCTTCCATTTCTTTCTTAAAGTGGACTTCTTGTGTATGGCTGTGGATCCATTTGTTTATAAATGTATTCCACAATCCTTGCAAACGGCAATCCTTGCAATCCTTACAATCCTTGCAATTTTTGCAACTGTCACACCAATTAATAACTTTAATATTCCCCAATGAGATTTGACATGGTTTCCGCATTCCCAATTTCCATGACTTATTCCTCTTCATCCAAGGTACTTCGACTCAAATGGGGTCAAGACCACCTGATGTAGCAGCGTCCGCCAGTCATATGTGGTTGTTACTGCTGATTTCTAGTAACTGATATTCAGCTACAAACGAGCATCATTTTTTTTTTTTTTTTTTTTTTTTTTTTTTTTTTTTTTTTATGTAATTAAAATGTATTTTAAATTGATGGAAATGTTCTAAAAATGGGGATTTTGGAAGAGTTTATAAATGCGGCTGTTGGCTTTTCTTCTCGGTTTAGAGGTGATTCCGACCTTCCCTCTAAACAATCTTGTTGGGCTACTCCGTCAGTAGTAGAGTAGCTGCCCCATCCTCCAAGCTCAGGCTCCTTATTGCCCTCCTTGTTCCTCTGAGCCGAAGGTTCACTGCTCGGATGATAGAGAACTGGGTTTTCACCCTCACCCAAGAACAAATTTGTGAATACGGGCGATACCACTTGTCCGCAAGGACAGCCGCCATCCTATTCAAAAACCTATCATATTCACGGTGTAGAGCTCCGTCGCACGAACATATCAAAGGCGTGAAGGATCCTCTAAGGTCTTCAGCTGCTCGGTTGTACTTTGTATGCTTATTGTGAGCTGCGTTTTGCGAGATGGTTGGCCATTCTTGGGATGAGTAAGAGACGGCGTCAGCATTTATGATGCGAGTATCAAAAAACGCCAGTCTCTCGCTGTCCCACACGCCATGAACTTTTATATCGGCAACTAGAGCTGGCATCCCTTCGTCATTGTCGCGTAGAACTGGCTCGGTCGTGACGCCGCCCCACGCAAGGTTAGCCATGAGGGCACATTCATCCCTGACATTGTCGTGTCCTCGTTTTACTAACCCTCCCTTTTTACAATTAAGGGCGTGATTAAGATCCATTGGCTCTCCACATCCATCGCAGGAGACCGGCAAGCCATAAGGTTCAAATCCGTACCGCACTGACAGTGCATCCTGAAACTGTGATTTGGACAAATCAAAATTATCTGCAACCAGTGGTATAACTGTGAGCCATTGGGAAGCATCTTTGGATCTTCGGATGGCACGCTGGTGTTTTGGGGGTAGCTCGTTGAGCACTTCTTCCCCTCTGACCGCATCTGCTGCCTTCCGCAAAGATCTTTCTTCGTTGAGGACTGACCTGACTTGTTCACAGTGCCTGTGCATGTCTAGCTCTGAACCTCCTTTTATACACTCAACTAAAAGGCTTGTGGCTCTTCTGGAGATAGGGAAGTCATTTGATGCAGACCTCACTGGGTTGTTTACAGCAAGGCTACTTTGGCTGGTAGCTCTAACAGGTTGTGAAAATGCTCTCCCAGGTCTCTACCCAATACTGCTCCGATGAACTTTTGTCGTATCGTATCCTGCAGAGGAATGTATTCGTTCTCACAGCTTGGAATCACTCTTTGGGTGAATGCCCATTCCCTTTGAAGAAACTTAGTGAATGCAGTATAGGCTGCCTGTGGACTCCTTTTTGCTGCTTCTGCTAGTCTTGTTAGGTTTTCACTCCAGCTACTAACTTTTTCTCTAACAAACTCTTGGCGAGAAAGCGCTGGCCCGACATAGCCACCCAAGAATTTGTGGGAATGAACGATCGTCAGGTTTAGCCCACCAAATAGATCTCTTGCTTGTTCTTCCATACCAGGTTTTATAACTAGGAAGCTTTTGTTTGGCTCTGGGATGTAACCACATTTAGGTCCTTCGACTTCTAGTTCTGCGAGCCAACGTCGTATGTCAGGAAGTTTACCAATGCATGCCGAGTCGTCTGCATACCAGTTTTGCCTCACGTTACTGTTGTGTGCACGGAGCTTGCGGATTAGTGGCAGTGTTCCAACGGCATACATAAACATTCCCATTGGATCGCCTTGGGTGGTGCCTTCACGGCTGAGTAGGACTGAATCGCTCTGCCGAAAAAGGGTTTGGGGGTAGCCGCGATATGTGTTAAAAAGGAACCTTGAGCACCGAGGCCATAAAATCCTCGAGTTCCAGATTGTGAGTGGCCTACTTATTGAGTTGAATGCATTAGACGCGTCAATGAGAAGCAGACCCACCTGTTCTCCTTCATCAAACATCTCAGAAACAGCATGTATTGCCCCTTCAATACCAGAGCTAGTGCCTGCTCCTAGCTGGTCGGCTCCGCATTCTTCCTGAAGGTCTTCACTGGTCAAAAAGGCCATTGTCTTTGCACAGACACGTTGAAGTACCTCGCCTATACCGATAGGACGAACTCCTGGTCGTTTGTCGAGGGCTACTCCTCTTCTTGCTAGTAGTGCCTTGACCTTGCCCCATCCAACGGTCTCATTCGCCAGTTTCATGGTAAGTGATGCAACTGCTTCCCGAAGACGTCCACTGTGAGCCCCGTAGCGTAATAACATACTCCTCCATTGCTCAGCATCCGTGCCACTGGGTCCAGCACTGCCTCTCAGCCGATGTGCTGATATTGCAATGTGGGCTTCAGTGATGTCGACATCCAACAGAGGTGGCAGCTGGTCCACTTCTAGGAAGGTATCAGGTTGGGGAATCATCTGGTCTGGATGTTTACTTTTGAGCACTTCGAGAACCGTTCTGCCATCACTCAGCACTTTTTCGGGTTGCAGTACTCCACCTTCTGACCGATCAGTGATAAATCTTGTTGCTTCTCGTATTCGCCCACTTAAAACAAGCCGGGTGAATATTCTTACCTTCTGGTCTGGATCTAGGTTTTGTATTTGATGTTTCCACTTTCGGTTGCTGCGTACCGCTTCCTGCACCAGCTCGTCAAATTTGCCTTGATCCCATAGGTCCATTCTTCGGTTCAATAGCCGTCTTACATCGGGACCTGTCTTTACAGTTTTCTCCGTTTGCAGGACGACAGCGCATAGAATGAAAATCCTTTCCGACGAGTGTGGTTCATTAGCTACCATCTGGATTTCTTTAGCTAGGAGGGATACAAATCTGCGTCCAACATTTCCATTCGGCAGTGAATATTGTTTTCCCTGAAAGCTCATGGTTCAATTTCGGAAGAACAGGTTGTGTTTTGGAATGAATTACTTCTTAAATTTGATCGAGTCACATGAAGTCTGGTGTCATTCTGGCGAGATGACCCACCCAACAAAGTCGTCCAACCATCCATCACTACTCGGCCATCGGCGCTCTACATGCTAGGCCATATCTTCAGGTTCAGTGACCGCATCGAATATCATTCAGGACCCTCTTTGTAAAAATCGAAGCAGCCCATACGCTTGAGCTTCGGATTCAAGTACAGCTATCAGACCCATAAGACAGTAGTGGTCTTACAAGCATTTTGTAAAGACACGGCTTTGTAACACGAGACAACAGTCATGCGTAAACTGAATTTGTTGTCAAACTACCTATGTATAACTTACAAATTCATAAAATTTTCTTGAGATAATGAAAAACATTTCTTCAAAAATTTTAGTCACGAAGCTTTGCAGGAGCTCATCTGCTGTTTTGAATTGGTGCTATTTTCTGTTCTTCTTCACAACCATTTGGGTTCGGAGTTTTTCCCGTTGTAAGGGAATCGCAGATTACAAATCGACTTTTCGCAAACAACCCGGTATAAACTGCACTATCTGAGCGATTAATCTTGTTTACGAGTCCCTAATTATGCTCGCCATTGACTTGTTATTCGCGTGACTCCCTGGAAATCAGATATTGAAAACAGGTGTATTTAATTGCGAACCGCCAGCCATCTAAAGAGGCGATTGCGATTGAAAAGTGTGATTGATGAAATTCGGAATGTCGATTTCCGCGAACGACTCTAAAAGGCGAATCCTGGTGGTTAATGGGATCCCTAATGCCTTATGCTCAATTATAACTGATAGAGAGATATTTTCGCGGGATAACAGGGTGTATACAAGTTTATTCCAAAAACTCATGGCACGATAATTGATTACTGATTAACTGACATAAATTCTGACGTAAAGGGCTCCGTTTTCCTAATTTGTTATTTGCATTTTCGTACAATGAGGTTGTAACTGGCGTGATTAGAAAATAAATCTATAAATATCTATGAAAATCAAATTATGTACCTACCTATGTTTGTTTGATTTTATGTCCTTTATGCGCAACCACAATAAATTATGAATCGATTTGATGCTATTTTTACAGCATGCCCTTTGAGCACCAGAGAGATAACCTGCATAGAAATTTCGCAATTCACCCCTTTCAGCCTTAAAATCTTGCTTCTTGCCTCATTTTAAATGCTTCACTTCAACACATCTATTCTCTCAAAGGTTTGTGAATGACAGCGAAATCGATGATTCGGCAGCCAAAACATTAGGCATGCATGATGCTCAGTAACAAAATAATGGAGCTAAGATAGCAGATACTGGATTAGGAAGTAGGGTTGTTAAGGTAGCTGCAATCATGAGCCTAAACGGAAAATCTGAGCAACATTTACAACCCGGCAGCCGTAAGAAGAAAAGGATTATTTCGAAGGATAGCCCAGTGAAGAATCGTTGGACGAAAAACAAAAAAACTTCTGACGATAAGGAAGGACAGCCGTCTGGATAGCAACTACAGAGTTGCCCTACACTTAATACCAAGATGTCGTTAAGTATTATTAGCTGGAACTTGAATGGACTAAAGCATCTAAGTTTACTTGATAGAGACCAGAGTAACTATCTTTCGAATTTTGATATAATTTGTTTCCAGAAAAATGGGTTGAAACAACTATTAAATTACCTTACTTTCTCTAAAATAAGTATTTAATGCTGGAGGTACTTTGATTAATAAAGATGTTTTCAATGGATATATAATACTGGCAAAAAGCAGATTCTTTTTAATAGTAGCAATAAAGAAAATAGAGCTGATTGTAGTTTATATTAACAATAAATCCTGTTAGCACGAGTTTTCTGAAAACATTGATAGTGTCAAGTAATATTAATGATGAGTTTGTAGGTTGGAAATCAGTATTTGGGGACTGGAACGCTCGCGTCGGGCCCTTGAATCAGGGCGATGAGGAACAGTTTTCCGACTCTATATTAACACGTACAAGATTCAGTAAGGATTCAACCATTGATAGTGTGGGCCGAAAAAATGTTAAAAACTGCTATTGTATGTAGCTGTATAGCACACGAATTATCAACGACTCATGGTGTTTATTAATCTCTATTAAAAACGCAATAGCTTCCCAGTACTATTATGGTCGGGAAAATCCAAATCAGGAACAACAGAAAAACGTCCACTTACTGATCTGGTTGACGTTCGTGCACCTACCCGGAGGCAAAAGCACCGCTTGTAACCGAACAAACCATTTTGAAGCTGAAACCACGGGAACAATATTAGGAAGGATAACACTAGTGCAAACCTATTTTCGCATATCGCTCTGTCATCAAAAAACGCCTTTCCTTAAAATATAATGCGGTTTGTAGCCCCCACTACTATTATAATGAGGGTGTGGAAAGAAAGAAAAAATACACTGCCAAGGACATGGCACAGAAGCTTCCTCGTGGCTTCAACGTGATTTCAATAAGAAAATTACGCTCGCGCATGCGCACAACGTACCACTGATTCAATCATAATATATATCTTAAGGGACCTCAATGGATCTTCCCCGCATCATCCCTGAAAATCTGATCAAAATCTTTTCAACGTTGACGGACTTATGAGTGTAACAAGAAAATCACGTTCGCGCGTGCTCAGAGCGTACCGCTGATTCGATCATGATGAAACTAATAGAGGACCATCAAGGGCTGGACCCACCCTATTCCTGGAAAATTTATTAAAATCCGATCGAAATTGTGGAAGTTATGGCCGTGGCAAGGAAATGTGGACAGACAGACGGGCAGATAGACACAAAACCAAATTTGTACAGGAGGCCATGAAACGCAAAATGCGAGTGGAAATTTTGATTTTGGTGCACAAAAAATTTTTTCCTTTCGAAAGTGAAAACAAAGTTTCCGCTGCCTTGCAGACTCGGAAGCAAAAGTTGACTTTCGTTCACTTAGATTGGCTGAAGTTACTACTGTGTGACGGATCAGGAGACCCACACTGAGAAGGGTTGAGTAGCCCACAGATCACTGTCTGGCATTGGCTTATGTCATACTACTCGCAGCAAGGTGTGGACCCCACACCTTGCTGCGAGTAGTATGACATCATCAGCGGAAGCCAATGCCAGACAGTGATCTGCACATAATATCATTACAGAAATAATCAACTTTTGTGTAATAATTTGCAATGTTTCAGTGAGTCGAGTGTTTACGAAATATTCATGTTATTGTAAATTTTATCTGGGTTATCTCAGTCTTCCCGTAATTTAGGGTTCAACACGACGGTCTCCAACCACCCTTTATCGCATTCCATTTCCCTCAAAATGTGTCATAAGTGATTGTGTTGAAAACTGACTCTCACTTACGTAGCAATAATTATTCTTAATTAGATAATATTACAGTAAAAACTAAGCTATTATAATAGTATGAGTCTACCGTAAGAATATTTTTATCATAAATTTATAATATTCGCACGAATGAATAACTCCTTTCCTAGGTAAGGGTAAATCATGGGCTGTGATCTGCAAGACGTCGGAGTGCCAGCCTAAATTTCAATTTATGTAAATGAGGCCGATTTTGTTGAGCTTCGAACTACCTGTCACAATCATGTCCACTATGATGGGACTGGCCACCCCTTTTAAGAGAAAATATTAAAGTTGAATGATTTTGGGTTCTGAGCTACTTCAGGTTATATGCTGAGCTCTAATTAGGCAGATTATAAACGACTACCTATAGTACAAATCGGTACGCCACTACATGCAGGCAGACCGATAACAGAAGGACTGAAATTGATTGAATTAATGATCTTTAATGAATTAGAATATCGTGGTTGATTGACCTTGAGTTCAGATCTATTTGAAATCGAGGTTTGGACCCTAAATGTAAATCGTTAACGTCTGTTGAACTACTCTTTACTACACTATTTACAAGAAGACTGTTTACAAAAGGACTGAAATTGATTGAATTACTGATGAATAAGCCCTATGGTTGAAAGATCTTGAGTTCTGATCTGTTTGAGATCATGGTCACCCCAGATGCAAATAAATGACAAACGATTGCTGAACCACTCAGTACGTTACTATTTACATAGAGACTGTTTACAGCAGGACTGACTGATTGAATCGCTGATCTGTCATGAAGAAGCCTTGTGGTTTTAATACTTTGACCTTTGAACTATTTGAGACCATAGTTTGATCCTAAATGCCAATTGCAAAAGATTGTTGAACCACTCGGTATCTATTTAGGAGACTATTTGCAGGAGGTCTGAAATTGATTGAATGGCTGATCTTTTATGAAGAACCCTTAATGTTGAAAAATTTGGGCCCTGAAATATTTAAGATCATGGTCTGAGCCCTTAATACTACTTGTACATACGATTGATGAACTAATCAGCACATATGTCACTACATACTGAAAGACTGTTTACAGGAGGACTGAAATGTTAATTCATTTTAACTATGCAAGTGAATTATTTCTTCAGTTCTTTCTGATTTCTTTATATCAATGTCTGCGGTCAACATTATGCAATATACGTATATTTATCATAGTTAACGTTGATGATCGTCAACGTAGGATCATTTTCGGAATAGACCACAAATACCGCATTAAATGACCTATAAATTACGGAGCAAGCTGCTGAAGGAGGAGTTTTCTTTAAAAAAAAACTGACCTTCCGTGTCTCGGCCGGGAGATCGTGTCGTCCGAAAGACGTGGGTCGACGAAGGGTTCGTCTCTCCTACCGTGCGGACAACGGACTGACGGTGGCGAGGGTTCCAGCAGGGGTAGCGGCGCTAGTGTTTCACGCGGGCGCCCCTACACTATGCGTAGAAATCCTCCTCCCACAGCCTCTTTGTACCCTGATAAGGACTACATCGATGTAGGGACAGTCTCCGAATGAGGATTAAACAATACCCACCGGGCCAAATAAACAACGCCTCATTGTTAAAGCCCCATTTAAAGGGGTACCTACTTAACTATTTTAATTTAAATCCAAAATATAAGTTCGTCACTGCCGAGGGAAACGAAGGAACCAATAAAAAATAGGGGTTTATGTACTCATTTATTTCCAATTTCCTTAATCTGGTGGTTGTGGGGGGGGGGATAAACAGCGTGATTTATTCAGGATTTTTATCTATTCAAAAGTTATCGTGTTCAAAAGTGTACGTAGGTACATTACAAGGTGTAAGTACCTATTACAGCCATTCTGGTTTTTCCGAAAACTTTTCGAACAAAATGAAACTATTGCAATGGCCCTACAATTGTTAAATGTGAAATTTTCCAATAGTTTGGTACCTACATTCTTCATTGAAATCGGTTTTGTATCATTCTGACACGAATCCTGGATTTCTACGCCTTTCCACTTAGGTCCTACTCATATATTTATGTTAATGTTTCATTCCATTTCAAGAGTTAATATCCTTAATACCCCAAACGCAGCAAATTATTACACAAAGGTTTGTTATTTCTGTGTTAGACAGCCCTTCTACGCAGATCATTGGTCTATAATTTATTATCAAACCCCGTATATATTATCAGAACGTAGTGCAACGTGCCTCCGAGGAGGGTTCACACTTTTTCAGTTCCATGACCCCTCAATTTTACGCTTCACAGTAAAAATGTTTTAAAAACGCTGCAAATTATTACATAATGGTTTATTATTTCTGAATCAGTTATCGAGCTATAGTAACCAGCATGCTCTGGGGCTTTCGCCAGTCTCTTTTCTAGTATCCACCTGTGTTCTCGCGTTACAGGCTGCGCTCCCGATGGGGAGCAAATGGGTGATCGTACAGCCACCCGAGTGGTCTCATTCAATCCACGGAGCTAATTTCTATAGGAATCAAACTAAAACCATAAGTACACTGGATTCCAAAAGCATCTGGGACCTATCCCAGTCGATTCTGCGTCCGAAATTACTTGGGTGACGACACACCACTTACCTATGGCAGAAATATAAGTAAACAGCTATTCGTCCAGAGGGTTCAGACTCCAACCTGCCCATGTAATGCAATTTTAATTTAAAAACGATTTCCTTCGAATTATCTGAGAAGATTTTGGGAAGAAGAGGAACGAAGGATTTTAGATGGGCTGGATCAATTATTTTTGTAACATAATGTAGTACGATATAATATACTAAAGATACTAGTGTTTTCAAGGTAGGTTAAATGTTATATGGGGTAAAAGTAATAAAATATAATATTAAATATATATTATATCCGTTCTGACACGCCCTGGACGCCTTTCTACTACTCCCCAGATTCCGTTCCACTATGCCCCTAATGCCGTACCCCCCTCAGGTTGGCGCAGCGTATTATATGGGTATAACACTTAAAAGTAAGCGTAAAGTAAGTGGCCTGGACGGCGAACGGCGGACTGACATTTCAAATTTGGAACGTACCTTTACCTTGAAACGTAAAGTGACAAAGTTTGAGGGGGGGGGGGTTATAATAATTTTTTGCTATACGATCACATAGGCAATAATAAACCAAAAGGTCGATAGGTAAGAAAAGAATATAGGTTTAGTGCTCCCTCAGCTATTCAGAGAGCCTCCATTCCTTTTAATTGTTTCCGAGGAGTCCCAGAGGAGCTCCATCTAAATAAAAACACCATGTTTTATAGGAAAATTAGCCTCGGTTGTTTCGAAGCTGATCTGAGTCCCTCCATACTTTGTAATTGTATTCCAGATCTCCAAAAAGGAGCTACGTTTCAGGTTTCTGCATCATAGGTTAATTAAAGAACAAATGTGGCCTCGCAGCTGATTATTGTGCACTGATATTGAATTCTTGATATTACAAAGAAGGTCCATTTCAAATTGCAGCGCCGAAGGTTGGCACCAATATGCTTGCGTAGATATAGGCACCCGCAGAGGTAAAATTAATGCAAATAATTAAGACATCTACATTTCCTAGTCCCCCTAATCTCAGTAGGTATAACAATACGGGTAGGTACCAACCAATTGAAAATAATATAAATGTATAGATCATTGAAAGGTTTAATTTAGTTTGGAAAAAGTTTAATTTGGTTTGGAAAAAGTTTAATTTGGTCTGGAAAAGGTTTTATTTGGTCTGGAAATGCTATGTTCAACGTACAACTTTGAAATCGGTCATTTAGGAAACGGGAAAATGATGCTTGAAATTAATAATTTACGTAGGCGCTTGCAAAGAATGGAGTAATGATTTGACAAAAATTAAATTGGTAGGGAACAATCTACAGCCTAACCCACAAAGTCCCAAGAAATTTAATAAAAATCTGATGAAAACTCGAAATTAACCTTGTTCCAGGGAATACACTTTCCTGCATGTGCAGGAGCAAATAATTATGCAATAGTGTTGAAATTAAAAATGGAGTAATCAAACCATCGTCCCCAAACTATGCACCAAATTTGAGCTGGATTGGACGACTTGGGCTAAGAAGAATGATGCTTGAAGGAATTTAAGTTTGCGCATGTGCAAAATGAAGTTATGATTTGAGAAGTATGGAATTAATAGTGGAACATTTACAGTCTAACCCACACATTCCCTGAAATTAGGCTCCTTTAAAAATTATTTCACATTCGCGCATGCGCGGTAGCTACTAAAGATGGGATTATGTTGAAATAGTTAGAGAATGCTCACATTAATTTTTTCCACCTATCCTCCGAATTTGAGTGAGATAGGACGACGGCGGCGTGAGAAAATTATGCTTGATTAAATTTACGTTTGCGCATGCGCCGAGTAAAGTGTAGATTTGGGAACAACGAAACTCATAGGGGACCATCTTCACCCTAACCCACATATTCCATAAACATTTTTATTCATTTATTTAATTATTATTTTTTTTTTTTAATAGAAACTCTCCTTGGCGGGGCATACAACTAATTTGAGGAAATAAATGAATAAAAGAAGTGGGAAGGACGCCCAGGTTTACCCGACGCCGGCTCTAGGGATGAGGGAAGTTGCTGAAGGATGAGGAGGAAGAATGAGATGAAAGGTATTGCCCCAATAAAATGACCACCAGTTTAAGTAAGAACCCCTAGGGATGCGGGTGGCGATACCATGTAGCACTCCCGCCGAGGAGCCCAACTCGAGTAACTCCGTGGCACTTTTCCCGCACCACACCCTGCGCCAAGACCTTGATGTTATTGGTCGCCTCTCCTTTTAGTTGGGAAATCGCTTGCTGCGGGTCATTTCTATCATAATTGTTTATCTTAGGCCGCCAGGTCTGCTCCATGTCCAAGCTACCACTGACAACCTGGACATCCAGGATTATAGCAGATCCATCGGGCTTGGCCACAACGATATCTGGCTTCTTGCCCCGGTCGCTTGGCATGTTATACAGTCTCTCCCTTTCGACATCCCAACCCTGAATGACAAAGCACCTGCTATCTACTGGGCAACCGCATCATGACATAGAATGCTGCCACCATGAGTCCTCGGACACTGCTGCACCACATGGTACAGTTTTTCTTTTTTACCCTGAAAGGCACAGCAAAGGGTGTCTACAGTCCCGCAAGGTGGTAAGAGTAGCCACCCAGGCGGCATGAAAATGGCGAAATTTGGGGGCCCCAATGCCCTCTGAATTCCATTCTACATACTGGGAAGGAAAGGAGGATTCAGTGCACTGTCCGAGTTCTTTACCATCTACTGACCTGTGCAGAGCAGCAGCAAACTCAGCAGATGAGCAGGGCTTTGGATCAGTTGGTGTTACTCGGTCGCACCACAACAACTGCTGCCTGACAAAGTCAAGGTCAGCAACAGTGGGGGGGGGACCTCCCAGCTTGAGCCCCTAAGGGCAAGCAGGCGCTGGCGGCGTAGGGATGGGATGTGGGCCAAAAGACAGACAATACCGAGCCCACCGACCTTGAAGGTGCGTGGATGCAGGCATTCACGACACCAGTCGGAAAGCCTAGCCAAGATTGCACATCAAAGCGAACTTCACGATCTAACTCAAGCAGCCTCCTTGCAGTAAGCCTGCCAAAGACTAACCCATAGGTTTGCTTTGGCAGTAAGTATGTGCGAAGGAGGCACAGCTTCTGCTGTGGCTTCAATGGAACCTTGGTGACACAAGCCTCACAAAGGCCCACACAGCTTGGGGCTATAGTGACCACATCCATGAAGTTTACCCCAAGGTACTGCCAGACCTCCAACAGGGATCGGGCAGGGATCTGTGTCTGTCATAAGACAAAGCTCTTCTGACCCACCACCTTTACTTTATGCTGGTAGCCTGACGGGACCAAGGAGACTGACCCATATTTGGAGGGATTGATCACCAAACCACATCTGGCTTGCTGCTGAGCAAACACATTGAGGGCGATCCGCAAGCGCTCACATTACCGCGAGCAGGATGACATCGTCGGCAAAAGCCAATTCACCTGCTCGCACCTCAGGGGCGACATAAACCCCTACTTCAGCCGTTCAGCCTAGTTCAGCCCAGTTCAGCCCCTATTTAATGCATTGTCCAGGACCAGGTTGATGACGAGTGGCAACAGAGGATCCTCCTGGCATACCCCACGCCCAATAACCACATCCCCTGACATTTCATCTCCTGCCTCGAGGACCTGCCTTCGTGGTACAGACAGGAAACATACTCATTTAAACGAGAAGGTGCCCAAACACCACAAAGGCAATTGGTCAGAGCAAAAAAAAAAAAAAAAAAAAAAAAAAAAAGGGCTTTCAGTGTCAAAGACCTTAGTGACATCCAGAGCGGCAAGATGGAGCTGCCGTTTCTTGATACAGGCCAGCAAAATGACAGTCTGGAGAACTGTTCAGTTCTCCCCTGTGCCATCTGCTGGCCGAAATGGCCTCTGGATGTCACCTATAACACCTGCCATTTGGAAGGGAGATGCCAGAAACTTTTGAAAGTGGCGGAAAACTACCAACAATATAGAAATCGGACTATAGCCCCCAGAACGGAAGTTAGTGGAAAATGTTGTCTATTTCTACGAAAAATAAAGAGTTACATTGTTAAATCGATTTTGACGTTTAGGCCATCATCAGTAACAAACGAACTGAACAGTTGTTTGTAACTCTTTATTTTTCGTGGAAATAGACAACGTTTTTCACTAACTTCCATTTTAAAATGGGTTTCCACTACTTTGCTGCGAGTGATTCAGCTCGTATAGCCCCCAGGCCCACTTCCTCCTTTCTTTTGAATGAAGATGGTGCAAGGAGTCAATGCTTTTGGAGGTCTTCCGGATAGATGTAACAGGTTGAAGATGTGCAGCTTGACATTCTTTGGGGCTTTATTCCATTGTCGGGCAGAAATACCATCAGGTCCAGCAGACACCGAGTTGTTGAGTAACAAGTGAAGAGATTGAATGTCAGTAAGCGTGCGCAAGAGAAAATATTGTTGCGAAAATACATTAATATGACGTACCCCATTGAGCACAGCCTCTGCCTCCTCAGCTGCCATTTGACACAAATCCTAAGAAGCATACCTGGGCTGCTCTTGCTCTACATCAATGGCAGTATTGGCCTGTACAGGATGCTTCTGCCAGACCTGAGCACTGAGGCCATGCTTGGAACTGAAGGCTCTCTCATAGTGGGCTCAGTGGTGGGCATTATTCAGGGCAGCTGAAGAAGATGAAGGGTAGGATGAAGGTGAAGATGAGGGGGAGGATGACCTGCCTGGGGCGCCCCCGAGCGCCTCCCCTAGGACCCCGCGTGCCAATGGGCCAGCATGGGTTATGAGGCTTGTCATGATTCCCAGCAATGATGGGGGAGATGTTGAAAAAGGGACAGGAGACCTGTTGACACTAGCCTCCCCCCTGATCTCGAGCAGGTCATTCTGCCACTCTCTGGTAAACCACATATGACCTTGACTTGGGTAGGAATATGAAAGCCCCGAAAACATAAAAACACCGACAGTTATCCTATGCTAACGTCAAAAGCAACGTGTTGTTGAGGACAAAACTACTGGCAACGTTGCTGGTCAACGTTTCCTTCTGAAGGTGGTTGATCACTTCTGGATCATTTCTGGAAAACGTTTTTAGGGACGTCTTTCCGTTTACGAATGAAATTGATCGGAATTTGTTGAAATTAAAGTCACGAAAAGGCTTCCCAAAATCCAAATTTTGAGGTCCGGAGGATTTGAAATAGATGCCCTTTTTCCCTTGTTTTTCGAAGTTCTGCTTCCCTCCGTTTACAAAATTTTGAAGCATCCAAATAGCTCATCTTTTTCCTTCAAAAATGCAATGACGACCGCCGACTAGCTCATCGTCATAAATTTAGTGATTTGATACCGACATATTTTCAAGATTTGAGAAGGAAAGGGGTGGTACTTGCATTGCTTAACACGTTCAATGCGTAGGTATTTCTCCAGTATGCCTACCCCACCAAGCGAAGTGGTTTTTCTTCATAAATCTGTCCGAAATGGTTTCAATAGTAGTTATCCATAGTTAATTAATCTTAATTAGAAGAATTTGATTAAATTTTGCTAGTCACGCACCATATGCGTGATCCGCCTGGTGAGCGAGATCAGAGATTTTCTGGGAAATGGCGGAGTTTGGGTGTAAATTGGAAAATCGTGTATTATAAGATTCGTGTGGTAAATACTCATTGAAATCGAAACAAGAAATGTTGTTATCAGTGTTTTTTGGTTTATTATTCCAATAATAAGCCTATGTGATCGTGTAGCAAAAAATTTGTATAACCCCCCCTCAAACTTTGTCACTTTATGTTTCAAGGTGCGTAGAATCCAAATTTGAAATGTCCACCATCCGCCGTTCGCCGTCCGGGCCATAAAAGGCCTAAGAATTTTTTTTTTTAAACCCATTCTTTCGCACATAAACTCCATTTGGGATCTAGTTGGTCCTAACGTTTAACCAACCCGATCGCTTTACTCGCATACATGCTATGGGCCAAAAACGGGCGAAAAAGTGTCTTTTTCGAGACTTTGAGTGTTAGACGTGTTAGACGCACGCCTGGTACGCTTGGCAGGGGGTCACGGTGGGCGGTGAGCGGGGGGTGGAGTGGAAGGAGGCGCCGCGACACCTTGTGGTTGCTGGAGTGACCAGGGGCGTAGCAGAGGGGTGTAAGAGAATGGATATTTATTACTTTTACGTATTATACCCATACAATACACCGCGGCACCATGAGGTGGGTACAGCGTTCCTTCGAGGCATGAATATATGTTCTTTTCTAGGTCATATGTGTGTGTTAATACCAATGCTTTTCCTACGCATATTTAATAACATATCCTCTCGACTTTTCGTACGTACTTAGATAATGATATTATTAAGGCAATAACTATTTGAATAGATAGGAGCTCAAATCGGGAAATATAAACATGCGTATATAAATATAGAAGTATAGGTTGTGGCAACTCGAAATAGGACACGCCGGGGAGTCTGGACGGGCCTTATGACGTACGCAAGCCAACTAAAACTACGATCAAACTCAATTGAAAAAAATAATAAACCTTTGTGAAATAATTTGCAGCGTTTTTATTTACAATATTTATTATTTACAAAATAGGCCCTTCATTTCCAAAAATCGAAGACAGAGTCCCCAAATTCAACACCATCATTCATCTCCAAGATCATGAAGCAGTTTCTCTACCTCCTCGTCTGTGTATGTTTTCCTCTCCTTGGACAAGCGAGGGATTTCTGGTTTGGAATGAGCGTAATCAGACATCTAAAATAATACCGTGGGTAAACGAATACTTCATAAAGAGTTCGTACCTAATCATACTGTACTAAAATGCGGGGCAAAATGAGAGGAAGCTAGCAAAAATCAGGGACGGTGTTCAACGTACTAGTGCCAACAACACCGTTTATTTACTCACCGCCCGTTTGTAATCATGCATTATGAAGTAAGTAATAATTTATTATTGATCTTACCCTGAATGAGAGAAGCCACAGCCACATGAAAATTCCAGAACGAACACTAACACATACTGTTATAATGAATGCATAACTCCGAACACGACCGATAAGGAAACATGGTACTTTTCGAGTGAAAAACATCTCTAAACTGCCGACGGCGCGCTCTATTGGTTGTTCAAACTACCTTCTTAGGGCGGATAACGAAGTACAGACCCTTGCACCAGGCGTAGAGAAAAAAAACCAGTTTAAAGTAGCAGCAGGTCATGAAGACTCGACGGTAGCCCTACACCGGCCCGTGGTTCCCTCCTCCGCCGCGCAGCGGCGCTAGTCTCCCACTTTTATCTCCCTCCTTCTGAATAGTGAAGTATTGTGATTGTCTCCTGACTCGATTGTTGAGGTGTAGCTCAATGGATATGATTACGGTCCCGTGAGGCAAATATTGTGGGTCCAAATCCTATTGGCTAAGGTATTTTATTTTTTTAACTCCCTAAATGTACTTCTAAAACGTCATTCTGACCTGCATGTACAACTAATTTGAATTTTCACTAAGGGATTGACTACTTGATGTTATGTATTTTTGAGATGCGAGCTTGTGAGCATCCTGATCACCAAACTATACACATCATTCTGATCTACATGCCCAACTAATCTGCATTTTTACTAAGGGATTGACTACTTGATGTTATGTATTTTTGAGATGCGAGCTTGCGAGCATCCAGACCACCAAACTATACACATCATTCTGATCTACATGCCCAACTAATCTGCATTTTTACTAAGGGATTGACTGGTACACAATCTCCTCACCAATAAATATATTTTTTCTTGGCATACGGATAAATCCGTAGATTTACAGGTCGGAGCGATCATACAAGCCCAGAGCCCAGACTGATGAAAGAGGTGACTAGCGCCGCTGCGCGGCGGAGGGGGGAACCACGGGCCGGTGTAGGGCTACCGTTGAGTGTCATGAAGCACCATGTGCGTGGTCCGCCGGCGGACCAAACGGGAATCACGCACCGTGTGCGTGATCCGCACTGAACGTGTTAAACTACAAGTACAATTACAAGTAGGTACCTACAAGTACTTTGTACTTGCCGATTTCACGAGAATAAGTAAGTGGGTACTTGTACTTGCTGATTTCACAAGCACAGTGGAACCTGGATAATTCGAACTTCTTTAATTCGAATATTTCTCTTGGTCCCAAGGATTTTGTATTTAAACAATGCTAAAAAATCGTGGATAATTCTAATTTTATTTTGGATAATTCGAATTTTCGGGGTGCTAATTAAGGTACCTATAATTTTAAGCTGCGACTCAAAACAATTGTAAATTTATCGAGAAATACGTTTTAGTAACGATATTAGGGAAAAGGTTTGAGTTAGACCAAATGAATGCAAGTCAGTGCCATCGTACAGTCTGATAACTCCCCTTCCCCTCCCGCCCTCTGACCGTCCCAAAACAACAAAACAAAGTACCCGGTGCCGAGTGCAGTTGACGCCATGAATCACGTGCAAAAACTTAGATGTTTTTTTGAAAGCCGAATTAATTTAAGTGATTCATACTTCAACTCTTTGAATGCGTTGGAATCTTTTATAATGGCCGAGAGACTTAATTCAAGGAAACAGGCCAAAATATCATCCTTTTTTGAAAAAACAATAGATTGTTTTTTATGGTTGCAGTTAAATACAGTACCATTCCAGGTGCCTTTATATTTATTGTTCAATAATCTGTTGGTCAATACAGTATGTACCTACCTATTCAATGTTACTGTATGTACTTTACTTCTTACTGTAGTTTGTTAAAATATAATTTATTAAAAACTTCTTTAATTCGAATTTTTGGTTACCTGATTCGAAGTTTTTGACTGTTCCCTTGAGGCTCGAATTATCCAAGTTTCACTGTACAAATACTCGTGTAGGTACTTGTACTCGAGTTGAAAAATTGGCAAATAGGTAGGTACCTACTTGTATTGTACTTGTCTTGACTATTCAATTACAAAGTATTCCTACCTACTTGTAACTATACTTGCCTCTGCAATTTTAAGTACAAGCACTTTTGAGGACTTTGCACTTGCAATTACTTTTCAATTACTTGTACTCGTACTTTGTACTTGCAAGTACGATTTGGTCAACTCTGCTTACGAATAATAACTTACATATCTTTGGTCGATTTGAGAGATAGCCATTTTACTAATTCCTCCAAGCAGCTAGTCTTTCTTTTATTTATACATACCTACCTACTTATAACCTACTGTTAACTGTTAGGTATACATACCCACAGAATACAGTATAAGTACCTACTATACATACCTATAAATACGTACTTACCTACCCCTTGGGTGGAGGGACCAGTGATTGACATCCCACCAAGAAGTTTTAATAATAAGGCATTTAAAAGTGTTTTACGGGCTTTATACTTTTGAATTTTGAGGCAAAATACCTTCTCAGTTAAGTATAAAGGCGAGAAAAGGTTCCAGGCGTGTTTTTGTGAAATCTGGAGAAGGCAACCGAACCTGGTGCTGTAGTTTTGCTTCCGAGACTGCAAGGCAGCGGAAGCTTTGTTTTCACTTTCGAAATGAAAAAAATTTTTTTGCTCCAAAATCAAAATTTCCACTCGCATTTTGCGTTTCAGAGCCTCCTGAACAAATTTGGTTCCGTGTCTGTCTGTCCGTCCACATTTCCTTGTAACAGCCATAACTTCCACAATTTTGATCCGATTTTAACCAAATTTTCAGGGATCGTGCGGGTTAAGCTCTAGATGGTCCCCTATCAACTTCATCATGATCGAATCAACGGTAGCTTCTGCGCAGGCGCTAACGTGAATTCCTTGTGACGGTCATAACTCGGTCAATGTTAAACGGATTTCGGTCAGATTTTCAGGGATGATGTGGGTAAGGTCCCTTGAGGTCCCATAAGACAATCATAATTGCATTAGCGGTACGCTCTGCGCATGCGTGAACGAAATATTCTTGTTACGGTCCTTGCAACAGCCGTAATTTCCACAATTTTGATGCGATTTTCTTCAAATTTTTAGGGATCGTGCGGGTATAGCTCTACATGGTCCCCTATCAGTTCCGTCATGATCGAATCAACGGTAGCCTCTGCGCAATTTCCCACCTTATTAATTCCCTGATGCCAGAACCGGTCGTTTCTAGTTTTCTGGAATTTAATGGTGACGTACTGTGAAGGTCACGAGGAAGCTCATGTGCCATTTCCTTGGCAGTGTATTTTTGTTGCTGTTTCTTGTGATTTTGCTAAAGAGGTACAAGCGTTATATTCTGCTTCACCATGCCTTCCACATTCTCAAATTCGATTATTTCCATCATTTTTTGGAAATAATCAAAGATAACATGTGAAAATGCAATTGTCAATAACTAGTTTCCAAACTGATGCTCCCCTCAGTGATTGACAGTGCTGTCAATATGGATCTTTATTCGTTCATGTCATTCGTTATTTATTTTTCAAATTTACATAAATTCATAGCAACTCAAAAGCTGCTAGTTTACCATTAGAATCGTAGGTACTGTGCCTATGGTATCAAGTTAACGTTGTACCTATTTTGTGATGAAACATCCGGTGATATTTTCAACTTTGTCTTTATGAATACCTACTCATTAGTTTTATATTTATACTAATGAAACTAAGTTCAAATGCTCAATTTATTTGAAAAATGTTGAAATAAAATGTTTTATTGAGAGATACAAGGAATCATTTATGGCAGAAGAACTGCTGTGTCAATCACAGGTATAACAAAAAATGTGGCTGTCAAATACTGGGTCAAAAATTTGATTTTGAAAATACGAATTTGTGATGTTTTGTGGCTTGAATTAGTGATTTTTTACATACCGAGCAGTTTGAGGACATCCTGATGCAGCAATAGATGTAAGCTTCAAGTCTGAACAAACGAAAAAATATAACTTAATTGCATGTCAAAGTTAAAATGCCTCTTAAGGTGTTGAACGCTGGCCCGACCACAATTCCAGTTCACAATGCTGGCCCAATGTTGAACTCAAATTAAGCGGGAAACTTCGAGCGGTACTCTTAGCTCATGAATCCGCCACCAGTAGAAGCACTGAACTCGGTGTCTCAATTTGTTTCTAGTGGTCTACATTGGATTCAGTCAGGAATTAATATATTTATTTTCATCATCAAATATGAATATTTCCAATCTCTACGTTGAATCTTTATATAAAAATCCCATCATGAAAATTATTTCTGGTAATCAAAGCTTCGAAAATCGTTTGCTCACCATTGTTATTGATTCGCTGCACCTGATGACGTTGAACGGAGGTTTGGCGAAACTGAAACTCAGGTTTTGGTTTTCTGTTTCTGTATGAGTCGATGTCGTTATTTCCACTTTGGGAAAAGGAAAAAATATCCGTCTCTCTTTTTCTCAGTATAATGATCAATTTTTGATCGGACTATTCTCATTATAGTGTAGTTTTCCAAGTGTTTTTTTCTTGTGTGGTGTTCTTCAAATCGTAGTTTTCCGTAGATCCCTCACACTACGATATCCGTCTGTTTTCGAAGCTCTTTACAGACTTTCGATCTGTGTGTGAGATCATTCGCTTTCAATTTTTCTGGGTAAATATCCATTATTTCTCTATGTCAGTAATTATTTAAACATTGTGTTGCCTTATAATAGTTTTAACAACTACCCCTTCGGAATCTCAGCACAATTTCGTACTTCTTTATCTGAATGCACCCCTACTTGTTCGATGTAAGATTTGCCTTCTAATCTCACTGAGCTCATGTTATTAACTTGTTAATGTAACTATTCTCATTCCAACTCACTATTTCTCTTGTTACCTACCTAAATTTTACCAATACTTAAGTCCTAAAATCGTGGGATTCAGTGGAGTAGATTCATTCATCCTTGTATTTACACTGCTTGTGAACTAACCTCAATGGAACCTATACGTATTGGTTCATACCTAATCTTTATTTTTGTAGAATCGTAGCTATGCTCGACAAGATATTTGAATACAATATCTTATCATAAGATAGTTGGCACGGCTACTTAATAATCCCTGACAAGATTTCATCTATGTTCTCGTGTCGAATATTAGCTAGGAAGGTCCTTTATGTTCACGCTGGTCGATAAATAATGTTGAATCAATGAACCAAACGCCTTCATAATTAAATACATTTTTAAATCATTTGTCATAATTATATTAAAACAAAATGTGAGAATGTAGTTTTAAGTACATAGGTGTATACCTCCTAATATAGTGTTGCTTACAACTTACAATTACGTGAATGTGTAGCTTAGAGGAGAACTACTACCTGTATTTTTCATCTGACACTCTACAGTACTTTAAGGACCAAGGACTTTTTCTACTCGTGCTTTATTGTATTGGCGATTTGAAGTCGTTTCTCTCCACCTATGGACGTGCAGCTTTCCGAGGTACTCCTCGATTTCATTGAGCCAACAGAGCAGTATTCTCCCTCAGATTCTAACACCACCAGAGAACCCTATTACCTCTTTAGGAATTCTCTCATTGCCCATTCAGATCATTTTTATTTCAAGCAAACGCAGACTTCCCTCTTTTAATTTATAAATATGGGAGCTGATCCCGTTGGAAGGACCAATAAAATCAATGACCGTGGCCTGTTGTGACAGACCCATGTTCTACGAGCCACTATTATCTCCCTATTTCATTGGAACCTCTATTCGCCGTCACCTCTAGTCCTGAAGACCTTCACGAGTTTTTTCTTCTCAGCTGGCTTGTAAATATGAGTCTTTTGAGGACAGAATACGTACACCTGCATACAAACAGTAACAACCTTCTTGAATTCCTCTAATACTCCAGACATAATGGAAAGTCAATTCAACAACTGTATTTCAGCATAAGCCAAATGGACACAACAACGGATGGTACGAATGGTTCGACAAGTGGAGCATTTTTGATATTGAAATTGATGCCTTCCTGCTTCAAAGGGGAACGCTCTTCTGATCTTGCCCAGGATCTTCTATCTCCCCTTTCAATTTCTCGGTGTTACTTATGCTGACTATGCAATGATTTTAAAAGGGATGACTCAACATTTATGTATTTGTTACAATCATTCACTTGGTTTTGCACACAATCTTAAGGAGATACATTTACAGAACATTTATGGTTTTTTACTTTAATTTACTTGCCTTCCAGTTTCAAGCCCAGAGCATCATGCTATGGCAAACTGGTTTGCCCTTTGTTCTTTTCACACAGTATCCTGCATTTCTGAACTGTTAAATCTCTTCTGCTGTGGGAACTAGCGTTTTCTGAAGCTGGATTCACATGGAGCGGAATGACGGAAAACCAGTGGAGGGGCGGCGGAGTCAGAAAGATTGTTCATATGAAGCGGTCACCTTGGTGAACGGAATCATAACCTTCCTACTGAGAGTCTCTTTGATCTGAAACCTCTACTTACGGTTATCAACATTCCTGTCCAATGAGCTTGCACGGAGCTTAACGGAACGCGGAAACGGTATAAAAATTTCTTCTGTCGTCTAATGTCCGCCCATTCCGACAACATGGCAGCCACCATCCTCAACTGTTGTCCCAACTGCCAATCAGATTGCGTTACGTCTTTTCGTTCTTGTTCCGCTCCATGTGAAAACAGCTTTAGGCCTTTCGCTGCAGCCAAAAGTTTATGGGGGTACTTGGGCGGCTGCCAGTCCTTCAGTAAAAACTTTTTAGAACCTCTCTCACTGATCGAACCTAATTGCTTCATGCCAGCACCAACTCTTCATGTACCAAATTGATAATGTAGTCAATGTTCTTTCTATGTATGTCTTTGTACGTTAGCCCAATTTTCGTTGTTACGATTTCGTAATATATGAGATGTTTTCCTGGGTTTTTGCCCTCATAAAACCTTAAACTTGGAGGGCTAAAGTGTTTTTCTGTTTGGGTTTCATATCCCTTAGATATTGTTTCTCAAGGTTACGAAATGCTCCCATCTTGGCACATTCTCGCCACTGAAATAATGTATCGATTTATATAAAACAATAAACCTAGATTCTTTTTTGTTACTTAGAAGAAGGGAAAACTTAGTGAGTTTTGGAGCAGATACCAAGACTTATGTTTCTTATTCAGTTGCATCATACTGGACTTCGTTCTCAGTGTGCGTTTTGCGAGTTCGGAGCGGTTCTGGGCAAGCGCAATCGAGTTTTGTCGTTCGCAGTGCCAGAACACCCAGTTCCAGAACGCCGAGTTCCGCGTTTGCAGTGTTTTGCGAACCCAGTTCTGAACGGTTCTGACAGCCCGATTTTTTTTGGAACTGTCAGAACTCGAACGCAAGGATGTAGTTAACGCATGCACATTTCAAAAATTTTCGGATCTCGTGGAGTAAACAACTCCCTTCTTCTTCATCGAAATCATACTTTAATCTCTATAATACGTTAGTATAAGTATATTCTATGATCGAAATGTCAACTAGCTCGTCAAGTTCGGAAAGTGATCGTTTCGACGATGGTGTTTGGTTTGTAAATGATGAGGACCAGATTGAAGTTATAGTTGAATCTCGGCTACATCCACAAAACTCAATTTTTTCGAGTATACTCCTCAGTCATCGTGGATTTTTTCAATTATTATTTTTTATTATTGCCGTGGGGGAATAGTTAAGTAATATTCACGGGCATAATTAGTAATATATTCACGGGAACTAAAAATATTCTGAAAAGGAGCACCCTTTGAGTATTAATAAGATGGAGGGCTATTAGTGATGTTTCAGGCAGTCAAACCATACGTGCAACTACTGTCGTTTGGTTTTTGAATTGACCAGGGGCAAAATGGCCGAACACTGATCAGCTGATGTAAGATGTGATGTTGAGTTAGGTGAATGAATGGGGATTGTATACCTACATATTTCTTATTTAAGATTTACACCCTAATTGTACACCACTATTTTACACCGTTAATATTTCATATTTATTACACCGTGGGAATGCGTGTTGAAATGACGCCAGTACACTCTAGCGGATGTTTGATGAAGGTAGATCAGCTGTTCTGTGTTTCCAAAAAAAAATGATAGGAGGCACCAAGATTTAGGCATGGGAACCAAAGCATGTACATACTAACATCTAGACAGTTACGTATGTCTACATACATAAATTGATACTAAAATGTAACAATAATAAGTAATATCAAACAAAACTTAAATTAAAATAAACTGCTTTGTCATTTAAATTTGAAAAAAGCGTAGCGGGAGGGGTCAATTGCAAAGCCAACTCGACTGCAGTGGCACGTATGCCTTGACAGGGAAACAGCGTTGAATTCAGAGCAATAGCCCTCCATCAACTCAAAGAGAGCACCAGAAGATAACACGAGTTGAGTGAGGTTACAAACAACAACAGGTTATTCCACTTCCAAGTTCTGAAACCGTTCGGAGTGCAGAACGCGGTTCTACAAGTTCCGGAACGCCCCAGGATTTCCGAGAACGAAGCTTAGGTATTTCTTGCAATATAGTAGGTACAGGCATCTGTAATTCATACACTATTGTCTCGAAATAGTCTGCACTATTCACTCCGCTGCCCAAACACAGATGACATTGGAATTCCATCATAAATATCTCCCCACAACATTTTATCCTACAAAAGTTGCGTGTTGTATGTAATATTCATTTAGTTATGGCAATATAGTTGAATGTTACTCAACATTTTCAGCGTATGCCGGGATCCAATGAAAGTTGTACTTGAATCCGATGCTCAAACGAATATAGCCTCTCTCCCGACTCGTTATTGGGAATTATCAAATTTCAAAGAAAAACTTAAGGTCAGTAGACACCATAAAATTCAGTAAAGTAGAATGCCATCTCTGTAGTCCAATGTTGTTGGTTGGTTGACTCTATATCTTAAAAATATAAACGTAACTCTTTTAACGAAGCATGAGCTCTTTAAATATACAAAGTCATTTTTCAATAATTATTTTTTATTTTATTTATTTATTATTATTATTATTTTTTTTTTTTTTGCTGCTTTGAAATATGTATTTAAAGCCCCAAGATCCCTATTATAGATTGCTTACCTATATTATTACCATATAGCTTTCTCTTTGAGGGCTTTGTATCTAATTCATATTCTGTCACTTCACGTGTCTTGGGAAGAATACCTATACTATTTTAAACATATTTTTGTGTGCTTTGATCAAAACACATCAGAGCACTTTTCTTCAAGTTGCATTGCTATCTGAGAACATGATTTCCGTAGAGTTGACATTGATAGTTACTTGTTTCTAGTGAAATGTACCATTTTACCATTGAATGTACTTCCCATTTTATCTGTGATTAAGGGAAGTGTATAAAGCGTGTCAACTGTAGAAATTGAAAAGTATTTGAGTATAACTAATCCGTAAACATATATAGCTAGTCTTTAGTTGTTCTGCTAATGTTCGTAAAAAGAAGAATAACTTGGCTGATCTTGAATATTGTTCGATTGTCTGTTTTAATGGGATTTGCATGGATCGATACAATTTCAATTTGACTTTCCGTAGACTCTTAATTAACATTTGAATGCAACAGGTGTGGTGAGCCGTCGTTTCAACGCCTAGAAACTTTTGCATAGTCCCTCTTGGTTTTTCAGTCTACGAATATTATCTTGGTCGTCAACTAAAGTCTGGAGTGTTAGACCTTCTTCTTGAATATATGGTTATCCAAAGCAAACTAACAAGCAATCTCCAAGCTCCGAAATTCTTTGATTTTATGATTACCCAGTATAATTTAATACTATGATGGGAGTGGTAGTTCACATATTACAGTGATATACCTACTTCTTTTGTTTACCGCTCTCAACTATTAAGCTCCTAGCGGACTGGTCTCATTACCAACACTCGAAATCGAAGTGCAATCCAATAGTAAACGACTTATGTTTAGTATTGTGACTGCAACTCTGGCAGCCACTGCCTGGAGGTTTGTATTGAGTGGCACCTCCTCCATTCACACATTATTTGTTATCATAATCATGACGCCCCCATGTGCCCTACCGCCGGTCTGGGGCATCACATCTTTTCTGAAAATGGAGTAGTCACGCACACTGAACCCATCAAAGGGTTTTAGACACGTTTCTTGTAATGCTACTGCCAATGGCGAGTATAATCCTAGCATGGATCACAGCTCGTCACGTCGTCCATAAATACCATAGGCATTCCATTGAAGGAAGCACTAAGGGATTGTGTGGTCATAATAAGTGTCCATAAATTATTTAGAGACAACAATGATGCAGTCAGTGCTGATTTCTGGGCTTGCCCTTTGGCCAGCCCTTCTTTTGGTTTATTATTTCCAATAATAAGCCTATGTGATCGTATAGCAAACAATTTGTATAACCCCCCCTCAAACTTTGTCACTTTACGTTTCAAGGTGCGTAGAATCCAAATTTGAAATGTCCGTCCGCCGTTCGCCGTCCGCCGTCCGGGCCATAAAAGGCCTAAGAATTGACTTAAAAAACCCGTTCTATCGCACATAGACTCCATTTGGGGTCTAGTTGGTCCTAACGTTTAACCATCCCGATCGCTTTACTCACATAGATGCTACGGCCCAAAAACGGGCGAAAAAGTGTCGACGCCTGGCACGCTTGGCAGGGGGTCACGGTGGGTAGTGAGGGGGGGGGGGGGGGGGGTTGAGTGAGAGCAGAATCGACTGGGATAGGTCCCAGATGCTTTTGGAATCCAGTGTACCTACGGTTTTAGTTTGATTTCTATAGAAATTAGCTCCGTGGATTGAATGAGACCACTCGTGTGGCTGTACGATCATCCGTTTGCTCCCCATCAGGAGCGCAGCCTGTAACGCGAGAACAGAGGTGGGTACTAGAAAAGAGACTGGCGAAAGCCCCAGAACATGCTGGTTACTATAGCTGGCTATCTGATTCAGAAATAATAAACCATTATGTAATAATTTGCAGCGTTTTTCGTAGAAGCTTGATCCTGGTCGAGCTCCATTTCGGAGCCAGAGGAGTTGTGGGAGGAGGGGGCCGACGTAATTTGTCGCCTCGTCTGGAATTTTTGTATGAGGACCTTAGAAGCGTCCTTCACATTTAGAGCCATCCCCCTTTGTTGATGTGGGGGGTTTGGAGGATGGCTTCAGTGGTGGGGGAGGAGGATTGTTAGGGGAGGGTGGTAATAGTGGTTGGATGGGGGGAAGGGGAGTGGGCTAGTCTTGTTGATTAGCCAGTCTTGGGCTAGTGTCGGTTCAACGGATTGTTTTAACTTGGATGCATATTCTACAGGCCACAGGATAAAGGACTTTTTCAGTTGCCATAATGGATTGGATGGCAACTTCTTTCTTAAAGATTGGGCACTCCTTAGAGAGTGCTCCATTCAGGCCATTGCAATTGACACTTTGGGGGCTTTGAGCATGATATTCCCGCCTTATTGTGTCGTAGAAGACCACAGGCGCACATTTCACGGTCAGCCTTGCATCTGCGGCTAGTATGCCCAAATTTAAGGCATTTGCAGCATCGCATTGGTGGGGGAATAAAGGCCTTACCTGCAGATCACAAAGCAAGGGACCAGGTGACACAGTCTTGGGCGGATTTTGTAACGCAAATGTGAGCAAAAAGGTGTCAGATGACCCTTTGATGCGCATACCACGTTAAAGAGGGAAGACTTCAATTACTGAATCCTCTTTGAGACTGTCGAGGATCTCGTCAGCTGAGCACGACCGAAGGTATTGGCAACGGATCGTGCCCTGTGAAGTATTTAGCTTCTAGTTGAGAGTGACTGTAACTTCAGTCTTTCCCAACTTTACAAGTTTGCCGAGTCTCATTCCCTGTTCCTCCGAGGCTACTTTCACGTGAACCTTGAAGTTTGAAATGATTTTCATCTCCTTTGGTTTGCATATGCGGCTAACCAAGGCGGATGAGTTTGTAAGGCGGAGTGGCCCGTACCCTGCCATTATTACCCAACAGTTTTAAAGAGGCTCGGTTTCAAATTCCAGCATTGTGGGATGAATAGGAAAGAAATTAGCCTCAGGGCTCACACTGCGGATCAGGGTGGCTCTGTACCCTGTCATTATCGCCTGGCATTCCTAAAGAGGCTCCATTTCGAATTTCAGCATCATACTCGTAGGATGAGTAGGAAAGAAATCAGCCTCAGGGCTCACTCTGCTGATCAGGGTGGCTCCGTACCCTGTCATTATCACCCAACAGTCCTAAAGAGGGGCTTCGTTTCAAATTTCAGCATCGAGGGATGAATAGGAAAGAAAGTTTGGATCCCTTCGTCACTTCAGCCGTGAAAGCGACACTTGCAGACTCACAGACAGAATCCTTTTTTTAAATATATATATAAGTGTAGCCTAGTATTCTCGCTTGCTCGGTATGGCTGTATAGATCCTATGGTCTTCGGTGTTGAGTGGGACATGTAGAATGATTGGAAACGGTGGATCACTAAGGGGGATTTGAAATGTGTAGGGGATGTTGCTTGCTTTGCTCGCTCTCTGTTGGATGTATAGATGTGATGGGATATATAGTCCATCCCAAGTTCGTTGGAAAAAATCCCGTTGAAATCCGACGTGTGTAGGGGATATTGGTCGGTTCACTCGCTAGGAGTGGGCTTTCTTGCTCGCTTGGCGCGGGTGAGTCGAAAATTTTTCGCTCTCGACCACTCTCCAAACTTCTGGAGCGCGGCTCGGCGCGCCGCCAAAACATTTAGCACCGCCCCATCGACCTAGTAGCCGAAGGTCGAAGCGAAAAAATTTTGCTTGCACAAAATTTTTGCAATTTGCGTTGCACAGGTTGGCTTGAATATACGCAAGCCCCCCCTCACCGCTCACATTTTGGGACACCCCTATGAATCTGATTCAAAAAAGTCCTTACTGAGAAGTACTTACTTATAAATGACCTTTTAGGACGAAACTACTGAGATCAACCCCACTCTCTCTCCACAAAACACCCCATATTTCAGATTAAAAATATTCTTGATAGGTAGACTAATCCAATTTCATTTGTCCGAACATCAGATCACCAGTTCGTTCGGTGATGACCAAATTATTCCGTTTAACCACCCCCTCCTCCCACTCTCATTTTTCTTTACCACAAACACCTCCCTATGGTTGAGGCTAGAAAATATTCTAATAGCCTGTGATTGAGGTTGACGCAATCTAAAAATATTCGCCCGGTCAGATCCCCTGTTTGTACAGCGAAACGACGGATCGAAAAATGAAATCCGCCCCATAGTGGACGAACCTCAAGATTTTGGCGTCTTGTCACGCGCGCCGCTCTCTCGACCTAGTGGACGGCCACCTTAAGAGTCCAAAAGCTGTGTCTGAGACTTCCTTTGCTGGTGTTTGAGGAGGATCTTCACCATATCCAGGCATGAAGGCAGAGTTGGCCGTCCTGAAGTCTTTCTGTATTCACAGGTTCGCACCTCCTCCTGAGCTTACCGCTCAGGGCTTCTAAAAAATGGAGAATGGTTTTTTTTACTTTCACAATCATAGAAAGGTAAAATGGTAAGGCTTGGCTTTACAACAAATTTCTGGATCTTCTTCAATTCAAAGATCTGGGCCCAAACTGAAAACATCATTACGAGGGATGTGTACGCATACGTTTCTGTTCGTTTGTACTAGTAAAAAAAGTCCAGTCATGCTGCATGACCCCATCAGGGAATTTTTGAAGAAATCTTCGACATTTCAGTCGCTAGTGATCCTGTAGAGAAATTTTAGTTTATGATTTTGATAGACAAACATGGAATCAAATTATCAAAAACGAGAGAATCGGAGGACGGAATATTATTTCACAGAGTAAACTCATCAGTTGTGATTACTTTTTTTTTTTTTTTTTTTTTTTTTTTTTTAACAAGCACCTACTACCTACGTTTTAAACAGCATGGCTCTAGGATACTCGCACACAGGGATACTTCCATAAGAGTAGTTCAATCTGAATTTGGACAATGTTTCATGCAAATATTACCGATTTTTACAACTAGCGAAAGGCATTATTTCGATTTTTGACTGATTTTTCTACTTTGAAAACTTGATACATATTCTTATAGGAAATTTCACGCTGAATCCGAATATAGCACATGTTAGTATGCTGAAAAAATTATTTCGCACAACAAATCGCAAAAAACAGGCTATTTTGAAAATTTTGACTACATTTTTGAAAATTTCAACCCGAAGATGTAATCCGATCATGCTTTCCAACGAACTTGAACTTTCATTTTGTGTCCTTAACATTTTAAAATTTGTTTGAAGTTTCTAGCACAATTCTACGGACAGTTATCGTCTGGAATGACACATACATACATATATACATACATACATTAAAAAATGCGTTAAACTTCAGAACATGATTCAGAATAGCCTGAAACGGATTTCTGCATAAATTTTTTTCAAAAATTCACATTCTACAAATTTTGAGGCGAGAGCAATAGCTTAATTTTCTTCAAAAATTCGCTAATGAGTTCAAACCTCCTAGAATGCCACACGAAAAAATTCATTTTCGTGCAAAACACTGCAAAAACATTAATACCTCAGAGATTTGGAGTGAATCCGTTTATTTAATGAAGGGTGAGGAGATTGTATTATGATTTCTTTTATTTGCACCTTTTCTCTTAAATGGTCTCAAAAATATTGTTGGTCTTTTTTAGATTGATAAAAATGATATCCGATGCCTCTTATTTCTTTCAGGAACCTCTAAAATCTCGATTAAAACAATTTTGTTAATTACTTCGTTTATTTTATTTACTGTGGAACATCTTCGTCGAAAACAGTCGTATAGCTAATCTTTCATAGAAGGAAAAAATAAGTAGGTATAGTAGGGCTCTTTTAGCGAATTTTTGAAGAAAATTAAGCTGTTGCTCTCGCCTCAAAATTTGTAGAATGTGAATTTTTGAAAAATTTTTATGCAGAAATCCGTTTCAGGCTATTCTGAATCATATTCTGAAGTTTTAACGCATTTTAGCGAATTTTTGAAGAAAATTAAGCTATTGCTCTCGCCTCAAAATTTGTAGAATGTGAATTTTTGGAAAAAAATTATGCAGAAATCCGTTTTAGGCTATTCTGAATCATATTCTGAAGTTTAACGCATTTTTTTATGTATGTATATATGTATGTATGTATGTGTCATTCCAGACGATAACTGTCCGTAGAATTGTGCTAGAAACTTCAAACAAATTTTAAAATGTTAAGGACACAAAACGAAAGTTCAAGTTCGTCGGCCAGCATGATCGGATTACATCTTCGGGTTGAAATTTTCAAAAATGTAGTCAAAAATTTCAAAATAGCCTGTTTTTTGCGATTTGTTGTGCGAAATAATTTTTTCAGCATACTAACATGTGGTATATTCGGAATCAGCGTAAAATTTCCTATAAGAATGTGTATCAAGTTTTCAAAAATTTCAAAATTGAAAAATCAGTCAAAAATCTAAATAATGCCGTTCGCTAGTTGTAAAAATCGGTAATATTTGTTTGAAACAGAGACTACAGTTTGTCTGTCAATTTCTTGCTGTGGGATACTAGATTCGAATGCAACTGACTTTATATCACTCGTAATATAAAGCCTCATCATCGATTGGCTGTGGAAATACGTTTCTTTCATATGACGTCGATATTTTATTTTATTTTATGTCAAGATTTGATGATGTTATGATAGTATACTGTTAAGATTTCAACTGCCTTCAATACTGACCACATTGGACATCGAAATCTATGAATATTTACCTACATTTGTCTTTAAATCTACAAGATTAGTTTAATAATAATAAAGTATGAGTACCTCCTAATTATTTTTAATAATTTGATTCCATGTTTGAATATCAAAATCATAAACTAAAATTTCTCTACATGATCAATAGCGACTGAAATGTCGAAGATTTCTTCAAAAATTCGCTCATGGGGTCATGCTGCATGACTGGACATTTTAATTTGTATTTTGCTGTAAAAAGTGGGTATAGTGTTTCATGTGATCAATATTGTTTTCCAGGCGATTACTTTAGAAGATCAAGTTGTCCAGAGATCAGATGGTAATTGGGGGAGCCGCCTTCTCGTAGCAACACCTGTTATGCCCACAGCTACTGGTAATTTAATTTGATCTATAAATATATGAATTTCCTGCATCTACTGCCATAAATAAATTATTGGTATTATTCGCCATAAAATTATTGTGACGGCAAAAAGATACTGGTGAACATTGTTCAGCGCAAAAGGGAGAGGTAAATGTGTTTTCCAGACCCATGGATAAGCCAAAAACTAAAATGCGAGTTGCCTTCACGCCCCGAAATGATTTTTTCGACCATTTCGTAGTTGATTGTTTTACTTGAATATAACATTTTCTCCCAACAGGTTGTGGTACATTACTTCCCGTATCCATAACAAGGTCGTTGAGATCATGAAAAAGGAACGATTTAGAACTATTTAGCTAATTTGTATACAGGAACTTGAATGAAATGGAAAAATATGATTTATTAGTAATTATCTCGAGTAGTATAGTGTAAGGAGGATTTAACGTTTGCACAGGCGCAGGGGTTAAATGCGGGAACAATGAAATTCATAGGGAATCCTATGGACTTCAACCCACAAAAGACCTCATCATTCCGTCGAATTCGAATGGAAACTGTTGGTTCTATTTTACCTACTAAGTATTTAACGGTCGCATTTGCTCACAAAAAAATCTGGTAGCAGTGAAATTGAACAGAGGATCATCTGAAGCATTGATCTCACAATCCTTGAAATTTCCATCGAAATCTGACTGTAAGTTAGTATTCTTTGTCCGTTAGCATTCTTTGCGGTTTTGGGTGCAGACGTCAAAGGGAAAGCCGCACGGGTGGAAGAGAGGGAAGATTGTGCAAGATCGTAAATGAACTGAGAAGTGTGGGAAGTATAAACTGCATGTGAACTAACGCCTCACTGCTGTCCAAGGGAGGCAGCCAGTGGGTGATTGACAGTGGTAGTGTACTGGCTGAATGTGAAATAGGCTCACCTCAGTATAGACGATAACTTTACAAAAGGTCTGTATTGAACATCAGCACGACAATTTATATCTTTATGTAAGCATCGACTTTCATTGTAATGCACAGGAAGATACACCTAATTATATGCATAGCTTATAAACCGATTTCCTAAAATTTCTGATGGTTCTCTACATTTTAATTAGGTAGTATTTGATTTACTATTATTTTTAAATATAAATATATATATATATATATATATATATATATATATATATATATATATGTTACCGGCAAAGTTTAAAATCAGGCATTGCGTACAATGCCTAGTCGTAGTATACAATACCTGAATGGAGCAGGCAATATGTAAAATGAATCTCATTTTATACTTTACCTAGGCGTTGTATAGAATGCCTGATCGTGCACTCGGCAAAGTGTCGTTCTGATCAATCGTTACCTGGTGTGGACACCTTTGTTGGAGATATAGGTCAGAATGGTGTGTATAGTTTGGTGGTCTGGATGCTCGCAAGCTCGCATCTCAAAAATACATAACATCAAGTAGTCAATCCCTTAGTAAAAATTCAGATTAGTTGGACATATAGGTCAGAATGATGTGTATAGTTTGGTGGTCTGGATGCTCGCAAGCTCGCATCTTAAAAATACATAACATCAAGTAGTCAATCCCTTAGTAAAAATTCAGATTTGTTGGACATATAGGTCAGAATGATGAGTATTTATACTTTGCCTAAATCAATGGTAGGCATTGCATAGAACGACTAGTCATTGTATACAATGCCTGGATTTCATACTTTGCCGGTAACACACACAAACACACACACACTTTTTTTTTTTTTTTTTTTTTTTTTTTTTTTTTTTTTTTTTTTTTTTTTTAAAGAAATCTCCCCTCAAAGACGGAGGGGGCACGCCATTAAGAAGAAGAAACGAAAAAACTAAATGAAAAAGTGGGGAGGACGCCCAAGTTTACCCGACGCCGACCCTAGGGATTAGGGAAGTAGAGGAAGATGGAGGAGGGAGAGAGGGATGAAAGGAAGTGCCCCTATAAAATGACCACCAATTGAGGTAAGAGCCCCGAAGGACGCGGGTGGTGATACCACGAAGCACTCCTGCCGAGATGCCCAACTCGAGAAGCTCCGTGGCACTTTTCCCGCACCACACCCCGCGCCATGACACGGTCGCGGCCATGACCTTGATTTTATTAGGCGCCACTCCCTTTAGCTCAGATATCGCTTGTCGCAGGTCGTTCCTATCATATTTACTTATTTTAGCCCTCCAGGTCTGCTCCATGTCCACGCTGCCACTGACAACTTGGACATCCAGGATTATGGCAGACCCATCGGGCTTGATGGCGACGATATCTGGCTTCTTGCCCCGGTCACTCGGCATATGGTACAGTCTCTCTCTCTCCACATCCCAGCCGCTGGATGACAAAGCACCTGCTATCTGCTTGGCAACCGCATCATGACGCAGAATGCGGCCACCATGAGTCCGTGGACACTGCTGCACCACATGATACAGGTTCTCATTTTTACCCCGACAGGCACGGCAAAGGGTATCTACCGTCCCACGACTACCTCTAGAACACCTCACCGCAGTGGCTAATGTTGCCACGCGGACGGCATGAAAATGTCGGTAGTCGCAGGCCCCAATGCCCTCTGAAGCCCATTCAACCCACTGGGAGGAAATGGGGGATTCAGAGCACTGTCGGAGTTCTTTACCATCTACTGACTCATGCAGTGCAGCAGCAAACTCAGCAGATGAGCTGGGTTTTGGAGCAGTTGGAGTTGCTCGATCGCACCACAACAACTGCTGCCTGACAAAGTCGACCTCCCAGCTCGAGCCCCTAAGGGCAAGCAGGCGGTGGCGGCGTAAAGATGGGATGCTGGCAGAGAGAGAGACAATGCCGAGCCCACCGGCCTTGACCGGTGCATGGATATAGGCACTTGGGACACCAGGTGGAAAGCCTAGCCAAGAGCGCACAGCAGAGCGTACTTCACGGTCTAACTCAAGCAGCCTCCCCGCAGTAAGCCTGCCAAAGACTAGCCCATAGGTTAACTTTGGCAGTAAGTACGTGCGAAGGAGGCGCAGCTTCTGCTGTGGCTTCAGTGGAGCCTTGGTGACACGAGCTAGTGCTCCACCAAGGTCCACACGGCTTGCGGCAATGGTGGCAACACCCATGAAGTCGACTCCCAGGTACCGCCAGACCTCCAGCACGGATCGGGCAGGGATGGAAGTTTGTCCTAAGACAAAACACTCCTCATCCACTACCTTCACCTTATGCTGGCGACCTGACGGGACCAAGGAGACCGACCCACACTTAGCTGGGTTTACCAACAAACCACACCTGGCTAGCTGCTCAGCAAATGCGTTGAGGGAGATCTGCAAGCCCTCACGGGTTTCTGCGAGCAGGATGACATCATCAGCAAAAGCCAATGCACCTACTCGCACCCCAGGGGCGAGATCGAACCCTATTTCAGCTGGCAGCTTACCCAAGGCCGTATCCACGACCAGGTTAAAGAGGAGTGGCGACAGAGGATCCCCCTGGCGTACCCCGCGCCCAATAACAACATCCCCTGACACCTCACCTCGTGCCTCGAGGACCGTCACGCCTTCGTGGTACAGACAGGCAACATACTCAATTAAACGAGCAGGTGCCCCGACACCACGAAGACAATCGGTCAGGGCAAAGTGGCTAACTGTGTCAAAGGCCTTAGCGACGTCCAGAGCGGCAAGATGGAGCTGCCGTTTCTTGATACGAGCCAGCGAAATGACAGTTTGGAGAACTGTTAGATTCTCCGCTGTGCCATCCGCTGGACGAAATGCTCTCTGGACGTCACCTATGACACCAGCCACTTGGAGGCGAGATGCCAGAACTTTTTGGAAGTGGCGGAAGACCACCGACGAAATAGAAATTGGTCGGTAGCCTCCAGGCCCACTTCCCCCTTTCTTTGGGATGAAAATTGTCCGGGCACGGGTCAACGCTTTCGGGGGTCTTCCAGATAGTAACAACAGGTTGAGGATGAGCAGCCTAACATTCTTTGGAGCTTTATTCCAGCGTCGGGCGGAAATACCATCGGGTCCAGCAGAAGTGGAGTTTTTGACACGGCACTTATGTGCCTCGTCATGAAGCACCGGTGTGCACATGATGCTGCGTAAGGAGTCCCTGGTGGAAGCTGGGGGTACTACTGGCTCACCGGAGTTGTGGCTGGGAGCGCCCATGAGAGGCTCCCAGTAATCCACAAACTCCTGGAGGGGGGGCATAACTTGTTCTTCCCCAGCTCCCTCCAGTACCTCAGCAGCTGCACGAGCCGGATGCTTCCTCCACAATCTCTGGACACGCTGGTATTCCCGCCTCCTTGCTTGCTTAGCTGCTCTGCGACCTCCACGAGGCACCACATTAGGAGGAACTTCTCCCTGGTGCCTCGCCACGGTCGCTTCCTCAACCTGCGGGAAGATCCTCTGGACATAGGCCGCGACCTCGTCCTCCAAGCCATTTAGCCCCTCAACAGCCCGCCTCGCCAGATCCTGCAGGTAGGCACTCTCATAACCAACAATATTGCCTACCTGCTCCCCGAGCCTCAATACTTCAGTCTTCAAGTCTGAAAGAAGACCGGAGGTCACGGGGGAGGATTGCTGAATGGCGGGCTGTTGACCCACGTCTGCCGGAGATGCGGGAGAGGCCCCACTGCTATTTGCCAGGATTACATCCTGGACAAGCTGCTTGTAGTGGGGCCTCAGGCGAAGAGATTGAATGGCAGAAAGCGTGCGCATGGGAAAACGTTGCTGCAAATAAACATTCATATGACGTACCCCATTACGCACTGCTTCTGCCTCTTCTGCTGCCATTCGCCGCAAATCCTCAGAAGCATACCTGGGCCGGTCTCGCTCTATATTAATTGCTGCGTTGGCCTCTACAGGATGCTTCTGCCAGACGTGGGCCCCAAGGCCACGCTTGGAGCTAAAGGCTCTTTCACAATGGGCACATTGGTGGGCATTAATTGGGGCTGTGGAAGAGGAGGAGGGATAGGATGATGAAGATGAGGGAGAGGATGGCCGACGCCCCTGCCTGGAGCGCCCCCGAGCGCCTCCCCTAGAACCCCGGCAGCCAATGGGCCGGCGGGGGTTATGAGGCTCATTGTTGGTCGACATCATAACGGAGAGACGTGTGAAAAGAAGGGTCAGGAGACCCGTTGACACGAGTCTCCCCCCTAATCGCCATTGGGTCATTTTGCCACCCTCTGTTCACCCAGAGGGTGCCCGGGTTGCACGACGGGGACGTATGACCTTGACTTGGGTAGGGATTTGAAGGAGCTCCGAAGAGATAAAGACACCAACAGTTACCCTACCCCAGCAACACACACACACACACACACACACACACACACACACACACACACAAACAAACACACACACACACACACACACACACACACACACACACACACACACAAATATATATATATATATATCAATTGATTAGTGGTTCTAAGTTTATAAAACAAAAAGAAAGAATAACAGAACTACACTTCACAGACGAGTTTTAACAAGTCAAAGGCCCGATATACAATAGTTATTGAAGAGAAACATTTCAAGTCACCCAATAATCCTGACTCATACACATGTAAAGGATCAGCATAACGCCAGACTCCAACGTGCGGTATGAGTTAGTTTGTAAGGAGTGCCCAGCCTGTTATGTGGGAAAGGCAGATACGCAACTGAACCTGAGAGTCAACAATCATCGCCCATCCGTGGTGAGTTCTAACGAAGACCTACCAGTGAGCAGGCATGCTATGGTCCATGATCCGTCGTTCAATGATTGTTTCGGAATGAAAGTTTTGAAAAAATGGGGCCCAAGGATGATAAGCGGTTGCTTCACCAATCCGAAAAAGCTCACAGCAACATTTTGAGAGCTTACGGTCCACTAGGACTAAATAATAGAAGAGATAATCCACCAACTCGATCATAAGCAACTCACGTTCCTTTGCCAACGATTTACAATCAACTCTTAACTCAATTTTTTTCTCTTTTGTAGTTTGAAAAAGGCATTTAAGCCGAAATATTAAACCTAATCTGTGAACCTAGTGTGATGTATATAATTTGAAGTTTGGAGTTCTTGAGGTTCAGTCGGTAGATAGGGTTTTCATCAGGCCATATTTCGATTTATTTATAAATCTTCATCAGTGCTTAGATGGGGGTTTGATTTTTTTTCGTCACACGTTGAATCATAATGAGACAAACACTTGTTTAAATGCCACTGTTCACTGGTTTTAAGTTTCTTGTTACTACTTTATTCTACTTTATTTGTTAGCTATGGTGTGACCATGTGGTCTCTGGAGAGAGAGAGAGAGAGAGAGAGAGAGAGAGAGAGAGAGAGAGAGAGAGAGAGAGATCAGAGATGGCTGTTTTGGAATCAACAAACCTATTTCCAAACCAATTAATTTTGAGGGGTCCATTGTTCAATAAACTAGTTAAATCACGTCCAAATACTGTGGAAGAATATATTCCTTTTTAATTGGTCTTGAGTCTTTTAATCAACATTTGGAAATTATTTCAAAGCAAAATTCGACCCTCAGGAAGGTTACTATTGAAGTGGTAAACTCTCTGAAATTCTTTTTCTACGAAAACCCACTCATGTGTGTTTGGCGGTAGTGGGTCTTTTCGTTTCCCAACATTGCGATATGTGGTAGTTTGTGAGTGTCTCTTTGTCATAGATGTCCCATTGTGGATAGTGGATATCATGAAGTGTCCGAACAGTATGGTCTACTCTAACATTTGGAGTGGTCTGTCGATAAGACAATTACCTATCCAATGATCGACTCCACTTGAATTCAAAATAATCGAGAAACACGTTTGGTGTAATGGATGTGTTCTTAATTTGGAAACTCCTTCGCTTCCTCGACAATTATATTTACCTAACAACTGAAATTCGGAAGGTTTGTAACTAACGCCGGAGTTGAAATTCAAAAAGCTCTTACGAGGAGGGTGCGCAGTAAGCCCGTCGCCGATCTACATGAAATATTTACTGTGTCTACGTCGAAAATGAGTTGACCCGTATTTTGCATTTCGACAGAATGGGCTCTTCGAGCTTCGAAAAAATTGAAAAAGGTCAAAAAAATGGCTAAATTTGGCGTTCACGCAACTAATGCTGCTCCCATATGTTTGGACCAACTTCAATGAAACTCACGCCAGTATTTCTTCTTCATAAAAAAACTGACTCGCGTTAGATTTTCTTACTTCAGCCTCAGGAAGACCAGAATTCAGCACTTAAAATAGGGCTTACGCCATTACTGGATAAAGCGCCAACAAGGAACTCTGAAAAACCCACAACATACTTTTCAACAAACTTGAGTATCGTTATGCCTTCAGAAGTATTTGACAAGCGTAGGTTATAGTCTGCCACTCTGAATTTACAGTCTAATGAACACTCTTACAATGTTATCCTTACAATTTATACAAATTCACTACCTATAATATTATGTAACTTTTGATTTTCTGTAGAATTTTCTAAAATGCTTGGAAACATTCCAAACAAATGCATCGATTTCATTTGAAGGCCAATTGATTCCTGAATTTGTTGAAAAGCATATTGCGGGTATTTCATAGTTGCTTGTTTGCGTTTTATCCAGTAGCCGCGTAATCTATAGTTTACGCGCTGCATTCTGGCCTTCCTGGAGTTTAAATGGGAAAATCCGTGTACGCGAATCTAATGATTTTTTATGTAGAAACTTTGGTGTGCGTATCATTAATTAATTAATTGGTTCAAAAATGTGGGAGCAGCATTAGTTTCGTGAACTCCAAATTTAGCCATTTTTTGATGTTTCTCGAAGCTCCACGGGCCCATTCAGTCGAACGGCAAAATACGGGTCGACTCATTTTCGATGTAGAAACTGTAGGTAATAAATATTTCATTGAGATAGACGACGGAGTTACCGCGTACTTCATTGTTAATCCATAATATCTAACACTGACCCCATCACCCTCCTGACATTTCTTTTAGGGATGTTTCATAATATCTTGATTTCAAAAACTGAATTAAAAGGCTTTTTCAGCGAAGCAACGTTACTAACGTTCACGAAATTCACACATGTACGAAGGGTTGGAGTGAAATCTTGGCATCCACTCATTTTCAGTCAACCGCAAGGGGTGAAATTCAAGGGTTGAAATAATAACATTTAATTATCTCCAAAGTTTCTGAATAAGAGGTTATTTTTAGATTGATTTAGATCAAGATTCATTTCAATGGATCTAATGAAGACATCTGAAGCACTGTAAAAAGCTCCTCAAAGGTCTTGTGCCCTTTGAGAAAGAAAATCGTCAACACGATTTGGCTCAAACTTATTTGGTGTACTCGATGCACGTTAGACATTTGACTATATGCAGGGTGTCCCAAACCTAATAGTACAATCTTCAGAGGTCAATTATAGAACTCATTTCTGATCGAAAGTTCCTCTTGAATACTTTTTAAGCGCTTTGTTTTCAAGAGATTTAATTTTTGATATTATTTTCGACTCTCGTACCTTATGACTTTACAACGATCGTAGCTGGGCTTAGAGTTACTGTAAAATAAAAAATAAGGACAACGTTGGAATGGTAGTAAATTTCCTTTCTTCCTGATAATCAATCTATTTTTAAGCCAAATTAATACGTGAAAGGAGGCCAAGATGAAAATTTTGCACAATTTGATGTTGTTTGTTTTTGTGCTCTCACTACATACCTACTAGGTATTGTGGGGAGGAACGTACAGAGAAACTTCCAAGGAACCTCATTTTTCCCAATGGTAAGTAGGGTAAACCCGTACACTTACATTCGAACGCTCATTAAAATTGACGTTATCATCCTGGAGGTGTTTTAGCGAATTTTTGAAGAAAATTAAGCTATTGCTCTCGCCTCAAAATTTGTAGAGTGTGAATTTTTGAAAACATTTTATGCAGAAATCCGTTTCAGGCTATTCTGAATCATATTCTGAAGTTTAACGCATTTTTAGCGAATTTTTGAAGAAAATTAAGCTATTGCTCTCGCCTAAAAATTTGTAGAATGTGATTTTTGAAAACATTTTATGCAGAAATCCGTTTTAGGCAATGCTGAATCACATTCTGAAGTTTAACGCATTTTTAGCGAATTTTTGAAGAAAATTAAGCTATTGCTCTCGCCTCAAAATTTGTAGAATTTGAATTTTTGAAAAAATTTTATGCAGAAATCCGTTTCAGGCTATTCTGAATCATATTCTGAAGTTTAACGCATTTTTTTATGTATGTATGTATGTATATATGTATGTATGTATGTGTCATTCCAGACGATAACTGTAGAATTGTGCTAGAAACTTCAAACAAATTTTAAAATGTTAAGGACACAAAACGAAAGTTCAAGTTCGTTGGCCAGCATGATCGGATTACATCTTCGGGTTGAAATTTTCAAAAATGTACTCAAAATTTTCAAAATAGCCTGTTTTTTTGTGAGTAAACTCTGCGAAATATTCCGTCCTCCGATTGTCTCGGTCGCTCTCTTTAATGTTTTACGCTCAACTGTTTTAGGACTTGATGTAGCTTTAGTACTGACTGCGGCTTAGAAAATATCAGCCATGAAATTATTTGCCATAAAATTAGTAGTTAAATATTTCCTTCCACTTAATAAGCTCAAAATACAAAACAATTTTACATTATGTTGTACGATAATTTTCGAAAATTCACTCGTACGATAATGCTGCATGACTGGAACTTTTTTTCGTATAAAAACGCACGAAAATAACTGAGGGTTGATTTTAAGCTCCAGCCTATCCTGAAGCTTTTTCACTTGGAAACGCATACAGTAAAATTACGCGATGCTGCTAGAGTACTCACTAGAGTAATAAGTAGCTGATTAGAATACTTACTATAGTCGATTAAGGGTTGCAGCAGCGGAGAGGAGGCGGCAGCAACATACCGAATCGACGTGTACGGTAAGATTACAATGTATCATAGATTATAATGGGGATGCCCCCTTAAAAACACGAAACGCACACGGCCAAAAGAGCCTTCGTATTGAGATTTGTATGCGCCTGTTTCCTGGCGGCCACCAGTGCGCGCAAAATTAATGCATTTTCACCTCCCGACCATGGTTTTTTGTGTTCTTTTTTCACCAACTAAAAAGCAGGCATCGCGTAATTTTACGATGTGCGTTTCCAAGTGAAAAAGCTTCAGGATAGGCCGGAGCTTAAAATCAACCCTCAGTTATGTTCTTGCTTTTTTATGCGAAAAAACACCTCCTGGATGATGACGTCAATTTTAATGAGCGTTCGCAGTATACTTTCACATCGCTAATTAGGAGAGGAAATTGTGTTTTATTGTTGAAAAACCATGATTTCTTTTAAAATGACCCTTAGTGAAATTACGAGTTTGGCGTCGATTCCTACGAATTTTTTCGATGAATCCAACGCACTCGCAGATCTCCCCCACGTCGTTGTAACCAAGTTTCACTCCCAAAAACACATAAAACTTAGCATAACTTGGTTCTAACGTGGCGTTGGGAGGATCTGCAAGTAGTGGTTCCGTTCGAAAAGGAACTTTCGGCTGAAATGAGCTCTAGAATCGACCCCTGAAGTTTGCACCATTAGGTTTGGTATAAGGAGGGCTATCTTAATCAACAAACCGCAACAACAAACCGAAACAATAAACGTCTGCGACGTAATCTGCAGCTCTTTTCAAAAATGAGCGATGATTGATTGAGGCTTTTGATTTAGGGCTAATATTAAAAAATTCAGAATGTGAAGAAATCTATTTGAAACAATGGTTAAAAAAAAAGGGGGGGGGGGGATGTCGAAGGAAAATAACATTGTCTACTTCAACGGTCAGAGTAAAACGATTTAGTATAGCCAATAAGAACTGGTGTGGATAAATGGTGTATGGTTTGAGTTTAGTTAATAAAATAATGTATCCTCATAGATAGATATGTCTAGCATCTGAAAGTTCTATTAATTCGATGAACTTTTTTTTTTTCTTTTTCGCTTCGGGCTTGAGTAGCAATAACCCTCTCAGTGCGGTCGATATTCGCTTGTTCCAACAATATTAATCAAAAAGCCCTCCGTTCGTTCTGTTATCGTTCCTACACAAGGGATGACCCGTTTTGCAGACCACGCAAACGTTTAATGCACGAGACGTCTGCCTCTAAAGTTGCAGACTGCACCAAATCGGAGCAAGTACAGTTGTACTCGATTCCGGTGTTGAACGGGAGACGATTAAGATAACGAGAAGGTCTTGTCATTTGTAGGTCCCAAGAACGAGAAGACTCTGTTACCTACTGCAATCACGACATACTCGAAACCAACACGATATCCACAAGTAGTCACACAATAAGAGGATTGGAAGGTAAAATAGTATCTTTATTATTAAAATAAATATAATAATTTAGTCTGTATTCAATTGTAACAGTCATGAATCAGAATCGTAAAATATTTCGTTTCACGATATTTGATAACGAAAGACGGAATCCTTAATTAATTGAGGAGTTTCTGTCACAAAGGAGGTCAGTCCCAATTTCTTCAATAAAGTAATTCACAAAAGTTCCAGTCATGCCAGTCATTTTCGTAGACTATCGTACTATATTATGGTATTTTGTTTTAAAATCTGAGCACTTTGAGTGCAGAGAAATAAATTGTTAATCACAAATTTTAAGGCAAATAAACTCGTTCTTAATTATAATCTACGATTCAAAACAGATTTAGGATGTTTAGCAATTTTTTAGTTTTTTAATCGATTTTTCAGCAAATATTACTAAAATTTAAGTAAATTTTTCATCATAATTTAGTGAATACATTTTTTAATGTTTTAGTTCATTGTTGGCAAACATCTTCTGCATAAACTTCTGATAAAAATATAAATTCAACAATTTTTAGACGTTTTTAGTGATTTTTAAAGCACTTTTTGAAAATTGACTAATTTAATGTTCTCAAAAAGTGTTGGCTAAGGAACAGAACGGAACGAAATTTTTATCTCAATCCTAAGGAGAGTTATCGGCCAGAATATACATATGAAAAAGCGTTAAACTCTAGGATTCGTTTCAGAATGCCTCAAAACGGATTTCAATGAAGAAAGTTTTCAAAATTTTGATAATTTCCGAGCCATTGCAATAGCTTCATTTTTTACGAAAATTCGCTAAAACAACCTTAAACATTATATACGAACCAGACTTTATGTTTACCCATGTACATGTCTCATATCGTATATTGCATAATAACCTTCGAATAATAATCTAGTTATCGCTAAAATAATCTTAAGAGCCCTAATCGAATTTTCGGTTGGAAACATATTGTTCAGTGATGAGTGCATCACAGGGAAGTTCCTATGTCTACGTTGTATATGATTTTGGTGAGAATGGCGAATAGATCATGTTTCACTGGATGTACCCTCTCCATTATAATTTTACATGAATATACCATTCGGAACCCCCCTTCACCACCATACCATAATAAAGCATAAATTGCTTTTACATTTTATTCATATTTCTTTAAAGGACCAAGCGTTTGAAAGAATTACACGAAAGAAAAGAAATAGATAAGCGAATTAGAATCAATTAAGGAATCTATAACATAAACCCTCAAATAGATCACCGATTTTCAAAGTCGTTTTTTGTGCATTATGATCCCTTGTCTTAATGAAAGCTCAAATTTCTGTTGTGTATCATTGCTGCAATATGGGTATTTTATTTATTGGTGCTATCATATTTATGGATCCGAAGTTGTAATTAGATTAGTATCGAGAACATCCTGTTGGTGCCAGAATGATTCCATTACATTATTGAACTGCTTAAGTGTTATAGGGGGAGACTGGAGCTGGGATGTCGAGAAAGGAGGGTTAATTGTCCGGAAAGTTACTGGATCGCCACAGATACAAGAGTTAAGTAGCAGAGGACACAGATGCGCCTTTCGGAGTGCAAGTGGGTCCTTTTAAAACGAAGAGGGGGAAAAAAGAGTTTCCTTCGGGCCTCTCTTAATCCGATAGTGATGAAGGGGGAGGCCGAGGGTTCGAATCCTTCTCCGGACATTCGTATCCCGTTAACTCGATAAAAAGATTGGCTACGAAAAGGAGCGTTCCCCTATTGGGGTCTCGGGGGTCCCATCAATATTCGGTGTGGACAAGGACACGTGTAGAAGACACGTAGGCCGCTCGCGTCTTTAGCCACGTGTGTGATCACGTGTGTGATCGGCGGTTTGTCCGTAGTAATTTCGTAGGCGTGGAAAAGGCGTTATGGTTCCTCATACAAATAGATCAATCAAAACTGAATTCGTGGTAATGTTACCCTGTGAACAGGAAGAAACATATACAGAGTGTACAGGAAAAAACTCTGCGTGAGGCTAGGAATTGTAATGAACTTAGACACCCCGTGGTGCAATGGGAGCCTAAATCCACATTCATAGATAGAGAGGGGTGTGACAGTACCATAAGAGATACAACTCGTACTAATAACATATATGCTACGTTCGGAGAAGATTGGTTTTCCAGTTCTAGGATCACCCATCCATCGCCAAACATAGGCTTTCGAAAACACGGGAACAAGCGCTCGACGCCTGTTGGGAAACAACGGAGCGACGGCAACGCATTCCCTTGGATCTCGCGGGAACTGTCACATAATCCACTTTTGTTCATCGAAAATATCTAGAAACTGTTGGTTTATTATTTTCAATGATGAACCTTTGTAATCGACTTAAAAAAAGTACTGTGTACCCACCCCTTTGGTGCCTTACGTTTCAAGATGCGTAGAACCCAAAAATCGAATAAAAAAATCCGTCCGTCCGCCGTTCAGAGCTCTTGTCCGAAACTACTAGACCAAACTTTATGAAAATTGGGTTAAAAATCATATTTGGGGTCTGGTTGATCCTAGAAGCTCGGCATCAATTTTTGTCTACCCTAAATGGTAACACTAAAGGGCAAAACCATTCCAAAATCGAGATCTTGAAAACTTTCAAGGTATCAGCAATGTTTGTTTGATAAATACAATCAATGATAAATACTCGTCAATGTATAATCCCGAAGTATAGATTAAAACCATCCGCAATGCTGTACGTTGATCCTTTCGCTTTCCCTAAGAGAGCAAACAGACAGGGCTTCGAGAAAAAAAATCCCTTGTGATTTCTAAGCGCGATAACATGGAGAAAACATGCGCTGCTATCAGATGAATTGATTATTCCGTCTCTCTCTGAATTCCATCAGTGGTCGCTGGAGAGTAGGGCCGGAAGATAGATAGAAATTGCCAAGTAAATATCAACTGATATCATTCCAATGAAATTATCAGGAGATATAGTTTCAGTGGAATTTGTTCTAACTATGCGAAATCGAGTTAATTAACTACAGTCCGTGCTGATTTAATAGTGAAGCACCGGTAGATGCTCATCTAGCGGGAGCATTGTTTTCACTTTTCAGATATGAAGAAGTTTTCGGTGCAGGACGACTCATCACCTGCCCCCCTATTAATGGAATTAAGGAATAGGACATCTCATTACCTACAGAAATGCGGACGGTTGACCATCTCATCACCCGGACCCCCAACCCCTCCTTCACCCACACATACGGTAGAGTACTGATAGAAACATCAGGTTTATGAATAATGCAGTTTTAATTTATGTCAATGAATTGGGTATAATAATCACAGAAAAATGTCTGTTTAGTCAAATGAATCATATGGATAATAGTATTATACTATCAACGTGGTGTATGCACTGCTTTAAATCGTTCTCCCAGTTTTTTTACATATGTGAGCTCGTCGAATTGGCCTGATCGAAATTTTTCGAGTAAAAGTTGGTGTTGTTCTTGAGCTTTTGCAGTTCTCAGTACATGTTGTTTTCCTTTATCTACACTACATATTTTTAAATGGCTTTCCACTTGGTTTTCCAACAAGACACTTAACACTCGTCACACGCACGGCCTTCTCAAAATAGTACGTAATTTTTCAGTACATAGTTGGAGAATCGGAGCACTTTCGAGTTGGGTGCTTCCGCTACGATGGAAGTGAACATGTCCAGAACTCTCCCAGGAGGTATGTAAGGGAGCCCGAAAAACCATTTTAACCATTTTCCTGCGACGGAATCATTTTTCAAGTATTCTCGCCCTATTTTACACATTGACTATGAGGAGATGATATGTCTCGTTTACTTTGGTGATAAGATGTCCCTTGCTTCCGAGCTCGTTGAACAATAGCTGGGTGGTGAAACATCCTGCGCCCGAAGTTTTAGACTTCAGAAAATACACGGTTTTATTTATTTATTTACTTTTTTTGTCCAACTTTTATATACAGTGGTAAAATTTTCGCTCGCATTTTACGTTTTAGACCATTTTGATCAACTTTCGTTCCGTGTCTTTCTGTGTGTGCACGTGCGTGTGTGTGTAAAAAGATTTCAGTCTACGTGGGAGCAATGTTCAGCTGAGGGACCTCTAAGCCTACAATTTGTTTCTTAATCGAGTTGTGGTGCTGAAACCTGGAATGGAGCTCCTTTGGGACATCTAGAATACAATTACAAAGAATGAAGGGGCTCTGATCAGCGGGACCTCTGAGGCTAATTTCTTTCCGAATCGACTTACTGTGCTGAAATTTAAATGGAGCTCCTTTGGGACACCTTAAAAAATGTACCGAAGGCACTGATGAGGGGCCACTGTGGCTTATTCCTTTCCTTTCCGACCTACCTTTTTCAATGCAGGGCTATTTAATCAGAAATGATAAACCTGTTTGTAATAATTTGCAGGGTTTTTCCATTCGGTTTTTGGATTCTACGCACCTTCTAACGTAAACCAACAAAATTTTGTGTGGGGGTTAAAAAAATTGTTTTTCTTGTTGTTACTATTGGAATAAACCAAAACTCTTCTTCAACTTAAGATCACTGATACCTAATAGCCCTAACATTACAACCTAAAACATCTTTAAATTGAATGAAGTTCCATTTAAAGTTACCTTTAGTTTATAAGAAATTACGATGAACTTCCTCCTTTTCTTGTAAACCAGATGAGGCCCTTAACGGAGAAACTAGTTGTACCTACGAAATTCGGCGAATGAAAAAAACCAAACTATTTTTGGAAGTTTCCGATTAACTTCCACACTCATCTCATACCCCCCTTATACCCTATGTATGGTATTGCAATAACACTACTGCACTATTTAATATTCATAATCAGCGTTGCTGTTAGAACTTTTATCATTGCGGAACCCTCCTCACCACACACACGTGCCACCACCTCTAACTCTTATGCGCTTCTCACCCTTTCAACCCTCCCTAGTTCTAACCCTTCGGGGCAACCCTTGGACGATGTAATGACTATTATTTCTTCCCAAACAATAATCGTAATTTGTTTTTGACAACTTGGTATTCTAAACATCCTCACAATCTTTCATAAAACCATCACGTGCATTAATCAATGGAAGATTTTTGATTAAGATTCCCACGCATTTGTTGCCAATGTCACCCATGTGACGGATAGAATCATTTCTATATTTTCATCAGTCAACTAAACTGAATAGTGAATTATAATATTCACATGGAACCAGTTGTGGTATTTCTTCAAATATTATTATTACCCTGGTTGCCAGGCAAGTGAGATATCTTGACAACATAAGCAATTATAAACGCTGCAAGTCACAAATGTTTATTGTTAATGTTAATTTGTTGTTTATGTCGTTTTTTTATCGTTGTTTATGTTAATTTTCTCTATTATATAGCCCTTCTACGCAGATCAATGGTCTATAATTATTATTAAGCCCCATATACCTAGATCTAGTAAATGATCAAAACTAGGCGCATCATGCCTCCCAAAAAGGTTCACAAATTTACAGCACAGGACTCTACTATTTCACGGTTTAGGTATAGTAGTTGAATGTTAAAAATTGTATAAAATGTCAAAACAACAAAACATAGTAAAGTAAAAACTTAGTAAAACAGCAGGTTGAAAAGGAAAGAAATTATCTTCAGAGGAACCATCAGCTATTCAGTGATCCTCCGAACCTCGTATTTGATTTTTAAGGTGTCCCGAACGTGCTCCATTAAATTTCAGCAACGTTAGTCGATTAGGAAAGAAATTAGCCTCGGAGGTTTTGAAGCTGACCAGAATAACACGAGAACTGAGAATATTACAGCGATATAAAATAACCAGGTGACTCAGAAAGAGTCGCTTAGACCACCGACAAGTTTCAACGACCCTCTGTCTGTTCGCAAATTGAAAAGTACTTACCAGAACTTTTTGATCAAACTCAGCGAACACATATCAAAAAGCGTTAAACTCAAGGAATTTCAAAAAACGAATTTCCATGAAGGAAATTTCGGATTCAGTGCAATGGCTTAATTTTCTTAAAAAATCGGCTAAAACGTTCCGACCTTGCGGTAGACTCGGAAGTAATTAACCTGTTGTTGTAATAGAAATAATAATTTAATAAAGAGTAATTCCTAAGTATTAACATATCAATATTTTAATAAATTAATATAATTGAAGAAGGTGATACCTACCTACGCTTCACAAGCCCAATAGGATACAGAAGTTATAATAAACTCGATTTCGGGAAGTCAGAATTCCATTGGAATTATCAGCTGATACAATTGTCATAATTTTCAGGGAGATTTTCGGTATGTTTCACTGGTTACGATTTACTCCTCTCATGGCCCTCATCCTGTCGAACGAAGAACCTATCAGATGGCACCATTGCATACTCGCATAAAGAGGAAGTGATTCTCACTCGTCTCAGGATAGGACACACTAGACTAACCCATTGCCATCTGATGAAGAAAGGAAGAGCTCCACCCGAAAATTGTGCAACCTGTGGACGTCAGCTCATAATACGCAACTTGTTACTGGAATGCCCATCCTTCAACAACCTGAACCCTGAAACTCCAAGAAATCTGGAAGAACTCCTGGGAAACGATTCAAGTCATCTGCAAACTATCTTCGACAAGCTAAAGAAGTTATCACTATACTACAAATTGTGAATATTTTTTATTGCATTTGGCACCCAGGACCATTTAATGGTTGAATGTACCTAAATAAAGAAGAAAAAAAGATTTACTCCCGTGTTGATGTCTTTCAAATTGTCGATGAGCCCTTAGGGAAAGCAAACAAATAAACGCATAGCGACCGCGGTGGTTTCGTTCGATTTTTTGCGCGGATAACTAAATTCAAAATATCATTAATGTTACATAGAAAGATTTCAAGATCTCGATTTTGAATATTTCAGTCTTTAGGTTCCACCTTTTTGTGCCTATTAAACGCGATCATTTACTGGCACATCCGCGGCCGATAAATGATTTTTAAGCCAAATTTCTTAAAGTTTGGTCCAATACTTTTTGAGAAAAGCTTCGGACGGCGTACGGCGGACGGACGGATTTTTTTTTTTTTTTTTTTTTTTAATTTGATTTTTGGATTTTACGCATTTTGAAACGTAAACCAACAAATTTTGAGGGAGGTTAAACTTTTTTTTCTTGATCGATTACAGAGGTTCATCATTGAAAATAATAAACCAAAATTTATAAAATAAATAGTCTGTGAGTATCTATATGTATTTCTAGGAATTAGTAAATAATTGTATTTCATACGAATAATAATATTATGAATTAGGTTGGTACATTAAGGACGAGCAAGAGAAAAGAACAGGCTATCTTCTTTATTTTGTATAAATAACTAAATTTGTTCCAATTCAACTTTAGACTCTGAACTTCACTTTGGATGTGGTAAAGTACAATTATAATTATAACTAGGGAATCACGCTGATCAGCTGAGTGAACTCTGTAGCTAACTTCGTTAATATTCAACTTGATATGCTATACAGTTGAACGAGGACTTTCTGGGTGCAATAGAGGTACTATTTTTCTGGCAGAAGTGACAGAAGTGATTATAAATATGTTGTTACTCAATGATCTACATTTAGGTCTTGGACAGGAGAGCGAAGCAATCGGTCATAGCTTGTTTAAAATAAACAATAATAATAGCCTAAGTATTATGCGCAAACGTAAAATCTGTGGAACAATTGTTACATCTACAGTTTTCGTTCGATTTCAATGAAAATGAAAATTCTAGGGATTGTTCGAGTTGTCTACAAGATGGTTTATGGTGAATTTTATCGTTGTCGGATCTGTAATACCCTAAGCGTATGCGAACCTGTAAAAGCATAGTAGCACTCGCAACCCCTACAATATCCTCGTCAGATTTTTATGAAATACACAGGGTTTGTGGGTGGGGGTCTTGATAATCCCCAATGAATTTCAAAGCTTCGAAGATGCTATGTGCCACACCCAACTAGGAAGAATTTTTTTCAAATTCATTTTCAGTTTCTGGATTACATACATATATGAAGTGCTTGTTCTGATTTTAGAGGTGCAATACTGTCGCCGCGTAATCTGTCGTTCTGTATCTCTAATGTCAGTACGAGCTCTACCTAGCTACATACCATAGTTATTTAGCGTGTTCCTAACCGATATTAGAGAATTTGAAGGAATTAATCGTCTAAAATAAACTACTTCTACGTGTACATTGTCAGAGTGTTCCAATAAATCATGTAGCAATGTTTTCTTAGCTCAAGTCTTAGTCACAGTCCTTTCTCGAGATATATTATCATTTTTGAGATCATCTGCAGTAATTGACAATAAATCAAGCAAATAGCTTGAAAATATCCGATAATGATCCCAACATTAAATTTGTCGCTAGTAAGAATGGAGGTAAAGGTGGAAATACGACAAGGGACGCTAAGTTTCAGACATGCGATCCGATCCTAATAGCCTTACACGTCGCGTGAATTCATTCTTGTGAGGTTTCATGTAACAATTTGCGTATACGCGAAAGTGTTCGAACGGCTGATGCAACTATGCTCCATCAAGCTCCATTAATTATTTTATCAACTGCCTGATATATTTTTCTACAAGATTTAGAAACTAATGATAATTGGGTCAGGTAGGTAAGGATAAAACAAAATTTATAACGAACAACGTTGAAGAACCGGTGTAATCGGCTAGTCACCAAAGGCATGTTCTGCTTTATTGGTATGTTGTTGAGGTAAGTACCAGTAGTGTATAACCAAGTTTGCAGCTTCTAAATACCTCAGGAAACTTCGTGATGCTTGAAAAACCTCAACATTATTGGGCTTGCTTCAGGTTTTGGCTTACAACTTCCAAACTAAGCAATCCTACAGAAAAAGTCACCATATACTTTTTCAAAGAGTTCTATATTTGTTACAATTCGAGCGCAATCGCAGCTCTGTAGTTCCGATAGGTTCCGAGATATAGCGCTTCGAAAATTGGATAATTTTCCCAAAAAGTTCGAAATTGTAGTTTTAGCAGACTTTTGTGCAGAACGTCGGCTAAATTACTCAATCTACGAGGAAACATATGGGGAATGATGTAGTAGAAAGTTATTTAGCTTTAATTTAAGCACAAGCAGAACCCCGTTGGGTCAATAGTTCCTTAGTTATCAGGAAAATACGAGAAATTAAGGAAATCCCAGGGTGAATTGTTTTAATATTGCAAACTTTCTTATAACATGTGATAGAAATATATTTACATGTGGTTCATAAGGTGTATGAGACTTACTTACAGAAGGAGGAGAATTCGATATCCGTGGATCTTCCAAATTTCGGTACATACAACGAAAAAGTGTCGATATCAAGAGGTGTAGTGGGAGGCCCTGAAGAAAATTGCCACATGGTACAAGAAGCACACATTCTGCTTTATTGTTATGTTGTTGGGGTAAGTACCAGTGTATAACCAAGTTTGTAGCTTCGATATACCTCAGAAAACTTTGTGGTACTTGAAAAACCTCGGAACGTACGGGGTTGCTTCAGGTTTTGCCTTATAACGTCCAAACCATGCATCCTATCGAAAAAATCACTGCGTACCTTTTCAAAGTAGACTATATTTCTTACAATTTGAGTGCAACCGCAGCTCCTTAAGTCTAATAAGTTCCTAGATATGGCACTTCGAAAATTGGGCGATTTTCCCAAAAAGTTCGAAATTGTAGTTTTAGCAGCCTTTGTGCAGAAAATCGGCAAATCTATTCAGTCAATGGGAACGTTATGGGAAATGAAGTTGTACGAGTAGAACAGTTATTTAGCTCTGATTTAAGAATAAGCAGAATACCGTTGGGCCAACAGTACGATTACTTAAGGAAATCGGATTTTCCGAGAAATTGAGCTCCCCGTGTGAAAATTTGGCACAGCTACCTATAGAATGTTATAAAAATACATTTAGATGTGATTTATGTGATGAAAGAGAATGAAGAATGTGGAGAATTCGCCATAAGTGGGTCTAAAAAATGTTGGTCGGGTCTTTCGATAGACTTGACCATAGAAGCTAATGAGATCAATGGATAGCCAAGGGGGCCAAACACCGCCGAGGAATCTCCAGCAGTGTTCTCGCCCTATGGCCTGGAGGCATGTTTTACACGCTCAAAATCTGTGAGGGGCTTGAGTACTTTTAGGACTATATACTATATACTGTGCCACAACAGAACAACATATTGATATGAGGCCTCGAAATGAAGAGTATCGCTTTGACTAGAGCGTAAAAATTACCATGCCGGGAACCAACTTATGAACTTGCTAAGCTGCATGAGCACTAAGCTCTTGGATCAAAGGTTCATCTGAGCAAATATTAAACCAAATAAACGCTTCATATTATTACACAATGATTTATTATTCCTGTACGGATAGTTCTTTTGCGCTGATCAATGGTAAATACATGAAGGAATCAAAGACACATCATCAAAATATAACAACATAGACAGTGACAACTACCGAAAAAACATTAATAAAATGAATTAAATCAGGATCTCGAAAACTACACTCAGAACATTAATAAAATAAATTAAATAAAGTGCAAAAAATTTGGCCCACTCTCCAAAATGGAAGATTTTATGAAGTTGCGACTAATATTCTCTTGTTTTCGACTGGGTTACTGTCTGAACTCATTCAGAGGCTTCGTTTGTTGTTTTTCAGCCAGGCGGATGAAATTTTTTTGATCTCTCAAAGATAGGGAATCGTGACGAGACGAGATCATGTTTCATTGCCTCTCACTTTCATGTTATCTTCCAAACTGCGATTATGTTGTTCATCTCTTCCACAGTAGTTCTCAGCCGAGGGGCGAGTGTTTTCTTGTACATTGAGTGTATTCCTCCCAAAATAATCGCTTTAAGAGAAAAAAAAAAAAGTCTTTCCCTCCGGAAATGGTCGCGCAAACTGTAGCTCTCATTAATGATGGAAGGTCACTGAGATATGCCGCTCGAATGCTTGGACGGCGGGCTCTCTTCCAGTCATTGTGGCAGGAACAAACCTTTCTCCTGGCGTTCTCCACTCTCTTTTACGACCCGCAGGCTGAACCTAGCCTAATCGCTGAAAATGACATCCCTCCACTCTTCAAGTTCCCAAGCATTGTGATTTCGAGCAAACTGAAGGCGCAACATCCTGTGCTGACGGGTTAAACTTGGAACGCGAGCGGGTCTTCTGGCAGACAAATGCCGATCCCACCATCGTCTCCGAACTGTCCAAACACCTAAATCCACTCCCGTTGCATTTTCAAGTGAGTTACGACCTTGTGAAGCAGTTAATCGACGATTTCTTAAAGCTAAGGTGTACAAGTACCTGTCTTGAACGGCTGTTGTTTTTCATGGGCGGCTAGAACCCTGCCTTCTAGAGTACCTACGATCCCGTCTCTATGCACTCAACGTACAGGAAAACACTCGCTTCTCAGCTGAGGACTACTGTGGAAGAGATGAACAACATAATCGCAGTTTGGAAGATAACATGAAAGTAGGAGGCAGTGAAACATGATCACGTTTCGATACGATTCCCTATCGTTGAGAGATCAAAACAATTTCATCCTTCTGGCTAGAAAACAACAAACAATGCCTCTGAATGAGTTCAGACAGTAACCCAGTCGAAAACAAGAGAATATTAGTCGCAACTTCATAAAATCTTCCATTTTAGAGAGTGTGCCAAATTTTATGCACCTGAGTGTATATACATATAAATAGCGGTTTACTTCCTCAATACAGGGAGTAATGTTATTTTGTTCGTACAAGAAGTTAAAAAAGTGTTTTCCCTACAAAATCAAAATTTTCTCTAGGTATACATGATTTTTGCGTTTCAGAGGTTGCTGCTCAATTTCGGTTCTGTGACCGTCGGTCTGTTTTTATTTTTATTGATAGATAACAATTAAAAACGACTTAAATGATGCCTTCCACAAGAGTATCGGTAGGTACACCTTTTCCTAGGGGTTGGATAAAAGGGCGTCAACAGCACTTGTGAAAATTATTAAAAAACACTTAGTGAACTACGGCGATGACACCAGCAGATGCAATTAAAAATGAATTATCTTATTATGAATACGATTATATATATATATATATATATATGATTTTTTTTTTTTTTTTTTTTTTTTTTTTTTTTTTTTTTTTTTTTTTTTTTTTTTTTGGAAGGTGAAGGACTGTGGAAGGTAGATTTTCCACTCGTATTTTGTTTCCATAATTTTCTTTAATATAATGAAGGTGCCGGCTTCAGGGTAGTTATATTTGGACAACGCTATATATACCATATGCTTTATTTAATAATTACTTACAGACCGGAGATCTGTACAAAAGAACTAACTGAAATATCAAACTTTTTGCAATAATTTGCAACATTTTAAAAAAGACACTCAGTATGCTGTTGTTAACGTGGAAAACGAAGACCTTGCCGAAATTTGACACCTAATAATGCAACGGAAAAATGAAACGTAACCACGACTTAAAGGTCTCCTTGTGAACTAATTTCTTTGCTTCAACCTATGGAGCTGAAATTTGAAATGAATGCAAAAAACGTACTCTAAATTCATCACTCTTTATTCTTTAGACCCAAGATGTTTTTTTTTTTCTATAAAGGTACGCAGTTTAATAAAAGTATGCAGTTTAATAATTACCTTTATACCAGTGATATGTGCAAAAGAGCTATCTGAAGTAGAAATAGGAATGACAAACTTTTCTGTGATAATTTGCAAGATTTTTTAAGAAACGCACATTGGTATGCCGTTTTTTAAATATATTTCTTTTAATTACCTACTATTTTAATATTTCAACGCATTATACGCTCAAAATACTAAGCTGAGTGCATTACAAGTATTACGAAAATGCAGTCAAATTACTTCTTTTTTTTTTTGTCATATTTAGTCAAGCTTGAAAAATGGTGGATATTAAAAATGTTAACTGTGGTTGGAAAAATGTAAAACATGATTGGGAAATGATAGAATACACATTTCCATATTTATCTAAATATCCCGGTATCTGGTTTTATTTTACTAAATTCTTAAGAAAGTGCAAATGAGAAGTGTTGTGTAGTTTTGAGCTCTCTTATCCCAGGAGAAAGATTTTTGGTTTGTCATATAATACCTATATAACATAATTATGATAATTTTTTTTCGTCATCTATCAATGTATGATGTTTTAAATTATATACTGAACATATTGGATGAATATATACTTAATATCAGCACAATTTATCCGAATTATAGCCCATTAGAAGTAAATTTGCCCCTCTAATTTTCTAGAAAGTGTATATTTTTGAAGCCTAATTGAAACCCCGAGATGATTGTACTGTGTTATACTTAATTGGGTTGGGAGAAGTTTCCACGCGAATCCTACATGAAACTACTGACGCAAATGAGCTAAAGCAATTTTGATGGGAGGCAGGTCGCGTGTTTTGGTCTGCTTTCACATCCTGTAGCTCATGTCCCTGTTTTTTAATTTGTTAAATATTTTTCAATTATTGATACCTATTCAATTTAAAGAATGAAATGAAAAAGAACTAATACTTGGAGGTAATTTTTAAATAATCAAGAGATATAAGGTAACTTAGTACTGTAATTGATTAGCTGTAGTTCAATAGCTCTAATTTTTAATCTGTTTCAGGTTCGTTACTGTTTTATTTCATGTAATGACGTTTCATGATTGTTTTATTCTTGTTATGACGTTTGCGATTAATTAATTTCGTGATATCAATTGTTATATAAACAGAAAACATCGTATTGTACACATACATACATATACAATATGTAGATCTATTCCTATTGCATATAGACACTAAACGTTACTTAATTTTGAACCAATTTTTTTCTCATTTGTTTAATTATTCATCCATTTGGTGTACTCTATTTCATTTGAACAGACATTATCTCTAATATAATAAAATGTAATAAAATACAAGTTCTCAATGTTATGAAATATTGCCTAGGTATATAAACATACACAGAATTCATATGCGCTTCTCTCCTCAACTACGAAAACAAAGTATGGAATGCTTAAAAAAATCACTTATCGAATGAACTTGGGATCTCACTACATCAAATTAAAAATGGCATCACGTAAAAAAGAACCCAAGAAGGAAATTTTATGTATGGAAATTTCAAAACAATATCTAATGAACTTTTTATAAAAGGATCTTTTAGCGAATTTTTGAAGAAAATTAAGCTATTGCTCTCGCCTCAAAATTTGTAGAATGTGAATTTTTGAAAAGATTTTATGCAGAAATCCGTTTCAGGCTATTCTGAATCATATTCTGAAGCTTAACGCATTTTTTTATGTATGTATGTATGCATGAATATATGTATGTATATATGTATGTGTCATTCCAGACGATAACTGTCCGTAGAATTGTGCTAGAAACTTCAAACAAATTTTAAAATGTTAAGGACACAAAACGAAAGTTCAAGTTTGTTGGCCAGCATGATCGGATTACATCTTCGGGTTGAAATTTTCAAAAATGTAGTCAAAAATTTCAAAATTGCCTGTTTTTTGCGATTTGTTGTGCGAAATAATTTTGTCACCATACTAACATGTGGTATATTCGGAATCAGCGTGAAATTTCCTGTAAGAAATCAGCAAGTTTTCAAAAATTTCAAAGTTGAAAAATCAGTCAAAAATCGAAATAATGCCGTTCGCTAGTTGTAAAAATCGGTAATATTTGCATGAAACATCTTCAAAAATTCGCTCATGGGGTCATGCTGCATGACTGGACTTTTTTTTACGATGTAATTTGATATATCTATAGTACCCTAATAAAGCGAATGAAACTATGCACAGCCGCTCTTTTAGGCAACACAAAGATTTAAATTAATTAAAATTAACACGAATGTGAATCGCGAGGCAACTTTCAAACGCGGGAGTAGGCTGGAAATCTGCTGATTTTTGATATGCCCAATTACTAAGTATACTTCTACTAAAAAAATTAAACGTGATAGTGAATTACATTATTTCAAGTTTATAAGTCAACAAATTAAGTATGATACAGGTACCTATGTACCAAAAAAGTATTGGTACGTAAGTACATTCAACATAATTACATTATGTACGTAATTAAATTATTTACATTCAATGTAGGTACATAATGGCATTAGACTGCGAAGAATACTGATCTTTGCAAATGGAGTATCTCCACACAAAAATAAAAATAAACCTTTGTGTAATAACTTGCCGCGTTTTTGTTTATGTATTGGGTGATGAGACTAACCTGTGGCGCAAGCTTACCGCACGGGGTTGAAGCAAGAACTGAAGACGCGGAGGGAAGCAACCTGCGTTACAGACTCGATTGCCCTATGGATCGATTGCGAAAAGGGCTTACCCCCACGTGGAACACCTGTTCCATCAAGAGAAAAGTACCAGTAGTGAACATCTTCAAGAACCGTTTAATTAAGTTCTTTTTGCATCTTAAATCGATAGTAGTTAGCAGTAGAATTTATCAATAATATTGGTTTGTTGTTGTCATTTTAATTTAAAATGTGGAATCCCAGATACTAATGGACCAATTTTGATGACATTTTCAGGGATAAAGAAGCTACTAAATGACTTCATATAAATTACATTTCCGTTGTATCAATAGTAGGCTGTGCGCATGAGCAAACTCTAATTTCTTTTGGAGTTGTACTTTTTTTTCAACTATTTCTATACGTCCATGTTGCAATGAGTGAGGAAGGCATACTGCCCACCCCATCTGGTAGACATTTTCCTTGTTCTGGACAAATATTGACATCAAATTGGGATTCGACGCATTCATGAATCCTTGAATTAACCACTTTGAAAAAAAAAAAAAAAAAAAAACAATAAATTGATCAGAGGTTATGAGAATGATTTAAGGGTCTCGTCCCTCTGTGTGGTGAACAGGTAGCTAACCAAGGGAATGAGTGATGACGACGCCAACTCAATCTGGTAGCAGTTTGGGAAAGGTATATAACTCAGATCCTTGAGAATAAATGAGTAAAATATAGAATAAAATCTCAAAACTTGCACTCTCTTTTTAATAAGATGGGGAATTGAATTCTCTTCCTGATGACATCCTCATATTAGAGTTTAATCGATATTGTCGGTCAATTAAGGCTGTTGTACTTGACCTCAGGTTTTTAAAAATAAAATAGTCCCCCATCTCGACATTGGTGAAATAAAAAATGGCGGCCTCATAAATATGGCTTAATTTGCCCATTTTAAAGTTTTTCTCTAATAATTCCTGAACCTTACATCCCACAGAAATTTTTATACGTAGCAAAGTTATAGAGGATTAAAAAAAAAAAAAAAAGATTAGATTCCAAAACTTTGAATTATTTCTTAAAATAAGCGAATTACAAATAATTTAAAATCGGGCTAATTTTGGGCGAGTCCTCTCCTCTCCCCATTAAGACTTTTGTCCTTCAAAATCACCTAGTGGCATCAATATCGGTCTGATTTCAGTCAGCAAAAGATTATTCTACTCAAGATTAAATACTTTCCAAAGTTCGTGTCGAGCATACTTTAGCTGAGACTTTTCCCTAATGACTTACAGCCGAACTTATAAATTTTATGTCATTTTACAGATAAAGTTCGCAAAAACGGACTTTTACTTTGTAATTGAAACGGTCTGAGCAAAACTTGCTCGAAACGAATTTTGGAAAGTATTTAACCCTAAATCAAATGAGGTTTGGCAGACCAGAAGATCAGACCAATATTGTTGTCGCTCGGGTTCTTGAAAGGGGGGGGGGGGGGTCTTAACAAATAATCTCTTAGAGACGCCTGAACTTTCGCCCTTCAATAACCCCCTCCTTAGGAGGTACTTATGGATGGCAACCAGAAGGCCATATTATATTACACAGGCAAAATATGGTGATGGCATTAACAATTTAAACTCCCAGGACTCTCATCGCCTTCCCTTCCAGTGCCTGTTTGTGTCCATTAAGGGATTGAGTGCCGAAAACTCGGGTACCAACGTGTGTTGGAAGTGTGGCTGGAACACACGCCCTTACCTCTGAGTCAAAAAATGAATTTGCGCACATCCAAGCACTTTGATTGAGTAACCGTCTCCTCCCAATAGGAGGATCTACCCAGGTTGTTTCAATCTGGGGTAAGCTCATAAGGCAAGTTGCCTCAGGGCTCCTAAACGTAACTTCCATTTTAGTGGAAGCATATTAGATTTTTATATAGTATATTAGATTCTTCTGTTACTTTTGAAGAACCCCCAGCTCTCATCGCCCTCCCCTGCAGAGCATGTACATGTCTTCAGTAAATCAAAATCGCTCGACTCCATCAGCACATTGGATAAGAGGCACAACTGCTCTTCAGTTCCTGCACTTCATTGCCCATAATTATCCATACCTCGAATTTTTGAGTTTGCGAAAACGGGCGCAATCACTCGCGAAATTGAGCAATTAGTGAAATATCTAGTGGTTGGAGATATTTAACTGTCATATATGTTACACATGAATTTTGATGTACATTTCTCGCCGAATACGCAGGGATGTTTATTCATTGATAATCTCAATAACAACTTGGAAAAACACAGAAAAAGGCCCCAGTATTTCTCTTAATTGGTATTAAATATATCAATAAATTAAAATTACCACAGGATTTAGCGTAAATAATACCCCGAAATGACAAAAAACATCACACATCATGATGCATACATGTAGCAATTAAATAACTCGAAAAACCCAATATTTAACCATTTGCACTTAATTGGGCCCTATTTTAAGTACTCGGAAATGTAAGTGATGAGTGATTTTACCAGGAAATTCACAATTGAAGAGAAATTCTAAAAATAAAAGGGAGTTATAATTTAAAGATTATTAACCTATTTAAAAATAACAAATGGGGGGGGGGGGTTAACCGGGACACTGTAGAAGAAGAGTGTTTAACTTACATGCCAATAATGAGATAATGTGAGATAATGAATAACGGTGGTGCAAACTGAATGTGAATATATATATATATATATATATATATATATATATATATTTTTTTAGCAGAATTCAGTAAGGTTCAGGATACAACCTTCTCCTCAGAAAATAATCGTATTCCATGCACGTGGTTCCCATTGAGTTGACCCTCTTCAACGTGCGAGGAGGTAACTTCGGGAGATTTGGGTCAACAGACAACGGAAAACAAAGTAGTTTGGAGCGCCACAAGGGGGAATAACAACAATACAGAGTATCATCTCCATGGCATGCGCTGATAGATCAGTCACGAAAGGTTTGAAATGTCGAGCGAAACACCACTATTTACGTATCCGTTCCATAAACAGGGCTCAATTCGATGGAAGAGGCCAATGGTGAAAACCACTGTCATTTATTACACTGTGGTCACTCATTTTTCTGGTAATTAATAACTTAGGGTAAGATCTTATGGTGATCAATAGGTGTTTTAGCGAATTATTGTGGAAAATGAAATTCCATGACTAGTTTATAGGTAACAATTATTCGTAAGCTACAAGTTGGGTAAGATATATATAAATTAACAATACGACTTAAAAATTAACGATTTTAAACTGTTTTTTTTTTCGCCTTAGTTAGTGTTTATTAAGTATATTTTTCATTTTTGGTTTATTATTTTCAATAATGAACCTATGTAATCGACCATGAAAGAGAAATTTTTACCCCCCTCCGCCTCCCCTCATAGAAAATAATAATAATCAAAACAAAATAACCGTCCGTCCGCTGTTCACCGTTCGCCGTCCGAAGCTTTTCCCCGAAACTACTGTACAAACTTTATCGTCACTTTTTATGAACCCTAATGAGTTCAACTTCAGAGTTGAAAGGAAAGAGAAACGGTTCTTTGGTTGTCATTAATCGATTTCATCCCAAAGAATTGAATAAAACCTCCCGGGTCGCTGCACGTTAATCTGTTCGCTCTCCTGAAGGGCTAGGACATTGACAGGAATTCTGACTTCACGAAATAGATTTTATTAAAAATCTTGTCACCTATAGATGGTCCAGTGAAGCGTGGGTAGGCGCACATACGCAAACGTTAATTTCTTATAACAACGATTTCTTACCATCGATTGGTCCGATTTCGTTCAAACTCGAGAGGTGGATCAAGGATGATGCCCTTAGCATTTTCCCATCCAGAATACCGACTCACACACACACACTCCGTGGCTTGATACTACCGGTGTGACGATTGATGATTTAAGACTTGCGGTCGATGATATTTATCCTAGATACCTGTTAATCAGATTTGGAATCCTTGGGTAGGATTGGGATACCGCGATATTGGATTTTTCGAATAATAGTACCGCCACACATATGGCTAAGACAATTTAGGGTGACCTGCCCAGTGCTTAGTCTGTGAACGACTCCCAGTTTGTGGACGCCTCAGCTATAAAATGGCTAGAATAAGGTCTGTAGCAATTTCTAGTGGATGCAGTTTTTACTTACTTCGGTATCTCTCAGAGGGCTCTGTCAAATCTCATCAACAAGGCCTTCCCAAAAGGTGGAGGGGAACACTAGTTGAATGGTGACCTTCTTCAAGTGCATGTAAACTCAAGATGAGTGATAAGACTTCCTTTCCTATGTACCTAATTTAAGTTATCTACCCACCACTTTTCCTTCAATTTCTTGTTGTTTACAAGTTCTTCGCATAATTAGGTAATAGGAAAATGCTTCAGAATCGGCAAAATTCATGGTCCAATAGTGATTTATGAGGTGTACACACACTGGTCTGACAAGACACCCGTCCACAAACTAGAAAACGTCTCACTCTTCATATCTTTATCTTTGTTTTATGTCTTTATCATTATTATTGTTAAGAAATATTCCAGCTTTCGATTTCTGCAATTGCTTCCAACGTCCAAGAAAAAGCATGTTTTCCAGTAAGTGGACACCCAAAAAGAACGTGAACTCATACCATCCTCAAAGTGGAAAGTATCCGTCCGCATACTGGAAACAGTTACCCTTGAGCTATAAGCAGCATACCTTAGGTAGATTTAAGATACCTAACCGACCTACATAACATACCTAGCGCACTTTTAGCGAATTTTCCTAGAAAATGAAGCTATTGCAATGGCTCCGAAAACTTTTGAAATCGAAATTTTAGAAAATTTTATCCGTTGAAATCCGTTATGAGGCATTCTGAAACGGTCCCTAATGTTTGCGCTTTTTCATATTTATGATATGTGTGTGTGCGTGTCATTCCAGCCGATAACTCTCTTTAGGATTGACATAAAAATCCCGTTCTTGCACCAAGAAATCAAGCATTCCAAATGAAAACAGAAATTCATTAGCTAACACATTTCGAGCACATTAAATTATTCAAATTTCAAGAAATTTTCTGAAAAAATCACTAAAAATGGCTAAAAACGGCCAAAAATAGTAAAATTTGTCATTTTAAGCAGAATTTTAGTAAAAAAAAAAATGCACGATTAAAAGAGGACATTAAAAAATGTACAAAATTATGCCGAAAATTAAACTTGACTTTTATTAATATTTGCGAAACAATATATAAAAACTGCAAACAAAATCTAAAATTCCAAAATCTTATTTGAATCGTTGAGTTATCAATATTTAGTACGAGTTTTTTTTTTTTTTTTTTTTTTTGCCATAAAATCGGTATTTAAAAACTTTTTTCTACTCAAATTATTCAAATTACAATACAATTACAATAAATAAGATGGGTGATTGAGGAAAATTCAATTTTAACTAGAGAAAATTCCACCATATTATCTAGAGACTGTTGAGAAAACTGAAAGTCTGAAAGATTTAATTGAATATAAATATTTTTTTATGCTGAATTGTGTTGCCTGCCCATTTGGATACCTTCCTTTATTTCTGCAATTCTTAAAAAATTGATAAAACCATGAAAAACCAGAGATCTCTGTCAAAAAAGTTGAGCGTCCACGTACTGGATATCATTCGACCACAGCCAAGAAATTCTTCGTTCACACACTGGCAAATAAACTTCTTCCCACATTTGTCTTGAAATCATTTAGTATGAGCTATATTTGTGGCTACATACTTGATATCATTCGTCCGCAGCCAGGAAATTCTTCGTTCACACACTGGCAAATGCACTTCTTCCCACATTTGTCTTGAAATCATTTAGTACGAGTATGAGCCACAAATATAGTTAAACTTTAGTTCATTTCAAAACCTGATTATACCTAGAAGGCACTCGAAAAACATAAAGGGGAAACAATTGAATAGGGACTGTTTAATATTAGTTGGAAGTTGAAACTTCGTTTGCCTACATCTTAATCGTCCACTGACTGGACAGGTCATCCTATAAGTTTTCAAAATGATATCTAATGGATATTTACAAAGCAATAGGCGTAACAGGGAAGCTAAATAAATTTATTGTGAATATACTGCAGATTATTACTGAATGATAGTAAGTAGGATATGTTGTGATTATATTGTAGACAAGCTGGTTCACCCGTGCGTTGCACAGGTTGACTTGAACATTATTAAATAGCTTGTAACCCAAGTTAAAGTAATTCTGATAGATTCGCCCTCTCAGATCCCCTGTTGGTTCAGTGACGTTCGAAACGCTTTAGCATCCTCCCCTCCCCCCTGGGTCAGGTTTCAAAAATTTGAAAAAAGTAGTATTTGACTTGAATTAGAGTAATCCAAACATATTCTACTATCAAATCCCCAGTTCGTTCAGTGATGACAAAGATACCCCATTTATCCCCCCCCCCCCTTCCCCTAAACACCCCCTTCTAGTGGTTAGATTTGAAAATTTTCAAGTAGCCCGTGATTTAAGTTAGAATACTCCAAACATATTCGACAACTCAGATCCCCAGTTCGTTCAGTGACGTTCGAAACGCTTCAACGCTTCAACCCCCTGGTGGGAGATTCGAAAAATTTGAAAAAAGTAGCCTTTGACTTGAATTGGAGTAATCCAAACATACCTACTCGACAATCAAATCCCCAGTTTGTTCAGTGATGACAAAGATACCCCATTCCCCCCCTCCTCCCCTAAAACACCCCAGATGGGGCAGATTTGAAATTTCAAACATTCTTTGGACTTCCAAAAATAATTTAAGACCAAAATTAGCCAAATCGGTTCAGCCGTTCTCGAGTTTTAGCGAGACTAACGAACAACAATTGATTTATATATATATATATACAGGGTGATCCCCTCGCAGATGCAAAAAAAAAATTTGGGTGAAACTACATCAAAAATGGAGTAAAATGCCGCCAACCGCATATTTTTATCTCAATCCGTTCTCGAGATATGATTTTTTAAAGGTTTTTTCAGGAATTCCGTGTTTTTTCATTTTAAACTTGGATTTCTCCACTTTGCATCATTTAATTTTAACTTTCAACCTCATTTTCGGTATGAGCATTGAATTTCCTATAAGAATAGTGTACCCTGGTTCTTAAAAAGTACCATCCGAAGACCCTCACATCAGCTCAAACATTGACGATTTTGAAAAAATAATATTTCTGAAAATCTTTAAAACTTTACTACTCTTTTAAAAAGAATCCTGGAAACTGGCAAATCTCATGAAAACTGCTTCATTTAATATGCTTTCCAACGGTATTATCAATTTTACTTTTATTTTGTTATTTAGGGGAGAAAATAATGTTTTAATGTTAAAAAATGTGGGTTTTTCAATGAAATTGTTGGTTTTCTCGAGTTTCACACTTTAATTAACTAGTTTTACCCCATAACACACATAATTTAATCGTAACAAACAAACTAAACATTTGCGATTTTATGTGTAAACTCGGTTATAACGGAGTTGGAGGGATCTACAAATGTTACCATTCGATCTACAAATGTTACCATTCGATACAGCGGGAAAAAATACATAGAAACCGACCCCATACTCGTTGGTAGTGGGAGGGTCATCTTTCGAGAAAACCAACAATTTCATTGAAAAACCCACATTTTTTAACATTAAAACATTATTTTCTCCCCTAAATAACAAAATAAAAGTAAAATTGATAATACCGTTGGAAAGCATATTAGATGAAGCAGTTTTCATGAGATTTGCCAGTTTCCAGGATTCTTTTTAAAAGAGTAGTAAAGTTTTAAAGATTTTCAGAAATATTATTTTTTCAAAATCGTCAATGTTTGAGCTGATGTGAGGGTCTTCGGATTGTACTTTTTAAGAACCCAAGTACACTATTCTTATAGGAAATTTAATGCTGATTCCGAAAATGTGGTCAAAAGTTAAAATTGAATGAATTAAACTGGAGAAATTTGAGTTTAAAAGGTAAAGAACACGGTTTTCCTGGAAAAAAAAAAACCTTTAAAAAATCATATCTTGAGAACGGATTGAGATAAAAATATGCAGTTGGCGGCATTTTACTCCATTTTTGATGTAGTTTCACCCAAAAAATTTTTTGCATCTGCGAGGGAATCACCCTGTATATGTATATAAATATAGAAGACAAGCTGGTTCACCCGTGCATTGCACAGGTTGACTTGAACATTATCAAATAGCCTGTGACCCAAGTTAAAGTAATTCTGATAGATTCGCCCACTCAGATCCCCAGTTGGTTCAGTGACGTTCGAAACGCTTTAGCATCCTCCCCTCCCCCCTGGGTCAGGTTTCAAAAATTTGAAAAAAGTAGTATTTGACTTGAATTAGAGTAATCCAAACATATTCTACTATCAAATCCCCAGTTCGTTCAGTGATGACAAAGATACCCCCCCCCCCCCCCCCCCCCCTTAAAAAACACCCCCTTCTATGGGTTAGATTTGAAAATTTTCAAGTAGCCTGTGATTTAAGTTAGAATACTCCAAACATATTCGACAACTCAGATCCCCAGTTCGTTCAGTGACGTTCGAAACGCTTTAACTCCCCCCCCCCCCCCCCCCCCCCCATTATGGGTCAGATTTGAAAAATTTGAAAAAATTAGTCTTTGACGTCCAAACATACTCGACAATCAAATCCCCAGTTTGTTCAGTGATCACAAAGATACCCCAATCCCCCCTCCTCCCCTAAAACACCCCCTATGGGGCAGATTTGAAATTTTAAAACTTTTAAACCTTCTCTGGACTTCCACAAATAATTTAAGACCAAAATTAGCCAAATCGGTTCAGCCGTTCTCGAGTTTTAGCGAGACTAACGAACAGCAATTGATTTTTATATATATAGAAGAAGAAGATTATTTATTACTCGATGATAGTAAGAAGGATATGAACTAATAATAACTGGATGATTAGTTCACCATATGCGACGCTAATGCACAGTTCGAAATCGAACGGTCATGAGATACGGCAAATGAACTGGCGGAACTCCGCTAACGGGTGGGCGTGACCCGTAAACAAAGAGAGAACTACGGAGTAACGGCCGTATTGACTGGTTTTGGACCAGGAGAGCAGAAATCTGTAGGAGCCCTTACTCGTGCTCTACCGTTGTTCGGAGCGTCCTTTGTTACCACTCAGCCATGTGGGCCATGGTTTGTATGAATGTACCTACTTGAAGATTATATTTTATTTTCTTCTTCTAGATAGTAGATACTGCTATAGTTAGCAACCAAAACTTAACTAGGTGATTTGAAAAAATTATAGGTTTGCACGCTATACATTTCCAGTTTTTCTATTCAAACTACTCAAAGAAACCGGCAAGGTTATGGCGCTCGACCTTTACCTTTGAATGCAAATTATTATTATCATTATTATTTATGCTCAACTATTAAATTAAATAAAAATTCAATGATCAAATAATTATTATTTGTACTCATAGTATTTAATATACCTATATATTTATGCACTGTGCCAATAGGTATATGGTAGCTTCTAAATTAGGGCTGCCATCCGTCCCGATTTTTGAGGTGTCCCGGGCGTCCCGTCCCGATTAATTTTTCTGCCGTCCCGACCGTGTCCCAATTTTTGAAGAAATAGAATCTTCAAACAATTTTGTAACGGTATTTCCTCTTCTAAAAATAGCTGGATACATTTATGCCATCCCTTCACACAACGCTTTCGTTGAAAGATTTTCACTGATCAGTGCTCAATAGACCAAAGAGAGAAACTTTTCTCCCAGAAACTGTTAAGGCCCTGACTACCGTCAAGACCAATCTCGACTTCACCTGCTCGGAATTTTTCAACTGCATCAAACAACACGAGGAAGTCCTTCGCTTAGTCGGCGGAAAAATATATAGTAATAATAAGACCTTTACTGGCAATCATTTTACAAATAGGCCTCATGGGCCCTTAGGCATCTAAAAATAAGAAGTATGAAACTACGAAAAAAAATACGAAATAAATTCGTGATAAATCAAAGCGATTTATCTAAATGTCCTAAAGAGAATACGAAAACAGCTTCCTAAGTGTAAAAAGAAATTAGCTTTAAGAGCCACACAATTGAGCATCGTCAAGTAAATGAAAGAGGCTACATACGAAATTACAGTTTCCTAATTAAAGCATAGAAATTAGCTTTAAGAAAAACGAGTCCGGACCCTGAGCATCAAGTAAATGTCCTAAAAGGCTACAAACGAAATTACAGCTTCCTAGAGTGTAAAGTAAGAAATTACCTATTCAAAAGGAAACCTGCTTCACAAATCAAACCGGTAATACTCAGATCACCTGGAATCGACGAAACACAAGATGAAATCATTATTAACAATGCAAATGTTCACAATATCAATTATTGAGAATGATCACCTGTGTGTAAACAATTATTTGCTGCTCAACTCAGTTTGTTGGACACCACTTCGCAGTAGTTAAGATAATATTCTTGGATATATACCTGCAATGTCTTTCAGATTTCAGATCTTAAAATAAATTTTTCCAAAAAAGTACAGTTTCTTTACATGAAAACATGTGTTTGTGTATGAAATACATGAAAAAACATTGTTCTTATATCTCATTTCCTTTGTCGGTTCATATTATATTGTAATTATATTACCTGTTTTCAAAAATATTGTATTTTGGTAAAGTGTTCGGTAAGGTCATCTCGTCCCGATTTTTGTCCCTAGTTTTTTTGTTTTGGCTGTCCCGATAAGTCCCGATTTCTAACTTACACTGCCCGATTTACCTGGGACAGAAATGGCAGCCCTATTCTAGATATTAGTATCAATGAATTGTAACCCGAAAGCTTCTAATGGAAAGATAGAGTAGGTAGGTACGTACCTACATACCTAATATTGCTTCCGAGTCTACCTATAGGTAGCGGAAGCATTGTTTGCACTTTTGAGGGAAGAAAAATGTTTTGTTTCCAAAATCAAAATTTCCACTCGCGTTTTACGTTTTAGAATACTCGGAACAACTTTGTTTCCATGTCTGTCTGATGTCTATCTGTGTTTGTTTGTCAGTCTGTGATTGTGTCTGTGTGTGTCTGTCGTGTGTCCGCAAATCCTTGTAAGAAGCTTACTTAATTCGCACAGTTTTAATCCAATTTTGATGAAATTTTCAGGCATGATACGGGTTAAGGTGCAGACGGTCCCCTACCACTTTCATTGTTGCCAAACCAATACTTCGCTCTGCGCATGCGCAAAAGTAAATATCATCAAGCATTATTTTCTCACGCCTTAGTCGTCCAATCTCACTCAAATTTGGGGAATAGTTGCTAAAAGACGATTTGAGCATTCCGTATAAATTTCAAGATAATCGTAACATTAGTAGCTCCTGCGAATGCGCGAACGTGAAATCCTTAAACAAGGTTAATGTTTACAGTTTTTGTCCGATTTTGATGAAATTCTCAGGGAATGTGTGGGTTAGGAATTAGATGTTCCCCTATCAATTTCATTGTTGTCAAATCAATACATTACTCTGCGTATGCGCAAACTTAAATTGCATTATGATCTGTATTTTCACGTCCCTGTTGTCTGGTCTCGATCAAATTTGGTGAATAGTCTGAAAAAGCCAATTTGATCATCAGATATGAATGTCAACATGAATGTGTCATTAGTTGATGCTGAGCCTGCGCTAATGTTAAATCTTTGTGACAAGCTTAATTTCCACAGTTTTCATCTGAATTCGATGAAATTTCCAAGGAATGTACGGCTGAAGCTGTAAATATTCCCCTGGAGAGATGAGAATCTTTTTGACCAACACCAACAACCGGCAGCAGAGATTGGCAGTAGTGGAGATAAATGAGAAAGGGGCAAATCTCTTCATGGAAACAGCCAGGGTGTGTATTGGGTGAATCAACTGCCGATTAAGGCCCGAGTGAATGTGCTCGGCTTCTACAAATGCCTGGGATATGAGCATAGAGCAAGGGAGTACTCTGGCATCATCTGAGCAAACATCTGTTTTAGTGGTGGATCTGAAGGCCACGAGGGAGCAAACCTGTAAAGAGGCCGAGAAATGTGTGCTGTGTAGTGAACTGGGAGAACCAGCCTCCCACATACCTGGTCGGAATGGTTGCACCGCCTACTGGCGGGCCCTACAGCAGGCAAAAAAACAACACAATGACCAGAGTGCTTCAGATCAACCTGAACAGCAGAACGGCAAACTTGCTTAAGCACCAGGTCGCCTACGAAGAAAGAGCGGATGTCTTATTAATTAGTGAAAAGTATGAGAACAATACTGGACTCAAGTGGCTTGCTGACCCCTTAAGCACTGCTGCAATATGGGTTGTCAATCCCTCAAAGGTACCTATCGAAGCTAGTGGAACTGGATGTTCAAGGCGGCAACAGTGGTCGGGAATCTGAACATGGTCGTGGCAAATGTAGGAGACCCTTCTCCGGCCAAATGCAAGCTGCTGATGCAGAAGCCCTGAAGTTCCAAAAATATCGAAACAGGATGGAGGCAATCCAATGAAGAGGAGCCCTCAGGATATACAGTGCATATAGGACAGTTTCTGGCCCCGCTGCTCAGGTTATTGCGGGAGTGGTCCCAATAGATCTTCTTGCTGAAGAGTGAAGGAGGATCTACCTGCGGGAGGGAGACTACCCAGTACGGAACATCAAGAAAGATGAAAGAGGAGAAACACTGAGGAAAAGGCAGGCTAGATGGTAGGATAAGACCCGAGGCCGCTGGACGTAGATACTGGTTGATTTCTAGCCTGGACGTCTGGGTGAATAGGAAGCACGGTGAGGTGAATTATTACCTCACCCAGTTCCTACTGGCCATGGTTACTTCCTTTCATTCCTCGCAAAGATAGGAAAGACGGAGGATCAAGGATGCAGCTACTGCCCACAAGGGAATGAAGATGCCCATCACACATTTTTAGTGTTCTCAAAGTGGGGAGGTGCTCGCCGAGTCCTGGAGGAGAGAGTAGGAGAGATTGCACCGGAGGCCATCGTCAACAAAATGGTAGCCGAAAAGAATTACTGGGACGCGGTGGCAACATACATTTTTGCAGTCCTAAAAGCCAAGTGGTTTTAGTTGGTATGGCCAAAAAGCTCATAAAGAATTTTCCCCACTAAAAAAAAAATAAAAATGAAACTATTCCCACCCCCCTTTCTGAAGCCTCTAAAACGTACTTCTAGAGTGCTAATTAGTTGTTTTCCCTTATTTTATGGGGTCTTTAACCTACAAATCTTCTCCTTTTGGTTTTGTAGGATCTCGTTTAATTTCGGGGCTGCTTTGCAGTCCGTCTTCCTCACTATACATGCCCGACGCACCATATAATAGTCAAATATATTAAGTTAGTCATATTTGTTAAGCCCCTCCTCCCTTTCCCGTGGTATGTAAGCTTAGTATCTAAGGTTAGTTAATAAGTACCCCCTCCCCTTTATGTTTGGCGATAGAAAGTCATAGGTACCGGGAAGACGAACTTAGAAAAGGAAGGGCATTCCACGTACCTACTCAACACCTTAGGTAGTGTGAATATTTTTTACGGAATTTCCGGGATTTCAATAAGATAGGTACTCACTGTATGTTTAGAACTGGTCAAATAGTTGTTTACAGACCACTGACGTATCGCACACTACTGAAATTTCGTATGGAACAGTGAAACGTAGAACAATTATATATATATTTCACTTTCCACTAATCTCTTAGTTTAAAAAAAAAACTTTAAGGTTTTCCAATTCTTATATGATATAAAATGGCAAAGCAAAACAATTTAATACAATACAATACAATAATGTATGAAAATTCACTCATACGATCATGCTGCATGATTGGAACTTTTATTTATTCACTATTAGTCCCGAAAACTAATATTCGATAACACGTTATACTTTCGAATTGAGTGGTGACTGCAATGAGCAAAAGAGGGTTCGACAAATGGGTGTTAGGTATATGAAATAATGTAACTAATGTAAGTTATGATAACTTGTGTAGCAAGTCACGAAAATCTCAAGTGGTGTGTCCCGGTGGAAGTTGAGTAGGAAACCACTGCTGTAAATCGTACAGTTCGGAATCACACCTAAACTCCAGGGCCGGGGATCAGGTGGCTGTGGGAGGCGAAGGCGCAGGCTTCAGGCCCGGGGTATCAGGTGCGTCCCCTAATCATGCGGTTCGTCAATACAGTCCCGCATCCCCGGTTTCTAAGTGGGGAAAAGGCAGCTCCAGTCTCTGGTTTACGTGTTCACACAAAGTTACTTTTGCGTACTCAGTACCTTAGGTAAGGAAGCTCCTGGTTGTGGTGGTGGTGGTAGGGAGGGGGGGGGGGTTGTTTGTAGATAATTTTTGAGTCAACCTACTATAAGTTAATGAGGTTGTTAAACAGAACTAGAATACTAGCATACTGGAAATACTGGAATTTCTGTTTTGATCTATGAATCGGATTCTGCACAATTGAAAACCTTCGACTAGGAATTTTCAATTCAGGACGCCAAATGGCTTCCACCAGAAGCCAGTAGAACAGCAACAGTATTATACTGTTGTTGGGCACCTGCCCGTAAAGTACTGCTACTTAAAAGTTTTAGAGATCTCGATGTTTCAATATTTCAGCCCTTGAATTCTACTATTCAGGGTTGATCGCAAGTAATGACGGCGTACTGGCATATCCCCATCCGATTTATCATTTTTAAGCCAATTTTCATGAAGTTTGGCCCAGAAGTTTTGGAGAAAAGCTTAGGGCAGCGTACGGTGAACGGAGGAAGATTTACAAATTTATTTAAATGTATTTTATTCGATTTTTGAAATCTACGCATCTTGAATCGTAAACCCCCAAATTTTGGGAGGGGGGGTTAAAAAAGTTCTATATTACACCATAATTGAATCAATTGTATCCATCAATGGTTAACCAATTTGTATTTAAAATTTGAAATTTATTTATCTCATTTGTAATTGGGTTAAATCTGCATTTTAAACAATAAACAATTAGGTGCAAAAAGTTTGGTTGGTGGAAGGGGAAGTTGTTATATTAAAGTAATAAACGTTGAGTAACAATGAGTAGTAGGCTGAAGTCATGTTAGGTAGGTATGTAATAGATATCATCAGAATATTATTTAATCAGGAACTTACATGGTTCTTGATTATCATGATATTAAAATCGTAAAATATAAGCATAAATCATGGTTTATTATGAATGAGAATTTAATATTATAAATCATTAATTACTATTTCAATTTTCCGATCTTCCCAGAATTATGGGTACAGTCTCCCACATTTGCATTATCAGCCCCAATGTTACCTTGACAAATGATGGAACATTACATCAAACTATAAACCATGAAAACGTTCCATCGACTCAGCTTATTCCTCTCACAAATGATCTTTACACTGTTTTCCTGACTCAACGGAAATTGGGTGTATATTTTTATCCTTCCCCCTCAGTCTTAAGACCTTGTTGGTATACGAGGTTCAAGAGAAGTCGATAAGCATTGGAGAAGAGAACGGAGAAGAATTCTCATAAAAACCCTAAAAAGCCTAAACACGCAAAGCCGCAGTCTTGAAGCACCGCTGACACCGTATCAAGCTGAACCCGAGAGATGGAGTCACTTTGTTACGTTCGGGTCAAAAATAAAAGTTATTATTATTGAAATTCACTGAAATAGAATGAAATATTAAGCTCAATGTGCTAGTTTATCATCAATAATGTTTCTCAAAATTGCTTAAGATTGGAGATTAAAAAATGTCCACTGAGCAGTCTATTCCATTAGGCACATGTTTATATTTAGTGTTCCTGTCATCAATACCTTTGTTTTTATCGGAATCTACGGGATATTCCACCGAAATAGGCTCCTTCCCCCTTTATTTCCTCTAAATGTCGGATTAAAAAGTTCGAATAAACTCAATTCTTCACAATTGTTTGTAGATTTCAAAAATAACCAAATGCGCGTTGTACAGTTCCGCAAACATACGCAATTAAAACTTTTTTTATTTTCATGAAAACCCCCATTTTTATTGAACATTCGAATTAAACGTACAATTTCATGAATAAATTACTGATCACTCGATTTTTTTAGCGCACACAAATGGGCGCAATTCCGCTCTAAAAGTGCGAAAATTGTAAAATAATGAGTTTTTGAAGATATGCAATTGTCACATGTAATACATGATTTTGGGGTAATTTTTCGTGCTGAACCACGTAATCATGTTCATTTAATGATATTTGCAACACCAACTTGGGAAAACACTGAAAAATCGACCAGAATTGCACTTTTCTTACACACGTTCCCACACAGCACAAAGCGTACTAAATGTAGTTTATTTCGGTGTTTTTCCAGGTTAGTGTGGCAAATATCAATAAATGAACATCATGATGTGGTTCAGCCCGAAAAATAACCCAGAATCATGTATTACATGTGGCAATGGAATATCTTCAAAAACGTAGTGTTTCACAATTTTCGCAATTTTAGAGCGGAATCGTGCACGTATAGAGCCTAATTTGCCCCGTTCGTGCGCACGAAAAAAAAATCTAGTAAATTTCTTCATGAAATTTTTTGTAAAATTCAAATCTGCAATTACATTAAAAAAAATTAGGGGGTTCCAATTTAAAAATATGAAGTCGATGTCAATTGTGCACGTTTTGTGAAGAACAGCGTTTGTCCGAATATTTTACTCCGATAATAATAAGTGAAAATGAGGGGGGGGGGGTTATCTCGTGGATCACCCTGTATAGTGAATGCTATTCCCTACTTTAGTCTAGATTTCAATTCATTAGCGATTCTGAAGAGAACCGTGACTTGGCCAACTCAGCAACGTAGAGAAGTTAACTCTAATATACGACTACCTATGTATGTACATAACTAGTTACCTATATAAGTAGATCATTGAGTAGATATGCCACAGGTGTAAAAGAGCCCAACCTTTCAGAAACGACAATAAGGACTTGACCTGGCCTAGACCTGCTGAACATCAAACCACCGAGAAAATACTAGCTGGGCCCCGAGGGCCCATGAAGGCTGGAAGCCACCAGAAAGAGGTTGACGAAGCATCACATCTCCCACACACATCATGAGCTCATGCACGGAACCAGGTCCAGGCAATCCTATATCTACTATTCGGTACCCCTTCGGAATATGAAAAACGAAAAAGCAGTGATCCACGCAAACCAGTTATGTACGGCACCCTGATATTGTTCATTCCAGATGGAATTAGCTCTCTGCTGCACGATGGAAATCTGATCATCAATGCTGATTGGCAACATCAGGATGGAGTTATCATCCATGGCTTTCCTCGCAAGAGCATCAGCAGAATCAATGCCACCCACATCTTTGTAATGGTCTTCCCATTGCTCGTGCCTAATTAATTTGGCCATACGTACCTCCTTATAGCAAGCATAGTTGTGCAAGAAATATAATGGTACAATAATTAAACTTTTTAATGCTATGTACCTAAAGGATTTAAAATAGAAGATAAGTTTTTTTTTTTTTTTTTTTCCTCTAGTAAAAAAATCATCTGGGAATGTTTTGGGATCCTATTTTTGTAACAGATGTGTACCTTTTCATAACGCCACAGCCGTTATCTTTCACACCATTTTGGATTACATTTACACATTAATGTAACATACTTTTCAATTCATCACTATCAGATCATTTCGCATGCAGATCAAACGAGATAATTAAGGAACCTTCACCACGAAACTCCCATGAGGCCCAATATTATTGGGCATGCCATTTTAGCAAGCGTGTAACTCCTTGATTTTCAATGGGTATCGTATGCGGGATAATTGAATAAAAGCAACCTTCTCCATGAAGTAACCAAGACTGAGATCGTCTATTATAAATGAATCAACAGACATTGCGAATATTGCTAAAATATTTAGGAAACAAGAATTAGAATGTATGGTTGCACTCTATGCAATCTCGCAAAAGATAATAAAACGGCAAGATTTTTTAAACTATTGGATGATGTTTTTCCGAGAAGCTCTCAAAACTTCTTATAAAATTTACTTTGTATGTTTCAAAGAAAGAACAACAACATCCATGAAATTTAACGACGAAGGTTTTAAAAAATGTTGTGAAATCAAATCTTTTCAGAAATGTAAGTGTCGCGAACCGGTCGATTTATTGATTGAATAATAATGAATTGATTCGAACGTCATGAGATTGGGAGTCGAGATACGATCTATATCTCACTCGTACCTAACTTCTCAGCAATATTAGAATAAGATAACCCCAATATATGAGAATACGATAAGATACTCATCGATATTTTTTCAAGAGCATATGTACACAAACAGGTGTCATCCAACTATATATGAAAAACATTGCCAAACAAGGTCTTGCAGATCTTAAAGTTTGAATACCTATTGCACGTGACATTCTCACATTATTTGAGCAACATCTTGTCTTGATGAGTAACTCAATAGGTATTAACTTAGTAGTTAAACATACATGTAACGTATTTCCAATCAAGAGAAATTTTTCGATTCAAAAGAAACAAAACAATAAAGAAATTAGGGGATTACAGATTAAGAGACAATAATTTGTTGATATTCATGGCTATAACGTATTTTTACCCTAAGTAAACACCTCTATTATTCAGTAATTAACATTCTATTAGTGTAATTAAATTTTGAATCAGCGTGACTGATAATACCTACTAAATTGTTGTGAATGTTGCTGTATTGTAAACAAATATTACTAATTAAGTGTTAATAATAAATTCATAAGGAGTCTAACAACTCACTTGGTTAGCATAGAAATGTCTCGACATGATTGATCATACAGGTGATGAACGCGGATGCCTACATTGCGCTTGGGATGTAACGAAGTTCAGAAGATCGCGCTTAGTTCGAGCTTTTACCGCGGTTATAACAAATCCACCAAACAGCCTTTTTTTCCCAGCCCAATCACGAGTTTAGAACGCCTGATCCGAGCGGCAGGCGCTAGATGGGGGGTGCGAAATGCTAACCCCCGGTTGTCAATGGCAACAAGGGGTAAACATTGACCGGGGATCCCCCAGGTTCCCGACTTGGTGACTTCGTCTCGACCTCACCGTGTTTAGTCAATGCTCTTCTCCACGGAGGGAACCCGACCTCCCTCAATCTCGGAAAGTCCTTCAAAATGAGAAACTATATCGTACGGAATTTGTGAAACCTAATGAGGAAACGCATGGCTAAAAAACTATTAATGACAAAAATTCCTAATTTGAAAATATCACCGTATGGGTATTCACCTTCTCCAGTAAATACCTGCACCACATTAATTGAGGAGTGGGCGCAAGCATATCGCGATCTCCATAACTCACAGATTTTCAGAAAAGCTCAAAACTGTTTCTGAAAGTATGCAAAGCCTTTCTGGTGTTGAAGCATTTTGGTTTATCATTTTCAATAATAAACCTTTGTAATCGACCAAGGAAACAAAATTTGGACACACCCCCCCCCCCCCCCCCCCCATCAAACTTTGTTGTTGGTTTACGTTTCAAGATGTGTAGAATCCAAACATCAAATTAAAAAAAATGAATAAATAAATAATCCGTCTATCCGCCGTATCGAAGCTTTTCTCGAAAAGCATTGGACCAAATGTGGCTCAAAAATCATTTATCGGCTGGGGATGTGCCAGTAACATCGGCATTGCGATCGATCAACACGAAAGGGTAGAACCTAAAGGCTGAAATATTCAAAAATCGAGATTTTGAACTCTTTCTATGTAAAAGTTATGATTTTTTTAGTTTCATTTATAGGTATCCGCCCAAATATTCGGACGAAGCCACCCCGGTCGCTATGCGTTTATTGGTTTACTTTCCCAAATGGCTAAAACATCGACAAGAAAAAAAGACGTCAGCACGGGAGTGAATCATAACTAAAACATATCGAAAACCGTCGTAAAAACAATGATAATTGTATCTACTGATAATATAATACCAAAGGAGTTCTGACTTCCTGAAATCGAGTTTATTATAACTTCTGTATACTATTGGGCTAGTGAAACGTAGGCAGCAAATCTCTTCACTGATTTTCAGTTGTTTGGACAAGGATGATGCTAACAGCAACAACCTAGAAATTACATGACAGAGCGTTGGTATTACCATGACGATATATTGATAAGTTATTATCCATGTTAGTGACAAAAGAACAAAGAAAGGTTGAACTGATGGACATATGGATAGTCGATGAAGAGAATCGATTTAGAATGTAGGCACTGAGGAGGGAAATTCACTTTAAAGTTTTGATGTTGGCATGCACCAGTCGAAGCCATTGTGGTGGTCCATGTGATGCTTCCTTCTGAATCTTCATAGATGTCGTGGGGGAGGGATACGCGCAGGTATTGCAGCAACTTAGGGATTCGGATGAATATTAAGGTTGAAGAGCAGCTCATGGTCGGCCAAGATTACAGAGTCTCTGACTGTTATTATATCAAGGTCCGAGTGGAGTGCTGTGTTTTTAATAAACCAGGGTGATGCTGTTATCAACCGAAGAGCGCGGTTCTGTGTGTTCTGTACCCTCTGTATTTGTGAATTAGAAGCTACTTCGGGAATATCATGAGTGTATACAATGTACAGCAGGGGACCCAGGATGCTACCTTGTGAGACAGACGCTAGAACGTCATGTTCTTGTGATATGTCACCATTTAGGAAAACTCGAAACGTTCTTCCTGTCAAGAATGATTGGACCAAACGGTAGGGGGTGTCAGATAGGTGCGGTTCCAACTTCACCAGCAAGACATCATGCCACACCCGCTCAAACGCTTTTCGATGTCCAAGAACGTTCCAAGGGAAATTTTCTTTTTCTCATATGCTTCGAGCACTTTTTTGACCACTCGGTGGAAGGAAAATCAGAAAGTGAAAAATTAGCAAGTTAAGAATTAAGTGAGTTCTGGTATCGTCCATAATATATAGAAGTTCTTTAAAAGTTGGCAGGTTGTTGCTTCTTCTTTTTTAAAATTTTTTCCAACTGGTCGAAAAAATAGAAGGGGGGGGGGGGGTGCCCCTGGTACGGCGGCCATGTACCTGCCTGTACCTGCATTGTTGTGAAAACAATGGATATGTTTGCTTTTGCACGAGAGCTCTCTTACTTTTATAAAAGTAAAATTCCATGTTGGTCATTCATGAAAGAATCGTGATGACATCATTATAGTATACCTATACAATGGGAAGTAAAGATAAATTCTTCTGAACTTTACGTAGTACTTAGCGTCACTAGTATTTATAATTCAAATATTTAGCACCTCAAGTACTGGCATTCTACCAGACAACTTTCAATCATGAGTTCAGTCAAGGGTATCGTACTGATACACAGTTTGTGGGGTTATGAGTTACTAAAAATGTTCCACTTCATTGCACCGTCAAAAGAGCTGTTGAGCCGTTTTCACCCAATGATAGCTTATTAACGGACGACGGCCCTCCCTTAACTAAGCAGCGGGGTTCCGGCAGACTGCCTCCTTGTGTAGTAAAGTGACATCATCACACGCTACAGCGCCTCTTCACTGTCGTTTTGCACCCTCGGGAGGATCAACAGACAAGCCCTTAGTTAAGTAACACCTGCTCCATTTACGTCACCAACTATCAGAGCGGTGCACAGAATACTCCATCAAAAGAGCGGTTCGATTTTTTGACATCCAAAAACGACTGGAAAGGTATCCTTTGTTATTTCAACTTTCCAACATTTAGGAACTCTAAAATCAAAAATGTATTTTTCTACAATTTCTTCCAGAAAAAATAACAAAATGTAGGTATTGTAAGTTATTGCTTGCACAGATTTTTATTACATTCGATAATGGATTCTACGTGTCATCAAACGTATAACATTAAATGTTGAGGGAGAGATATGAAAAAATTGTTCGCTGTTGAATCTCAGGGGTTTTTTATTATAAAAAACAAAAAGTTCCAATCGTTCAGCGTAAACGTATGACCAAATTTCCGTAATTATTACATTGGTTTGAAATGTGAGCATTTTGATTGCAAAGAAATTGTAAACATCCAATGTTGCGACAATAAAACATAATTTTACCCATCCTATTTGTTACCCCCATCCTATTTATTCACATAAATTACCGGGTGTTGCGGAAGTATTTTAATCACTTTTGGAGACAAAATTAACGTCGTCCACAAATCAAAATTTCCACTCGTTATGGAACTTTCTAACAAAATTCTATTCTTGTCTGACTGTGTATATCTGCAAATCCATTTCAGTTTTCATACGATTTGCTTAAATTACATGAGATGATGAAGGGAGCGCCTTAGCTATATGAGTTGTGTACCATTTAAATCAATGATAACCTGTGCGCATGCGCGAAACGTGAAATCATTTCAAATGTTCCCCAACTTTTAACGGTTTTGATGGAATTTTTCAAGAAATGGGCGAAATGGAGGTCATTGGCGCGTATTGGAAGTAACATGAAAGTAAAAACCTCGGGTGCGTTAGCGAAATGTCTAGAAAGCATGTACAGCATATCTATATACCTAACTTTCTTCTGAATTCCATGAACGATCAGAAATCGTTTAAATTTCGGTTGAGTTGGGACTCCTACGAATTTACTTGCTTTGGAATCAATCATAGCTATTATGAATTGAAAAAATATGGAATTTCCGCTGTAAGATTAGGATTCTCGGGTTTCTGTTATTTTTTTACTTTGAGGGATTGGATAGGTAAAGCTCCGAACAGTCCCAATATATTTCTTTACACTTCGGATCATGCGATAAGCGTGGCTATCCTCGCCCACAAATAGGTACGAGCGGAATATAACTGAATCAGTCTTTATACTTTTTATATGTGCCTCTGTATTGCTATTTAAACAATCCAGTGAACTATACATCATCATTATAAAATAATGCAGTTCGAGTTCAGGCTTGAACTGGAAAAGTTTCATTGATATTTTGACGGTTACGTAACTTTTCTGTGATATTTGGAGTGTTGGGGAATCAAAACGTAGAGCTATCGATCATGTAATGACACATTGAATGTTTTGACGCTATAATAAACTGAAGGAGTGATAATCTCAGAAGAGATTATATCAAAAGTTTTGCAAGGTTATGTTTATATGGAGGTTTCCAGTTAGTAGCTTTTCTCCTGTGTTTAGTTTTGTTGTGTGTACCTGAAGATGGCTTAAATTTAGCTGAAAAGCTTTGTGTTTTTGCTTAATGCAATAAATGTGTGATAATCTAAAGGTGTTTCATTACAATTACCTAAAATAATAAAGGAGTGATGATTTTTTTCGGTAGGCAGTCTCCTTTGTTTGGCTGACTGCAACTATTATTTTAGATATCTAATGCTAAAAGTTTCTTAATATATATTGTTGGCATCGGCTTCTGCAGTGCGACACTTCCAAATAACTTGATTATAACTTTTATTGGTACGAGTCCTTTCTTGATTCAATTTTAACCATCCAAGAGCGGTAGTTCGTGGCCCACGAAACTTGGAGGCGTGAACTCTATTGATTGCTCTAGTAGTTTAGAACTCATTCAAACTTCACCAACTTTTTTAATCTGCTTCCACAGAACTTCATGATCTTTCCTGTATCTTCTTTAAAGTACAGTTTTCCATTCAAATTCTATAGAAAAGGAAGAGATTTGTCTCCTAAGACACGAAAAGAATCATCTATACAATTTTATAAGAAAGAAACTCCGTCTATTTGTTTGTCTGTTTGTCCACGGCTGAGTGGGGGGAGTCTAAGAGTTGTCGGATCTTCTTGCATTTCTCCGAAAGGGGGCATAAGCGATTTTAAAATGTTCTACTCCCTCCCGAACCATGGGCGGGAGGGGAGTGGGGGCCTCTTTTAATGCGCCATTTTTTCGCGCAGCGCTCGATCTTCAATCCGCTGCCACATTACAATTTGATCGAGAGCACTTCGTATGTCAGCGACAAAGTTACGTTTCTGGACCTATAGAACACGTTGGTGCCGTCAAAATTGCCGAAATATGCTGTCTCCACGGAGAAATCAGCGAGAATATGCGGGAAATGACGAAAAAGATGGTTTTCGTCCCCGCTATGGTTTTTCCCGCCTTAGACCCAGTAAATATTAATGGTTTTTGCTTGGGTAGGTCTTAAAATGTTTGTCGGAGTTCCGATTCGGTCCCATTCGAGTTTCGAGGCATGAAATTCTGTTTTCCGATTGTGGTGAACGAAAATGTAGACGAAAACGTTGATTTTCGAGCTCCTATTCCGTAGAAACTTATGTAGGCCTGAACTTTGCGTTCGAACCTCTTGATCAGGGAAGGAAAAGGATAGCCCTTCTACGCAGATAAAATAATGGCCTCCCTTAAGAAAAATAGACGGGGAAAACAAATATATACAAACTCTAACATCCGACAGTTTTGTTAGTACTGAAATGTTCTTGAAACTAAACTTCTCGTGATCACATAAGGTGCCGCGTTTGACAGTCATTTCCAACAGAAAAAAAGTCTGCCAAGTTGGGTGGGCACTATAACTTTCTCACATAGGAAACACAGCTAATTATTACACAGCAATTTATTATTTTCGATTTGACCATTTCGTAAGATTTTATTATTGTTTTTCTTTTCGTGGCTCCCCATAATCTTAATCGGATTGCCCTTTTACGCAGATAAATGGCCTATCTTCATTAATACTAATAAACTTTTCGTGGACCCACACTCAGCGAGCGAGAAAACCCTCCCCTAGCAATCGAAGCGAGAAACATCCCCTACACATTTCAAATCACCCTTAGTGATCCTCCATTTCTATCCGATCCATCTACATGTCCCACTCAACAGTAATAGACCATCAGATCTATATAGCCATACCAAGCGAGCGAAGCGAGCGAGAAAACTAGGCTAGTTTACGATAAGTTCAAAACTAAACAAAAGAGCTCAGCAGTTTTTTTTTTTTTTTTTTTTTTTTTCCAGTTGAAAAATGAATCTACGAATCATTATAATGTTGTATATAGAAGCATTGCCAACGCATAGTTTCGTTGTTTTTCATTTCCATGCAATCAACCACAGATTATTTGTAAACGACCTACTAAAGACAAATAAAATATTTTCCCCTATTGAGTAGGTAATTATTTCGATTAATGTTCTTTTATCCCGTTATCTGATGGAAGATTTCAAACTCATGAACGATGGTAATGTAGTGAAGAACAGAAAATTTTCGGTAAAAGGTAAAGCAACTTAAGTAACTTATTCTCTTGCTGACTTTCCAGTCAATTGGAAAAAATGATGATGGTTGACGACATTCTAAGTTAATTGTACGATGCAATCAGATGGCGGAGCAAGATTTAGTTCAGATTTCAGATGCGTCCTCAAATGAGATGCAGAAAGAAAGAAGAAATTTTAGCAATGAACCATTATTTTAACCTTCAAATGTATACATAGGTATAACGCTTGGCAATTAACGAGAGCAACCAATGTTCGGGAAAGGCCGAAATGATAGGATTGGTAATTTTCAAAGGTTGCATATAATGGCATAGTGTCTGGTCCTAATAATACCTCGTCAACAAAAGAGCGGATGGAGCAGTCTATTTCCAACTTGCTACGACGTGAATGCAAGAATGAGTGATTGCCATCTATTGTACTCAATGCTTGAAGAAAGATATCCATCAGAAAGCTGACTAGAGCAACGATTTGGGTTTATTCGCGTGGAAGAAAACAGCATTCATTAATTTGGACATCACAAACATTTATTTTAATTCGAAGTTATAGGCTTTTTTATTACGAGTTATAAAGTTGACCTAATAGAAAATGTCCAAAAGACGTCATTTGTTCTCTAAAATCTTCTAATAGATTATAAGACCATTTCAATATAAGATTACTAGCGCCGATAACATTTAAACTGTTACAACGCTGGAAGAGTTGAAAGGAAACTGTGTTATAGGCCAGAAAATATTTATTTAATTACTCAAATGATTAAATTAATCGCCAACGAGTCTGGACTTTACAATCTATCTTAACGAATCAAAGAAATATACTTATACTATATAGGTAAATGCATCAACATTAGTGAGACTGATAGGGGATAACTATAAGAAACAATTTTCAGTTATGCAACAGTCTCGTAAGAGCAATTTATATTTTTTTTCCCCCCCGTATAATTCTGTTCGATAGATTCAAATTTTGAGTGGTTTGTGTACAGATAAATCGTTAAGAGCATCGAAGTTGATGGTGGACTTTTATGGATCACTTGTTAGATCTAGTCTTGTTTCATTACGCTTCAAAGTACGGAGGGACATAATCGGTCATATTCAGTGCATATTTCCAGTACTGGGAAATACAAATTCATTCTTAAACTTGCCACTTTTTCTGTTGTTCTGAGTCGGACAATTTTGGTATTGGTTCCTACAATGATTCTTCTTGGAGACATAAGCAGGAAGCCACCGTTATTACGTCATTCAAAAATAATAGTATCAGACATATATGTTTCAAAACGTAGAACTAGTCATATCTCGAGAACTATTTGAGCTAACGCTGCGGAGTTGGTCTCATTCGATCCAATGTGCAGAAATATCCATGATGATGAGACGTTTTGATCACACCCAGATTTAATGTTATAAATGGCACGGTTTGCCAACCGCGTACCTACGAGTATATCCGTAACCATTTTGACAATTTTGGTACAGGCGTAAATCGATCATTTGGGTAGAGTACAGGGTTTCTTGTTTCCTAACTACGTTTTTAGCTACCTAAGCATTTATGGTTTCTTTATGACATATGATTAGATGCTTTCGTTTTCTATGTACAGTGAATTTGATTTGATATTGCTGACTCAAGATAATCGTCAAATTCGACTACCGTTGGAAAGCTTAGGGCTTATTATACTTAGAGTTTAGTAAATTAAGAAATTTTCATGAGGTTAGCCGGTTTTCAAGATTTTTATTGAGAGTAGCAACGTTTTATTTCATAGATTTTCAGAAATTATTTTGTCATTTTGGCCATTTTTGAGCTTATGTCAATATGGTTTTTAGATGGTACTTTGCAAGGACGAAAGTCCATTGTGCTCATAGGAAATTTAACGGCAAGCCTCAATGTACCTGCCTCATGAGCCATTGTCAGTAGAGATCAAAGAAGTAATTGAGCTTTGCTTTCGGCTAGGACTACAAGTTGTGGTAGGACGTGATGCCAATGCTCATCACACAGATTGGAACAGCACTAATACGAATTCGATGGGTGAATTTTTGCATGAACATGTGGTGGTAAACCGAGGGAATGTACTGACCTTTCGAAATATGGTCAGCGCCGAGATTTTAGACATCATTAGGTACGTCCACACCATTTATTGGGTCACACATCAGAAACTGACATTTGTGTGAGGAGATATGTATATTAGATTTTGGGTAGTGATGGGGGAGGAACAAATCATCACCTATAGAAACCCTAGGAAAATGGTCTTGACATAGTAGTGGTAGTACACGCTTCTGGTCAACGCCCGTAACATCTATAAGCAAAATCACAAAGGAAAACTGGTTTAGGTTAAAACTACAGTTAGGTCTTTTGGAAATGGCAGCAGAGTAGCTGAACGAAGCAATCATGTTGTTGCGGATCAACCGCCTATGACTGTCTGATCATAAGTACTAATTCGATGAAAGGCGGATTAGAAGATAAATTTATAGTACCGGAATATTCATTGTAATATTCAAAACTCAACGAAGGAGTAGAAATGACAACATATAATACAACTGAGGAAAATCTGAAGAACGATGAAGTCAAGGGACAAATTACTGAAGTCGCGAATTTCAGAACCAGGAAGAAGTACGGAACTACCAAGAAAAAGTATAAATGGAAAAATTGACACACGCTGCGTCGTCGTGCCGCGTGTCGACGGGACTGTAGTGGATCTGCCGCAAGTGTTATCGTTTTTTTTTTTTTTTTTTTTTTTTTTTTTTTTTTTTTTGTATAAATTCATTCATTTGGAAACAATTTCGGTACCTTACTAAAATCAACGTTCGCCACTATAAATTAATTTGGCATACCACAAATTTCTAAATTAGTTTTCTGGGAAAAAATATAATCATTGTCAATCGAGAAATGAACCAAGTCTTATCATTTATAACAAATAGACAAATAATTAAGAACATAAGTAATAGTTAGAAGAGGAGAAGAATAAAGGGCGAGAAAAGAAAAAAGAAAAGCAAATGCGCTTCCACTGCACATGTCCTCATTTTGGAGCAGTTGCCTGGAGGTATAATTTATCTGGAAACAACCTACTGTTCATGTTATCAAGTATCATTGAGAAAGGGGGAAATACATCTCAGTATGATCCATATCCACATCAATAAGAAGAAATGTGTGATTGTTCTTTATAAAAATCCACATTTTGAATCCAATTCCGATGAAACTTTGTAGATTTACTATTTGAAGCACGAAAACCCTGACTACTGCTATTTGAGCTGGCTACCCTGATCAGCCGAGGGAACTCTGAGACAAATTTCTTTCCTAATCTGCCAACAATACCGAAATTTGAAACGAAGCCTCTGGGACATGTGGAATATAATTACAACATGTGGAACAACCCAGATCTGATGAGTGAGCTTTGGGGCTAATTTCTTTCTTAATCCGCCTACAATGCTGAAATTTATAAACAATAGTATAAAATACACCGCGATATCTGGAGGCGGGGGGGGGGGGGGGCTGTAACTGCATTTTTCGATGGAAAAACTGTTCCACGGTAGAGAAACGCCCCCATTTTCGCCTTGGAGAACTTCTCTGTAAGCCTCCAACTCGAAATAGACAGCCATGTTTTGCCGTGGATTATTTTTCCAGGTGTTCTGTAAGGCAGATATTATGATGAAGTTAAGTACATTTACACTAATATTTTAGTGTTTCCCCGCCCTATATCACTCTGTAATTCATTGATCTATATTTTCTATTATTCTATCTATTATTCTGTCTATTCGATCTATAAGTTTTGTGGTCTTTAATGTTCAGGTGAACAAAAAAAATTTTTTTTTAATTCATTTTGCCACCAAAAGAATTGAACCATGGCGGTTCTGATGGTAATGCCTGAAACTACATAAATACTCTTGGTTAGTTTACTGCATGTTGCTTTGCTTGCATTTTGCCTGTTGGTGGAAAATTAGTCCAGTGGAAAACTAGTCTGCTGTCGGTTGTAGTTTCAGAACTCCCTCCCTGAGTCATTCTTATATTCGGGTTTCACGGGTATGTAAAACGTGTGAGCTGAAACACATTCACTGTTTCAATAATTTCATTCAAAGTATGTAAATAGAGGGTTTTTTAAAAAAATTTTCCTATTTTGCTTTTTTTTTTTTAGGTATCTTATTAGAAACAACCTATGTAGAAGAAATTATATGGGTAGGTAGGTACCTATTTTGGGAATGTTCCTTTATTGATCACATCGAATTCGGCGAAAAGTGTTCAAATTGCTGCAGAGGGAAATGCACCCTCAGTGGCCATTGCTCTCCTCGCGGATATCCCTCGTTTTGATTGGTCGAGACTCGGGAGAGTAGGAGTGGTCCAGATCGGCGAGGTTGCAGCCTCATTGGCCGCTCCCTCCATCATCTTCCCCCCGCCGAGACGAGAAGGGGGATGATGATGCTGAGGAAGCGGGGGATGCTGTGAAGAGCCCGAAGCTCAATGCGGATCACAGGCCCGGGCGAGGAGCATGAGACGGACCTGAGTCTCGTGACACTGGAGTCTTTTCAGCAGTTCAGCAACTTCCACGCCGCCATCACGCTGACGGGTCAGTTCACTGTGGCTCCCACCGGCGGACAGGTACCTACTTTAAAATCTAAATAACCTTTAAAATAATTTAAGATGTTTCCAATTTCTTGAGGGTTGGTCAATGAAAAGTCTATATTTTAGGCCGACGTTTCGAAATATTTATATTTCTTCTTCAGGGCTGGTAACAGAGGAGGGGCAGACAACAATTAGAATCTTCCTAATGTGGATATGATTAAATACGAACAGATAAGATGAAAAACTATGGGTTTTGTATATAGTTTTCATCTTATCCGTTGCCCCCATAAGTTTTTCATCTTATCTGTTCGTATTTAATCATATCCACATTCGGAAGATTCTAATTGTTGTCTGCCCCTCCTCTGTTACCAGCCCTGAAGAAGAAATATAAATATTTCGAAACGTCGGCCTAAAATATAGACTTTTCATTGACCAACCCTCAAGAAACCCGAAACATCTTAAATTTAACTCAGTGGTCGAGATAACCCAGCCTGATTGCTTTAAAATAATTGTAAAATGGTAAATATTTACCTCTCTTTGAATAACAACATAATTCGAGGCCTCACTTTACTATCCCAAGTTCATTCGTTAAACGATGGTTCTACTGACAAGAACTAACTCTCTCCCGTCTATGAAGATATGTAATTTCCTGAGATTTTTGAGAGTTGTGCTGAGATTTCATTAACATGGTTGACCAATTTGTAGATGTTGTAGGGCGCGTACCACCATTGACTGGTACTTCCAGAGAATCGATTTTCCTGTTCATGAGGTAGCCCTGTTTCCGACGTAAAGCAGGCAAAATCATTAGGAAAGAACCTCATTTTCGAACTGAATTATAAGTATAATTGTATCTTAAACACATTAAAACCTCCTAAAATAATTTAATTGAAACGGCAAATTAGAAATTGTTTCTCAGTAAGTTGTTAACATAGTACCTACATCAAATAGAAGTTGCTAGAGTTAAATTTTATCTTAGGAAGAATTTTTCATAGGTAACATAATTTTATAAACGTTCCTTTTGAAAGAAAGAACTTTGCTACGTTTCAATACACCTAATATTTCTAGATCAAAAGAGAGACAGAAAGATTATAGCATAGGTAAATTACATCATAGGTGAATCATATCATAGGTGTAGGAAAATTATATCTGATGCGTTTATTGAGTTGCCATTATCGACAGCTGCATGTACTGAAACTCCAAAAGAAGCCCATTCTTCACAAAATGATGCGCCCACCTCATCAATATAATAATAATACTCAAGTAAATATACTTTGTATGCAACGTTGTTGGAAACTTGTGGCTGAAAATTTGGGGATTTCTTAGTTTGGGGGGCGATTGAATGTCATAGCGTACGGTAGGCTCGTGCTACCCCCCTATCCTCACGACAACGCCCTCTTTTGAAGTTATTTAAGTCGAAAGTGTAAACAGATCGTTAGTACCTGATCCACCCGTAATGCACTTCACGAATACTCAATTCTTGTCGTATTTGGTACTGATTGTTATTGGATTGATCGTATTGTGAGAGAGAACACCTTCTGACTACACTAGAAAGAACAATATCTGACTTAAATATTGAAGTGAAAGAGCAGCATCCTATGATCATGGCAATGTTTCCTTGAGTACACGACCCATCCTACGTATCTAGTTCAAGTATTTGTCGATTTAATTAAACCTTTAACCAAATGAATCAAACCTTTTGCCACAATGGTTCATTATTTTCTCACAATAATCAAACCCTTTCTCAATACAGTTAAACTGTTTCCAAAAATAATTAAACCTTTTCCCGAAACAATTAAACCTCTAGAGAAAAGAGAATATAATATAAAAATGAATATATGACAGCTACAATACCCCCAATACTGCGTGAACTACGTCATAGACATGTCTCCTGTTGCCAGCTGCGGCCAATGGAGAACCACTAGATTAACTGTAATTCGGTAGGTATATTGTTCATTGGGTCATAGAATGTTTACCACGCCTTTGTTATGTGTATATTAAGTTTTCTATAGTTACTATAATTCATGGTTAAACTGTTTCGCAATTCGTATACATACAATTCAATATTTTCTCGCAAGAGGTTCAATTGTTTCGGGAAAAGGTTTAAATGTTTTGAGAAAAGAAGTGCAATTGTTTTGAAAATATGTTTGATTATTTTGGTATAAGATTTAATGCATTTGGCAAAAGGTTTGATTCATTTGGCAAAAGGTTTAAGTAATTAAATCGGCAAATCCTATGTCTGAAAAGTAGGGGAAGGCCTTCAATCACCAAGTTGATGGTTTTTTAGTTGGCAGTTTGTTTCCTGGCTCTGCAAGTATCTTCAATTTCAATTTTTCATTTTATTTTCAAGTATGCGAACTGTTTGCAAGATGTCATCTTAGTTATTCGTGTTAATCAATAAACATAAAAGCATTAAAAATAAATGTAATACTAATAATTTATAATGATAACAATAAATAATAAATAAATAAATAAAACCTCAACTTCAACTTCTTTTCTTGCTGTATATTTTAGTTGTTATTTTCAACTTATACTCGTATTATTCATTTTCAACTGCAGTTTTATTTCAAGGTTTGTCATACCACAGTAACCTAAGCACACGGCTACGGTGAGAGAAAAACATGGGAGACTCAAATATTATTAGTCAACATTACATAAAAGAGATTTAAGATGATGATAGGTTTTATGGACATGAAATGGCTTACTGTACAGAGCAGCAAACACACATTAGGACCTGTAATGTTGTACATTTGGGACCAAATTTAGGAGTGGTGTAAGTTGCCCCGTGGCTGGGTAGCACCTTGTACTGGAGGAGATTCCAGTGGCTAGTAATTCAAGGAAATTGTTGAACTAAGCGTAGAAAAGTAAATAAGTTTAAATTGTGTAGTGATGTAGAGAGGGTGGATCAATTTAAGCAAAAAGTGGTTGACGGACTTTACCCCTTCTCTCTCCCCCCACTTGCTAACTTCTGTACACATATGAGACGGATGCCTATATGCCAAGGATGCCTACGAAATAATACGAAATAAAAAGTTGCGCTCTATAAACAAAATCCGGTCATAAAACTATCTTAAAAACCTGCTTTATTTAAGAAAGGAAATAAAGGAAAATCGTGGAAGTTATATAAGTTTTATTGCATCGCTTGGGTGGCTGTGGAGCAATCTCTAATAGTAATGACCTAATGACTAAAGGAAAGTATTGCAGCAAACATAGCTTTATCCTGATTCTGATGCTTTAAACCTCATCATACATAAGACATAACATTTTTGATAAAGTTGGGTATATTAAATATATGTTGAAAGGGAAGCTCACAGAGACAGCGCACTAATGATTGTGAAAACTGTTACCAAGAGAGCAGAGCGGAGATTTCAACAAAGTTTAATTTCGTAACTCTCTTGCTAATCCTCTTTCTTTCCATATTTAGTTGTTTACCGTTGGGCTTAGGATGAAAATTTTTTCATTTCTTGGTTGTGTAGACTTTTATTCTACAACGTGAAATGTGTTCAAGGTCATTAGGGAATATTCTTGAAACTTTATGGGATCTTCTCGGATATCTAACTCAATGAATAAACTGTTAAACTCACCGCAGACTCTTCGCAATCCCTTCACCAGTTGTTCGTCGTGTTAACAAATACCATATTATCAAATACGAATAGGCAGTTATATAATTATAATTATATTCTATTTTCACAATACTTCAGAGACGGGAAAGAACCGAACTATCGCCCTCTTCACTCTGGGATATAGGTAGGTACCTCGCTCTCTTTTTGTGATTTTCGCTCCACTCTCTTAGTACACTGGTAGAAATGTGGAAATTGTAGAAATTGATGGAAGCATTGAAATTCATAATATTAAACTAGTGCATATGGGATAGCAAGATATTTGGTTTAAAAGAAATTCGGGCGAAAAGCATTGATCTTGAAAGTTTCTATTCCTGTTTAAAAAGCTATCTAGACGTTTTTAACTATGCAGAAATATCTGTCTACTCTCAACACTAAACTGCTCGATTCCTTTACCACTAGTAGAGTGAGTGGCGACGTCATGACTATTTTCTGTGGCTCAAATGTGATGTGAAATAGGTATGTTGGGTTTCATACTAATGGCGGGAGGTATATGCTCTCTCCTCTAAACCCGGTGCTAGAGAGATTAGACACTCTCGTGATAGGCCTTTTCTCCAATAATGTTCACTGCAGTGTGGTCAAGGCTTTCCCAGCTCATTCTCGATTATATGAGAATTAAAAGTATGTGGTTGCTATAGCTATGATTAGTGAAATTAAACATATACCGTAATTACTCGGTTCATTGATAAAATTGAGATATTTCACAAGTATAGGTGTACCTGAATATCCAATAATAATTTCTGAATATATAAATATTGGCTGCTAGACAATAAAGGGGGAAGTTGGAGCGTTAACTTCGGGCTGTAGGTATTAGAATTGTGTATTACAGGCACTTGATGCTTACCTAGATTATGAAAGGATATTCTAGTGCGATTAAGGTACGAGCCATGAATCTGATCCTTGGGCGAGTCTTCAAGTACTTCGTCAGTTTCACCTAAATAGCAAAACTTCTGCTGACTGGCTTCACTCAATTTCCTAACGTAAACATCAGAAATAACTATAGCTATTGGTATTGTATACGTGTCTACCAAAGTAGTGGGAAGCATTGTGATCACTTTTCACTGGTGATATAAAATTCCCTGCAAAATTGGAACTTCTGGTCGCATTTTATGTTTTATACGCACTGATTGTGATTTCAAGTCTGCCTGTATGTTCCCTAATGCTTTTAACGAGAAAATCTTTACAAAATCACAATCTAATTTTGTTGAAATGTTCAGGGTTTGTGCGGGTTGGGCTCTAGGTTGTCCCCTGAAAAATTCATCAGTGCCGGATCAATGTTAACCTAACCGCATGCGTAAACTGAAGATTTTTGTAATAATCATAACTTCTGTAGGTAGGTACAACTTTAATTCGATTTCAATAATACTCCCAGGCGTTGAGCGAATCATCACCGTCCAAGTGCATAGTCTTTTATGAACTTCATAGGTATTTTAAGTAGACTCTGCGCACTTGAACAACATCCATGTAACAATAAGACTTTTGAAAAGTACATCCATTTTCAACAAATGTATCATGTATAGTGCAAATCGGAATCGAAATGGCCCCTTATGAATTCAAATGTTTGCAGGCATTGTGCAGATTGGGTTTCAAGTGTCCTACACTTTTATGAATTTCATAGATCCAAGATTGTGTGTTCACTCAGCCCACTCGACACGGTAAAATACACGTAACAATAGGACTTCTGAAGTTTTCGCCCTATTCCAACAAATTTATCAGAAATTCCACAAAAGGTTGGAAAATGGTCCTCTGTGAATTTCATTGTTATCAAATCAAAGAGCCTCTGTGCATGTGCAAACGTAAAATAATCTACTAAACACTTCGTTTCTATGATTCTTTCAAGAAAATTGCTATTCAATCATATTTTCACAGCATCGTCATGTTATGTTCTGCGTAACAATTTGTAAATATTAAAAAAAAAATGTATCAACACATTTTAATGATCTATCGCACGAGTCCCACGATCTTTCTGTAGAGAGGGCCGAGTAGGTATTGCTATTTGATAACATAGGCCGGAGCTGTTGAATGAGGAACAGGTGTTTAGGCTAGACTTAAAGCAAATAGAAATCACGAAATAAGTTCCATGTCCAGATCTAATGTTAGTTCAAATCCAATACATCGGCTTGAGATTTGTTTTTGAGTTTTGTATCTGGACTTCACGCATTTCAATCTTGAACGAGCAAGTATTCTCAAGTGGCAAACTTCTCTTCAGGCTAGAGGGTAAAAGATTACTTTGTATAATCTATACTATCGTATACCTTCACAGTTTTGTAGGTACCTATATGAATATTTGAATAATAAGGGAGGGAAATCCTCCTATACTCCAGCAGCATGATACATGAAAGAAGAATTCATTAAATTTATGAGCAATTCAATATAGAACGTTCAATAAAGGAATAATTAACTTACATTTTTGCAATATACTCGACTTTAAAATGTTATCTGATAGAGTTTTTTTTAATGGAATTCGATGTCCTAAACTTGAAAAAAAAAACGTAAATATAATAAATGACTGAAGTTACTAAAACTATTGAAATACCAACAAATAGGACACAATGCAAAATACACAAAATCTGTGGATACCCCAAGGTATTCGTTCGTTACTCATGGTTTATATTGTTTCATAGCTATGAATTAGGTAAATGAAATAGTCTACTCACCGCTTTACGATATATTTCACAACACACAACTATTTGGACAATGGTTGCCATAACTAAGATTGCAATTATGTATAAGCTGATGTAACTCTCCTGAGATTATCACCATGTCGTTGGCAATCGCAACTAACTCAACTATACCTGACACAATCATCAAAAAAATTTGAGGAGAGTAGAATTGCATGATGGTCAACACGGATTTGGAATTTTTCTCGTGATTTCTGTTTTTTTTTTTTTTTTTTTTTTTTTTTTTTAACACAGAATGTGTTTTAGCCATGGACTAACTAGCCGAAAATGGAACGCGGGATGGGAACGAAATGTGTGACGGATGATTTTCACGTACAACCGAGCCGTTGGTAGGGAAATGGAATTTCCGCCATTTTAATAGCACAGAAATCGTTCACCATTCGTTGGAAAGCTCTTGATTTATCACGAATTTATTTCGTATTTTTTTTCGTAGTTTCATACTATAACTATATAAATTGATGTTATAAATGAATAGTAAACAATGACGCTTGTTTGGTTGTCACTTGGTTGCGCGACAACGCAATTTTCGTAGTTTCATACTATAACTATATAAATTGATGTTATAAATGAATAGTAAACAATGACGCTTGTTTGGTTGTCACTTGGTTGCGCGACAACGCAAACACATTCTGTGTTTCAATAATTCCGTCCGAAGTATGTAAATAGAGGTAACCGGGGGTCCAAGGGGCTTGCCCCCTGGCGAGGCACGGAGCGCCGAGTTTTTTTTTTTTTTTTTTTTTTTGGCTGCTGTCAATTTCTCGTTCGAACTTGGCAATTAATTGTGAATAGAAACTGGATCAGAATTATATTCCTGGACAAAAAGGAGTGTGCGAGTAGTCCGCTATGTACAACCAGCTTAATCGAAATTTCGGAAGAAAGAGTAGGTAGGCGTAAAAATCGATGATTATATTTAGAACAATCGTCAATGATGTTATGTTGCGTGTCCGTACGATATGGGTGACAAGTAGACCTTCCTTAGAGCTAAATCTGCCCTTTGGTGAAATGCTATTCGGTGCGTATAATAGGTACGTACAATAGATACGCAGAAACAATCATTAAGACATTCACTTTCATCAATATAACATCGACAGAACTACCTGCAGAGACTTACAGAGAAACCGATAGCAATAGTCGTGATTAAAAGCAAACAGAAAACTGTTGTCACTGTTGTAAATGAGTATATTGCCATATTTTTGAAAGCCCCTGATGATTCCAAGGAAAAACTCCGAATAATTTGGATATCGAACAAAATAATATTTGCAAATTCATTTTATGCCATGTTGATTAGTTCATTGTGCCAGAACTACTTCCATGTAGTTCTACCACTTCTGTTCTATCTATTCTACCATTCTTGGCCTTTAAGGGCTGTGCCCATGCTGGTACCGCGGGCGGGTGGGGCCTCAGGCTTTCAGCTATTCCAGCGTGCCTCGCTGGGCTGGAAAGCTAGTCCAGCCTGCCACCCATTTGAGGTTGGTTCGGGGGGGTAGTAGGTTTTCGAAAATTTCGAAACTACTACTGAAATATTTCAAAACGTAATGTAACAAGAATACAGGAGATTTCCTTTAGCAAATTAAGTGGACGCCCTTTGATGTTACTCATTGATTTTGAAGTTTTGAATAATATGAAAATGGATGAATATTTAATATTTTAGAGTCTTGGGTGATATTCTTGGATCAAGCACCACTCAAAAAAACAATGTGTTTTCCATTTTACCCTATCTGAACGTCAAGGGGCTTCCAAGGTTAAACGTCAAACTTATAATCTACTCAATCAAATCCAGCATTTCACAAACCGACAGAAATGCGGATTTTAAGTAAGCACCTCGACGATGAGACAAACTGCCACCGCTCCAATCTATACTATTTTATAAGAATGAAACTCCGTCTGTCGTTTGTTTGTTTGTCTGTCGCCTCTATGCACGGCCTAGCGGCTGAGTGAGGGGAGTCTACGATTGGGAGGATCTTCTTGCAATTCTCCGAAAGGGGGCATAAGCGATTTTAAAATTTTCTACTCCCTCCCGAACCATGGGTGGGCGGGCGGGAGGGGGCGGGGACTCTTAATGCCCCCTTTTTTCGCTCAGCGCTTGCTCTTCTATCTGCTGCCACATTAAAATTTGATCGAGGGCACTTCGTATGTCAGTGTGAAAGTTACGTTTCTGGACCCGTAGAACACGATGCCGTCAAAATTGCCGAAAGATGCTTTCTTCCTGGATAATTCAGCGAGAATATGCGGGGAATGACGAAAAAAATGCGTTATGGTTTTTTTCCACCTTAGACCCACTAAATTTCAACGATTTTTGCTCGGTTTGGTCTTTAAATGTTCATTGGAGTTCTAATTTGGTCCTATTCGAGTTTCGAAACATGAAATTCTGTTTTCCGATTGAAAACGTTGATTTTCAAGCTCCTATTCCGTCGAAACTTATGTAGGCCTGAACTTTGCCTTCGAATCTCTTGATCTCGGAAGGTCTCCCGTTTGCCATTCTACGCACATAAAATGATGGCCTACCTTTATTAAACCTAATAAACTTTTCGTGGTTCCACATAGTTTTATAAGATTTTATTTGTTTTTAAGTAATTTCCAACAGGAAAAAATGTGAGCCAAGTTGGGTGGGCAGTATAACTTTCTCACATATTGTAACATGGATGTATAGAATCAGTAGAAGAACAAAAATTTAACATCCGACAGTTCAGTTAGTACAATATTGTTGGGTGGGCAATATAGCGTCCTTACATATTTTAACCTGGACGTATAGTATTAGTTGAAGTTTTATTAGTTATACATACTCTTTATTTGGTAGCCCTTCTACGCAGATAAATGGCCTATCAAAATTGAAATAAATATAAAAAATTGAAATAAATACCTATGAATATTGTTTTCCATGATTTCATGTGAAAATAGGAACTGTAAATATACGGATTCTTGATAAAACTGGAACAAGTAATGTAAACAGCTCGAGAGGGAACATACTCACGGCGGGTAACCCACCTAAATGACGGGGAAAACCAATACGTAATGAAAATTGAATATCGACAGTTTTGTTAGTACTGAAATGTTCTTAAAACTAAACTTTTCGCCGTTTCCCAAAAAAAGTCTACCGAGTTAGGTGGGCAGAATAGCCTCCTCACATATTGTTACGTGGACGTATAGAATTAGTTGAAAAAACTGTAAACTATTAGTTTTTTCAGATAGTTTCATAAGATTTTTTTGTTATTCTCTTTTATTTTTTTATTTTTATTATTATTATTTTATATTTTATTTTTTGCTTTTGTAATTGAAAGTGATTGCAAGCAATTTTCATATTTCCTCCCAACCATGGGCTGTAGGTAATCTATATTTGAGTACAAAATGTAAATCTATACAAAAACTTAACATCGTATCTTTACATCCCACACCGAGCGAAAGAGAAAACCCAACCCTAGCGAGCGAAGTGAGACATCCCCAACACACGTCGGATTTCAAAGGGGTTTTTCTTACGAACTCAGGATGAACTATAGTATATCCCATCGCATCTATACATCCCCTACACATTTCAAATCACCTTTAGTGATCTACCGTTTCCAATAATTCTACATGTTCCACTCAACAGTAAAGACCATCGAATCTATACAGCCATACCGTGAACACCTCTTGCTACTCCATCAGGAGGGAGGGAACTTTCTGGTATAATTGCGCGGGGAACCCGGTCGGCTTCACATTCCTTATCCTCTCACACCTCAACCTTATCCACTTTGACTGTCGGGACTTCGGTACCTGGTCAAAGTCAAAGTGCTCAACGAGACATCACATATCTGAGCACTCTATCCTATCCTTCGACTGACGGGATGAAAGTACACAGCCGTACCTTCCAACAAGTAGGTAGGTACTCAAAGGAACTGCACGAACAGGGGTGATTTCTCTTCTCCTTCTGATGGGACGAAAGTACCGGTTTGGGCCTGAATTTACTCAACGGAACTCTACGTATCAGGGTGAATTAAGCTCCTTTTTTCTCACTTGGGTTTTTATTAGCCAAAGAGTCGCAGTCAGACTCAAATTCAACTCACAACAAGACTCAAGAACTGACCTAAAAACTCTTTCATTTGATAATCCTTATTCAGTCACATAACATCTGGAGGGTGTTGGGGTGCTCACTGGAAAAACGCTGCCCCTTCTCTAACTCCTTACGTTTCGATTAATAATCCATATCACTACCCTCTGGCTTGCGCTCCGAAGAACCAAGTTATGCTCAACCCCCAGTCTTTTCAATATTAGATTTTATGGTTTCGGATAAAAACAGGGGTGGCGGTAGGAAAAACGAAGGATCCTTTTGATGTCAAACCATCGTTTAACCGCCCAGTCACGTAAACCAAATTCACACAGAGTTGTACAGGAAAGCTACAGTTTGTTTCCTTATTGAGAAGCGACTGGGAGCTGCGATTGGAGCTTAATATTTTAGTCTTAGGTCGCAAAGATTATTCTGTATTGAACGAACATTTACGTCTCAGCCTATCGCGAACTAAGACATATCTTCTCGAGAGACTTCTATATTCAGTAACTGGAGATATTTCACACTTGAAGAAACGAGCGAAAGCATTCCTGTCAGCTACACACATTATGCGTATTAAGGCATTAATGGAATTTTCACACTCCTTTACATTTTGGGGCTATTCCAATCATACCTACTCCTTTAGGTGGGGCCACTCTTACTTAATACAATTTAAATTTTCTATCTGATTACGATACATGTTATTGACCAAAAGTATTAACCTGTACCCATTTATTGTGTGCTCGGGTTAAGAGCCGATTTTCACAGAGGGTGAACGTATTTCTGAGAAGTCAATTGTCAATAATTCTTCATTGTTAACTTACAAAGATGTACATAACAAACGTAATCTTATAATTCTAATTAGCGAAAATATAAAATATAAGTTAATTCACAACAATGTAACAAAAACAAAGTTCAGTTGAAAAATAGAATGGATATTCACCAGCACACCATATACTTTTGTTAAGAGTTCTTCTATAGTGTGTGGAGCGAAGCTGGTCAATTCCTCCTGGATTCTCAATTTAAGCGTTTTGGGAGGGAGTGACCTGAGGTGGTCAGGGAGTCCATTAAAGATCCCATTGACCCATGAAGTCAGGACTTCTACGCTGCACCAACATGAGACGATGACGCTTAACGCTTAGCATGTTCCTGTATCTAGTGTCATATTCATAGTGATCACCAAGACGAGGATAAGTGTCAATTTAGCTCCTTACTCGCACAAGAATGGACAGAATAAAGAGTGCTGGAACCGTTAAAATACCCAGCCTTCGAAATGGGGGTTTACAATGGGCATATGGAGAAGTTCTGTAGAATATTCTAATGGCCGCTTTTTGAAGTCGGAAAAGAGAGATGGTACTGCTACTATTCCCCCAAATAAGGATTCCGTAATTTAGTCGTGACTCAAATATGTTGTAGTGCGCGTTTATCAGGATTTTGTCAGATACCTACTGCATATGAGAGGCACCTCAAAAAGGCCTGAGAGCCTGGCATTTAATGCCTGGAATGTAAGCACATGGGCGTTCCATGAAAGTCTTTGATCCAGTCGAAGGCCAAGCAATGTAACGGAGCAGCTGTCATCCCGAAATGCGCCAAACTTTAATATCTGCATCCCTTACACCATCCCGCAATTAAAAACTGTGAATGTGTGGTTAATGCCACCTCAAATTGAGGTTGAGTTGGAGAACGCACCAGAACAGTAATATCATCGGTGTGCATAATCAAGCACACAGTTGGTTCGCAAGCCACTTCCAACTGAGTTACAAATGTCTTCTGTAAATCATTTGTGAAGATGACAAAGTAGAACGGACCTGGCATTAATCCCTGATGAACTCCTGAAAGCAACGGGCTCAGATCAGAGTAGCTTCAATCATACTGCATTCACTGCTGCCAGCCTAAGAGGTAGCTCTCGATAAACCGAAGTGCCTTCTGGTCAAATTCATAATATTTCAGCTCAACCATCAAAAGATTCAGATCTGCAATGTGAAATGCCTCGGACTTATCAAGAAGAAGCGTCCCCACCAACTCTACCCATTCCATTCCATCAGGCATCCACAGACCAACTCAGTAACCGCCTGGATGGCATTTCGTTTCTTACGGAAGTCAAACATAAAATGAGCTATCATCAAAATTTCTAAATAACTGTTTTTCTAATGTGATACTTTGACATTTGGTAGTACAGAGTGGTGTCATTGTCCCAACTTACAATGTTACAAGTACTTCGTTGCAAGTAGCTAAAGCTCTTCATGATGTTGGTTTGCTTTTTTCAATTACAAACCTTTGTAAACGACCAAGAGAAATTTTTTCAACCCCCCGCCCCCATCAACCCTCAAAATGTATTGCTTTACGTTTCTAGGTGCGTAGAATAAAATGAAAACTAATCAAAACGCTGAAGATTATAGCAAAAGGTTCATTATTTCTATATTAGATAGCCCTTCTACGCAGATCACTGGTCAATAATTATTTAACCCAGTATTTAGTACAATAGTGTAATATATTAGCCTCTGAGGTCCCTCAGCTGATCAGTTCGCCTCCGCACATTGTAATTTATATCCTATATGTTCCAAAGGCTCCCTCGAATTTTAGCAGCGTAGGTTCAGCAGGAAAGAAATATTAGCCTCTCAGCTCCCTCAGCTAATCCGTTTCAAATTTCATCTCCTTACGTCGACTAGGAAAGAAATTATATTCAGAGGCCATCACCTAGCTGATCAGATAATCGGCCGTTCCTCGTAATTGTTTTCTCGGTGTCACCCTATCTTAAAAACTGAAGGTATACTAGAAAATAAACAAGCCTCAGAGGTCTCTCAACTGGTCAGAGCCCCTCCTTACTTCATATAACTGTAATCAAGATCTCCCAAAAGAGCTCCATTCCAGGTTTCAGTCCCATAGATCAATTAACGAACTAATTAGGCTCAGAGATCTCTCACCTGATTGGTATACGCTTCCATGCACTGTTTTTTTATTCTACATATATCCCAAAGAAGCTTCGCTTCAAATGTCAGTACCGTAGGTAGATTAGGAAAGCAATTAGCCATAAAGGTCCCTCATCAGCTCAGACGAAGCCCCTCCCTACCTCGTAATTATAATCCTAGAAGTGTCAAAAAAGGATCATTTCAGGTTTTACCACCGTAGGACGATTTATGAAGAATTTAGCAACACAACCCTTTAACGATTGTGTAATACGATTTCGTGGTGGTCGGGGGAAACGCTGACAGATATCATTATGCCTACGTAGATTTACGGATCTGCAGAGAGGACCTTATTTGCAAGAAACCAACATAGTTTGAAATCAATGTACAGTAACATGGTGGAAAGATGACTTTGTCATGAAGGTATTTGTTTAATAATATTTACTATAAAGCGTAAAACTGGGGGGTCCTGGCACTGTGATGGGGCGAACTCTTTTGCGAACCGCTTTTCCTGAGTTTAGATAATGCACTATAGACTGAGTTTAGTAATGATTGACTGCTGATATGTGTAGGAGGGCTATCCAATACCGAAATAATAAAGCTTTGTAATAATTTAGACAGATTTCTCTTATCATTATTATTATTACGGATTTTATTTTGTAATTTATTTTTCAGTAAATCTTTTTAGCTTTCTGCCTGCATTCCCGTACTTTTCATATACCTACTGTCAGAGTTCAAGGAGTCTCCAAATCACAAAGTTATTCAAACATCGATGAAATAAAAAGTGTTCATTTTTCTCGGATCACTGTCCTGGTAGGGACTCAAACTTTCGGATTGCAGCGCATGCTTTTACAGCAAAATTTTCAACTTACAAAAAAGAACTGCAGCCCGTTGTGATTTAATTTGTGATTTATTTATTTTTTAATTACTACTTTTTGTTTGAAAACACAAAGGTTTATGATTGGAAATTATAAATAACAAACCGGCCCCTACATTTTCTCTCAATAATGTTTTACTTAGATAAGCACGTGGATTAACTTGATTAACTCTTGGATTGGACAAAAAAAAAAGTCCAGCAACATGACCCCATGAGCGAATTTTTGAAGAAATCTTCGACATTTCAGTCGCTATTGATCGTTGGAATTTTTAGTTTATGATTTTGATAGACAAACATGGAATCAAATTATTAAAAATAATTAGGAGGTACTGATACTTCATTATTATTAAACTAATCTTGTAGGAACAGCATGGTTCTAGTATTGGTTATACAGGGATACTTCCATAAGAGTAGTTCAATCTGAATTTGGACAATGTTTCATGCAAATATTACCGATTTTTACAACTAGCGAACGGCATTATTTCGATTTTGGACTGATTTTCAACTATGACATTTTTGAAAACTTGATACATACTCTTATAGGAAATTTTACCCTGATTCCGAATATACCACATGTTAGTATGCTGAAAAAATTATTTCGGACAACGAATCGCAAAAAACAGGCTATTTTGAGATTTTTGACTACATTTTTGAAAATTTCAACCCGAAGATGTAATCCGATCATGCTGGCCAACGAACTTGAACTTTCGTTTTGTGTCCTTAACATTTTAAAATTTGTTTGAAGTTTCTAGCACAATTCTACGGACAGTTATCGTCTGGAATGACACATACATACATACATACATACATACATATATACATACATACATACATTTAAAAAAATGCGTTAAACTTCAGAATATGATTCTTAATAGCCTGAAACGGATTTCTGCATAAAACTTTTTCAAAAATTCACATTCTACAAATTTTGAGGCGAGAGCAATAGCTTAATTTTCTTCAAAAATTCGCTAAAAATCATCATCAGTTGTGGTTTGGTTTGGTTGATGACAACCAGTAACACGAAGCAAGTATTAGGCGTCTTAGGTACCGCGTAGGGAAAATCTATTTATAAATTATAAATTCCTTGTAATTTATCGTTTACCATATTCACAGGTGATGGAGTGCTTGGACGACATGTTTCCCCCAGTAGAAGCGTCAAGGCCTACAAGAGATTACGATCAAATCCTTCACAGAAAAAGGTAATATCCTAAATGCTAATTATTTACCTGTCAAAAGTATTTAATAAGAATCAATAGACGTCTAACATGTTGAATGTGACAAGCTCCCACACATCTTTAAAATAATATGTAGACAATTTAAATTACTTATTGTTGATAGAATGTATTAACTCAACAAACAAATAGAATTAAGTAACCTATAAATTGTTATTCAGGAGAAAATATGTAAAGATTCTTTTTATCAGTAGAAAATTACTTTAAAAAGGTAGGGGCAGTATTTTTAAGGTTTCAATTTTTTTTGGCTACGAATTTAATTGGGAAAATCTTGGGTATCACCGACTCCAGACTATCCCTGAAATTTTCAACATAGTCAAACAAAAATTGTTGAAATCAAGAGTTTCAAATGTTTTTTTTTTTTTTTTTTTTTTTTTTTTTGCTGCGCATGCACTGGTTTTTCTAACAACGATGTAATCTATTACTAGAGACCAGGCGTTCGACCTCCAACTATTCGTTTCTGCAATATCAAATATCTACCTAGGTCACGAGAAATAAATGTTTAGAAGATTCAATGTTAAAGACAATGCTATTTCTATAGTGTCTTATATCTAGGAGTGTCTAGGACCTTGCTAGTTGAGATCCCATCTTTTGCAATATTATGCGTGTGGTTTGACCTGTGATCGTTGAAATTTGTGATAATGAAGGCAGAGAGGCTTGAGAAAAAATAATTATATACTTTTTTAGCCTGAAGAAAGAAGATGTGAAAAGATTATTCGATTCCAAATAGTTATCTTGAAAGTAGATGAAAAAAAAGAGGTGTGCGGATTTAACGGTTGCCCACAGAGACTGTATGTTTGATCTGGATAGAATGAGATCCATGGAGGACCATCGTGACCTTAACACGCATAACCCCTGGAATGGACAATCGAATTTGGTGAAATCTGAAACTCGTCTATATATACACGCGCTTCTTCGGTGTTCTTGTTACGCCTTCGTACAAGAATTATACGTTTGCGCATACTCAGTCTTCCATCTGTATCGGACAAATGAAATGCATAAAAGCCTCCTTACTATGCCTGAGAATTTCATCGGATTAGGATGAAAGCTGCAGACTTTATGATTTGTACAAGGATTTATTCGCTTGTCCGTGCGCAAACGCTAAGATTGATTCGGTGGCAATGAGATACATAGGGGACCATGTTGAGCCCAACCCTCTCTATCCCTGAGAGTTTCATCGAATCGGATAATTATTTGGTATCGTTTGGCGCATCACAAGGAAGTGGACACAGACAGACATAGAAACAGACAGATACGAAACCAAAATCAGCTCAAGATGGTATTTACCATTTTAAATTTAACGTTTTAAAATGCGAATGGAAGTTTTGACTTTGGAAGAAATTCGGTTTCTCCTTCGAAAGTTAGCACAATGCGTCCACTCCCTTGGCAGAACTCGGAAGGTCGAAAGTTGAATTATAAAATGATTCGCCGCATAAAGATGTGCATGGAGTTGTCTGAATGAGTCAATCTTCTCTCATGAACAGTAAGGTCACGTAGGGATATTTTCTGATAAACATCGAAACATATCGGTTTCCTAAGGAAGTATGACTTTCTGATACTGTCACATCACGATATTGGCTCTAAAATATTGATAGCGCTCCGCACCCAAGAAGACCATCCCAATCTCATGCAGTATGCAAGACTTCTGTTTGCTTTCCGGCATTCACCGCCCCTTGCCCTATATACGAGAGGATATTGCGTGCCACATCCAGCTAGTAAAATTTCACCGTCCTCCTTTTCATGAAAAACGACTTTAAATAACTCGCCCCTTCTGCCATTCAACTTTATAGGTTTTACTCGACGTTTATCGTCCTAAAAGATCCCTCTTCCGTTTTAGAGCCAAAGCCATAGTCTAGACACTAAAGGTAGGTATCTGAAAAAAGTTTGTTTGTTTCCGAACAGATGGCATGAACGGGTGACAATAATCGTCTTTTGACCTCCAAAAAGTTGTCAGAGTTTTTGGGAGTGTGGAAGACACAGTCCACCCCCGTGTCTGTAGTCGTCATGAGTAGGTAGTTGAGGGCTGTACCTACATTTCACTAGTGGTTAAATGTGTGGCCGTTTACCTCGCTTCTCCGAAAAAAGGTTAGGTACCCAGTGGGAATGTGCGAACGGGCAACTTTCGTGAGTTGGAATTTCTCATTTTTGATTTAATGATCGGATCTGTGGCCTTGAAAACCCACGACTGCAAATATTCAGCTCAAAACTCCAAATGGTTTGGACGAAGAATCGAGTGAACGAGAATGATTTGTCATTGGTGGACGGCGCGGCGCTGAGGTGAGGTCCAATGGGGCGGCGAGGTGGTTCTCCAATGACGTCTTGCAGCTTTCATTACACTGCTGTCATAGCCTCATATTAAATCATCAAATTCATTCACATTGCACCGTTTTGGAAAGATATATTTTATATCATTCAGCTAAAGGTGAAATTGACCATAGCTCAGAAAGTCACGTGAGTTGCAAATTCGGTCAGCTGTTCTCCACAGTCTCCTTTTGCAACAAACTTAGGAAATTTTGGATTTCCAATCGAAGGGGAGAGTAGAGGGGGAGATAGCACTGCCCAAGCTACTATTCTTGAACGGTTGTAGTGATTCATTCGTTGTTCGATCTCAATTCGCATCTAGTTGTGCAACAAACTATGGAAATTTCGGATTTGCCATTGGAATGGAGGGGGTAATAGCTAATCCTTTTAGGCACTGCCCAAGCTACAACTTTTGGCCATTTTCATCATTCTTTTTTTGTCAATAACTTATTATGAATCCGGTCCAGTTATACAATAAAAAATATGATCTTTTGGTTTGGATGTGCAAAAAGAGAACTTGGATTTCATTATTTTCCTATTTTGCTTGGAGTATGTATTTGGTCTCTCTCTTGGATCCATTCTCAGTAAATTTCATAATGATTGGTGGTGAAGGTGGGGGGGAGGGGGGTCAAATACCGATGTATCGTGATATTTTCAATCTATTTCCGCGTAGGTTCTGTTGAAACTCACTATGTGAAAGCAGTTCATACTTGATGATGGCTCAGAGGGTGGAGGGGAGGGGGTTGCTTAATGCATAGGTATTCATTTTGGGATATAATGGAGAAAGTACATCCAGTAAAACATAATCTATTCCCCATTCTTACCAAATCAAATACTACACATACATAGGGACGTCCCTGAAATGAATGCATTACTCATCAGTATGTTTTTGAATAATTATATAATATCTACAGGCCAGTAATTTGTGTAGAAGGGCTATTTAACAGGAAAATCAAAAATCTTTGTGTAATAATTTGCAGCGTTTGGAAGTGGTCCCTTGGATTTTGATTTGGCAAGGTTCTACTATTTGTACAATCATTCAGATCTGATTTTTTTCTGTTTTAGTGATAATGGCGTTGTTTCGTTCTCCAGAGAGCGGTGTGAAGTGACAAGTACCGCAACCTTGACTCGGGAAGAACGAAGGCGGCGGAGACGCGCAACTACCAAATATCGCACTGCGCACGCGACCAGAGAGCGCGTGCGCGTTGAAGCTTTCAACGTCGCGTTCAGCGAGCTCAGAAAACTCCTACCGACTCTTCCTCCCGACAAGAAGCTGTCCAAAATAGAAATCCTCAAACTAGCGATCTGCTACATCGCTTACCTCAATCACGTTCTTGACGTCTAGCCCCAAGAGGGCTCCACGGTGGAGCCTTGGGCCCAGGCGCCCACAGAATGAAGTTATCTTTTCACTGGCTAAGCGAATTCAAACACCTGGTACGAGGCTTCACACGACTTTTCTTATATGAATTCAATTTACACGGGTGCCCATTGGAGGTTTACCAGTCTGAATCTGAAAAAGTACTTTAAGACAAGTAATGGCTCGCAGAGCCTCCCCGTGTGGGTAACGGATTAATTTCATGTAATTTGTCTTCACATGAAATAACCTTTATAAACTTTACTAAAATTCTAGAATTTTCGTTTTTCCAGATGAACCCCTAAGTTGAACCGTAGTTTTGATTGTCATTAAATTATATTCAGACACTTCTTAAAATGTAACGACGGGGATGAGAAGATAGGTAGGTTGGTACCTAAGGAAGATAGACAACACAACAGAGAAAAAATTGTAAATAATAGTGACTAAGAATAGAACAGTTTGAAAATTTGTGATATTATATTAAAGAGTGGGTTTCAAAGGTGAGTTGAATATTCAACGACGCACCTTAATTATTGCCTCGAAAAATGATCATTACCATGAACCATGATATTTAAGCTATACTATTTCATAAGAATGAAACTCCGTCTGTCTGTTTGTTTGTCTGTCAATGCTATGCACGGACAAACGGCTGAGTGGAGGGATCTTCTTGGATTTTCCCGAAAGGGGGCATAATGGATTTTAAAATTCTCTACTCCCACCCGAACCAATGGGCTGGAGAGAGGGAGGGGGTGGGAGCCTCTTTTAATGCGCGTTTTTTCGCCGAGCGCTCCATCTTCTATGGGCTTCCATCTTCTATTGATCGAGAGCACTTCGTTTGTCAGCAAGAAAGTTACGTTTCTGGGCCCATTAAACACGATGGTGCCGTCAAAATTGCTGGAAGATGCTGTCTTCTAGGATAAATCAGCAATAATATGCGGGAAATGACGAGAAAAATTCGTTCCCCGCTGTTTTTTCCGCTTTAGACCCAGTAAATGTCCACAGTTTTTGCTCGGGTTGGTCTTAAAATGGTCATTGGAGTTCCAATTCAGTCCCATGCGAGTTTCAAGACATGAAATTGTGTTTTCCGATTGTAGTGAACGAAAACGCAGACGAAAACGTTGGTTTTCTATCTACCGCTCTACCGCTCGGACCAACAGATGATGAGAAATTGACGTTACTAGAAATTCACGTTTGCGCATCCGCACAGGCTACTGTTGATTCGATGGCATTTAAAATTATAAGGGGCCGTCAAGGAGCTAAACCGGACAATCCCTGGAAATTTCATCGGAACCGGACTGAAACTTGGTATAGTTTTGGACGTGGCAGGATTTACCACAGACACGGAACCCAAATTGATCATCTCTTTCTGAATCGCAAAATGTAAGTGGAAATTTAGATTTTGGAGGACAACAATTTTTTCTTCTTCAATCAGGAACACGTCTGCCAAGTTGGGTGGGCACTATAACTTCCGCACATAGAAAACGCAGCAAATTATTACACAGCAATTTATTATTTTCGTTTTGCCCCTTTCACAAGACTTATTTATTATCTCACCGTATCTATACATCCCACAGTGAACGAGCGAAGCCATCAACATCCCCTACACATTTCAAATCACCCTTAGTGGCCCACCGTTCCCAATCATTCTACATGCCCAACTTAACAATGACGACCATCGGATCATTATAGCCATACCGAGCGAGCGAAGCGAGCGAGAAAACTAGGCTAGTAATTTATGATAATGATTATCGAATTAATTCCTTGCTCGGAAATGCCACTTACTCTCTTTTCCATCCCCGATCATGGATAATGATTACCTTTGAATCTAAAGAACAATTGACAACCTTTGAACCAATTATTGCGAATAGCTTACAACCAGTCTTTTTCCAAAGTGAGTTCAAAAATGAAAACTCTTTGAAATTAAAAGGTACTTTAATCATTTTTCTAAAGCTATGACACTATGGCTCCAATCGTGTACGAAACGTGACACGAGCCCATCAGGTTTAAAAATTAGAACAATATTGGAATCTACCATCATTATACTCGTATAAATAATATTGTTAGAAAACCATCATTCGTTAAAACTATAAAAGAACCTATTTGCTAGAATATTTGTTAGTTACCTTTTTTTTAAACATGGATATGTCTTTTAGCTTGGGGTAGGTATTTGAAAAAATTGTGTAACGTTTTATTTTTTAGCCCGAAAAAGTGTACAGGAAGCTTTATTTTCTATCGATTTTCACGTACAACCAAAGCGTTACCAGCGAAGTGTACCTCCCTTAGTTTTAATATCAGGAAAATCGTTCGCCACTTTTTAGGATGCTCTCATTTTATTACAACTCTCATGATCCGTAAACCATAAACATATGAACTAAGCTATAAACTAATATTGCCAAAAGAAGGCACTACATAGTAGGTATTATTGAGTAGTAGGTACTTTTAAGCAGTAAGTACTAGACGACGCATAGACCTCTGATTTCTTCCGTTGATAATACGAAAAATAAGACACCTATTGAGGAAAGACATATCCATGACCTTTTGTTTCTCCTATTAAGGGAGAAATTTCAACATTCGCATTTTCCTTGAAACGAGTAACTATTACTTACAATTAAGAAATACAGTAACAGAATATGTACCTTGTTTGATTCTGAAATGGCACAAAATTTTCCGAATATGTTGGTTTTTAATTCTTACTCAAATATACGTTAACGTTAATAATAACTTCATTTCTTGCATTATAGTACTACTTGGTAAACCACTAGTTAAAGAAATGCGTGACAAATGTATCGAAAATGAAAAGATTTATTTATTCTCACTAAAATTCAATTTAACCAATTCCACGCAATAAATGAAAGATTATTGTGGAGAAACAAGTATGATCCTCTTTTTTTTAGTTTTTTTTTTTTATCATTACTTTTTTTATGACTTAAGCCGTACCTCAACCAATTATCATAATTACCATTATTTTAATATTATTGAACCAACAATTATTATTATGTTTAATATTATTATTACCAACAATTATTATTATGTATTTTGCATCAGATAAACGGTGATACTTATTATTTCAATGTAAGTGTCGGAATAGTACCAGTTTAGTTCATTGTCATAATAAACGTACCTACCTGTATTCCATAACTATTCCTATTTAATTCCTGATGCTGTTCATATTCTATTTTTGTACACCCACAAGCCGTTACGTTCACATATTTGATAGGTCTGAAGTAGCCTTAAATGATAGTGAGCTATTGTGTTTTTCATGAATACCTAGGCACCTACCCTTCAGCTTTGCAATTAGGCCGGTTTGAGTATGAGTTGTTCACACTCGAGGTAAACATTATCAGATTATACATAGGTGTTATATACGTAACTTGAAATATAATTTCGATCTACTCGTTCAGCTAAATAAATCTAGTCATCAATGTTCCTAATTTACAGTTACTGCTGGTGCGTAATTTCATAAGCTGCGTAGAAGGAAGCTGGCTGCTGGAGCCTGTTTGATGTAACGAATTGCGTTAACCAAACATATACTAGGTAATAAATTAGGTAAATCATCACTTGTAATAGGACTATACACATTGTATTGATGGTTTGTGCGTAAATATATGTGTTATTTGTCATATACTATAAACTGACTTAATATGGGTGCAATAAATATGTATATGCTATTTCCTTTAATCCGTTTCGATATTATTTGGTCCCTATATATATATTTGGAACTCGTAACCGTAAGTATTATATTAATAGCGAATTCGAACTAACTCCTACGAAAGTAAAATGATTTCATTTTATACGAATACGTTAAAGCTGGTTAAAGACATATTTAAGTAATAAGGTATGAAAGCTCACACCTAAGGTACGAAAGCTTTGTGTTCGTGCAAGAAGGAGAAAAAAGTTACACTCCAAAGTCAAAATTTCCAATTGCTGTGTGCGTTTTAGAGCTTGCGGATCCGTTTTGACACAAAACTACAAACGCACTGACAAGAAAATATGTATACCTTAATCATAACTATCTATCAACAGATATTTTTGACAGATTATACATAATTTTTGCTTTGAGAGTTGCAATAACAATGGCAAAATTAGTTTAGGCTTCAAAAACGTTTTTGAAAAATTCAATAAGCAAATAACGTGATGCCAAATTCAAACCAATAGACTCTATTAATCATTAACAGTTTTCCATAAGTACAAGAAAAAGTATTTTCAGATGTTTATCATTATCATTTTTTTTATAGGTAGGTTAATTTGATTATTAATTCTATCAAAACTATTCAATCAAAAACTGGATAATACAAAGCAGTTCTGTCTAAACTACTATTATAACATGATCGTATGAGCGAATTTTCTTGAATTACCACCTTTCGTATTAGGTCTATAATAATTCTGTTAGTATTGAAATGTGAGCAACATGAGTACGCAGAAATTGTTAAAAACCAATCGTATGTCAAAAAACTCTTACTAAATAAAATTTGGCTATTCGAAAAAGATTTTGGATGTTTACATTTTTTGCTGTTTTTATAAATTTGTCAGCCAATATTAATATCGCAAGAAGTATTGGTGTCCCATCTTCGAGACCTAAGCATCGTACTTTCCTTCTTGAGCCCCGTATCCTCATCGAGATCGCTTTTATTATGGCTATCTGGGTTTTCACACGCACCCATTGGGTGGTTTGTGACCACTTGTCAGATAGAGTATTGGCTAATTGTTATTCAGGAAGCATTCATACTCTCGGTGCATTGCTTCTTCACAGGAAACTACGAGAGGGGTAAATGAGCCACGTGCATCATCTGCTGTCATATTTCCTGTGTTTGGCTTTGGCTGCATTTCTGGCTATGACATCTAGATCATAGCCAGAAATCAAGAAGGAGATATTCCTCATCTTTACTTTGTAAGGAACTGGATTTTTGAAAATTCTGGATATTTTTCTGAAGGAATCATGCCTACATTTATATAGAACTAGTATTGATGTCAGTAATTTATCGCAGTTGGACTATACGAGAACCGCAAATAGGTCCAACATTAGAATGCCAAAAATTAATCTGGAAATTTACAGAAGAAGTGCATATGTTGTAGCGTTACAATTTTTTTATAATCATAAAATTGATATCAGCCAGTTTGACAAATTTAAATTATTCAAAAAGCATTTAATTGTAAAAATTGCTGAAATTGGCTCATGATATAAGCAACCTATTATTTTTATTCTAAGAAGATGTTTTCACAATTGTTTTCTTTTACTTAATAGTGATTTATTTTTGATATACCATGAGGGATAGGTGCGACTCCACAGAGGGACACAAATTCTTTGAATTTAAGCCTCTGTGGGCACACGTGTATAACGTATTGGTTAATTTTTTTTTTTTATATGTTTTTAAATTTATTTATTTATTGATGAGTATATTTCCTTTTGTTTATTTTCTTGTTGTGCCAAAATAAAGAATCTTGACATTCCATTCTTGTGATCAAGGGCGTACGCAGGGGTGGGGCAACTGGGGCAGTAGCCCCAGTAGACTTCCTGTTCGACAATTATCCCGTCACACAAATTAATACGCATCTCTGTACATCCCATGTTTGGATTCACTACTAAGTTCATTACAAGACCGATTTTCGGATGATAATGTAACTCAGCATCAGGGGGATTGATACTTCAACCATTGAAGATGTTGGAAATGTCAAAGGAAGAACTCAAACTGCGACTTTTGTAACTTTTATGGTCTGGATACCTTAATTGAAACTGAGGCTGGGCTATCGCATACATGAAAAAAGGTCTTACTACAGAGAAATTGAATGAATTGGATTTGATCAACGTACTGCAAGAGACCAAGGGGTTTTACCCGCAACTGCTGTGCACAACGTGTACAATTGCAAGGTCATTCAGCTCGTTGTGAAGGGTTAAAACATGGTTGAGGTCAACCATGTCAGAAGCCCATCTCAACGGACTATGCCTATTGAATGTACACAGAAAGTTGGTCCACGAGAAGAAAAATCAATATGTTGATGAAGTGTTGAAACTATTTTGTAAAAAGCCCAGGCGTTTGATGTTGCAGTAATAATAATTTTCAAGTTGTTCTCAATTCATAAATTATAACTTTGCATTTACCCTCATTTTGTTCGTGCCATGTTTTCGCCTACATCGGTCTTGTAAAATTACCGTTGGCCCCAGTAAATCTTGTGAACCGTATGAGGCGGCGTCAGCATTCACAACGTAGGTATGGAAGTACTCTTCGGATCTCATACTCCATGAATTTTGATATCCGCAACTAACATCAGAGCTCCACCTAGTCCTTCTTGTAGCACTGTTGCGACATCCCTCCATGCCATACGTGCATTAGGGCGCATTGGTCTCTGATGATGTCGTGTCCTCTTTTGATTAGTCATGCAACTGAGAGGATGGTTACTGTCCATTGAGAGCCCACAGCCATCGCACTGTTGGGGTAGGTTTGTGAGATCGTGGCCCTACCACTGTGCTATTGCGTCTCTGAATTGTCAAGGAGATAGATCCAAATCGTCACCTGAGAACGGTATTAAGGATAACCATTGTGACGTGTTATTTTGAATTATTCTTCGCATTTTTGTTTGACTTCTTGGGGGTAGCTGGGATATTATTTAAATTAGTGAGTCAACCGCTAAATTCTATTAATGGCAGCTGGAAAATGTAAGTTTTTGTAAAATCAGAACACATAAAATTTGCCTTGTAAATTTCGAACATGTTTTAGCTGATATAATCCCAATAGAATTATGACTTCGCGAAATTGAGTTTAATGTTACTATAGTCACTACTGGCATTGTTAGGTGTTTTTTATTTATATCATAAATGTTAAGTTGGTAGGTCTACCTACTTGAATTTCGTTGTTCTTAGATCATGGGGACTAGTAAAGTGTAGACGTATTAATTGAATTAATTTGCCCTCTGTAGGTGCTTGTATCTACGTAATCAAATTGATGACAAAGTCTACCTTTCGACCGACCACCAAATTATATTACGTAAATCGTTTACAAAGGTGCGTTACGCTAAGGGGCCCTTGAAGCTAATTTCTTCCTTAATCAACCTACGGATCTCGAATTTGGAATGGGTCTCCTTTGGGATATCTAGAATAGGTACGATTTCAGCGCACGTAGGCACCCTTTGGGACATCTAGAATACAATTGAAAAGTGTGGACGGGCTTTGATTAGCTGTGATACCTCTGGACCCTATTTCTTCCCTAATCGATTTAATATCGCGCTGAAATTTAGCCAGTTTCTCTTTGCTATTTTTCCGGGTTCTGGAGCTGCAAAGGGAGGCGCGAAGCGTACCATTACACAGGTTTTAATACTATTTTAGACCTAGGTATGATCTTCTTAAAAGGGCTATTAAATACTGAAATAATTTACAGCGTTTTAGATTTTACTCATCTTGAAACGTAAACCAATTAATTTTGAGGGGGGGGGGGGGATTATTTATTTTTTAGTATTATTTTTTTCCTGGTCAATTACAAAGGTTCATTATTCAAGTAAGTCCCACTATTCACAGATTCCAATGCAATATTCCTCGGTAAACATAAAAAATGTTGATACTTGTAGAGAAAATTTGGTTGTGATTGATGATGGGCTCACCATAGGTTGATAGTCGTTTGCCGACAGTGGTGGCTATGGAATTTTTAAGACAATAGTTATATAAAATTCAGAATGAGAAGAACTATTATTAATCTCTCTTCGAAACTTCGTTGTTCGCAGTTCTTATAATAGGTTATAAAAATTAACTTGATATGGGTAATAAGTAACCAGGATGATCGGATCAATATGATTTAAACTTGCTTCCTCCTGTCCCAATCAGTCTAAAGCACTCACCCGTGAGTCTCAAGGGACTTGTGAACTACTTCAATATATAGGCAAAAAATCCTCCCTGAGGGAAATCCCGTACAAAAGCTGGCAGACTCGTAGCAAATGAACCGGGACAATGAACTGCCCTTCACGACTTACAGGAAATCAGTTTCACGGATGAACGGAACGACAGGAAAATCAACGGATCAAACTATCTTCCTATGTGAGTGGATATTATTGTTAGCTAACAGTTTCTCGTTTGTTCAAGGGTTGCTAAGGAGTAGAGGAAACGCTGCAAATTATTACTCAAAGGTTTATTATTTCTGCATTAGCCTACCGTCACAGGTCACTGTCTCTTTATTTATTTATTAAGAGAACACGGGATGAATTCCAATTACAAAAAAAACGCTGCAAATTATTACACAAAGGTTTATTATTTATGTATTAGACAGCCCTTCTACGTAGATCTCTGGTCCATAATTATTAAACGCCGCTTATAGTATATTTAGTATCGGAACTCGGAGCTTCAAACCTTACAAATGGGTTCAATCCATTACAGCAGCGGAATCTCACAATTTTACGCTTTTTAATATAGTTGATAAACAAAACAATTAATTACCAAGTCATATTTCCAACACATAAAAGTGTTACCTATACTGTATATTGATATCATCTAATTGGTCAAATTTCAAAAAATGTGCTGACAAAATCACTGAAAATGGCTAAGAATTGTTAAATTGATATTTTTCAGCATAAGATTGGTCAAATAAAGTTCATCAACTATGAAATAGAACATTCAAAAATTTATGTACGAACTTATGCTAAAAACTTGAACTTCATTAAATTTTGTTTTAAAAAATCTATAAAATTGCAAAAAATAGCCGTAAAATCCAAAATCTCTTTTTGAATAGAAGAGTATCATTTAAAATACTTTTTTTCCATAAAATTAATAGCTAACATTTTCTTTTCACTCATAAATCTCCAATTTCTATACAACTTGAAATATACACAAAAAAAATACACTTTTTCACCTATTTTTGGCTCATAGCACCCATGAGAGTGGAGCGATCGAGCTGGCGAGAAGTTAGAACCAACTAGACCCCAAGTGGAGTCTATGTGCGAAAGAACAGATTTTTTAAGTCAATTCTAAGGCCTTGTATGGCCCGGACGGCGAACGGCGGACGGCGGACAGACATTTCAAATTTGGATTCTACGCACCTTGAAACGTAAAGTGACAAAGTTTGAGGGTGGGGTTATAAAAATTTTTTGCTATACGATCACATAGGCTTATTATTGGAAATAATAAACCAAAATCACGGAATGAAAATATTCTGGGTTTGTTTAAATCTATATTAATAAAATCGTAAGTAGGTATGTCTGTGTGTACATTGATTAGAATCATGAAATTTCGCGTTTCTTTTCCGTTGTATGCTATTTGTAGACGATTGGTACCATTTTCTCAATTTTTCTCTATCTGTCTGTCCGTGTGTTTGTACGTTATTTACGGTTACAGGGGTCATTGGACAACTGATATGAGTGAGGGGAAATGTCTGTATCAGTCCAACTTAAATTATAGGCTATTTGAAGTTTTTAAAATTTGAGCCAGAGGGGGTGTTTTAGGGGAGGGGGAGGGGGTGAAATGGGGTATCTTGGACACCATTGAACGAACTGGGGTTCTGATTGGGTGAATATGTTTGGATTATTCTAACTTAAATCACAGGATACTTACAAATTTTCAAAAGCTGCCCCATAGGGGGTGTTTTAGGAGAGGACGGGGGTGGGAATACGGTATCTTTGTCATCACTGAACAAACTGGTGTCGAATATGTTTGGATCACTCTAATTCAAGTCAAAGACTACTTTTTTTAAGTTTTTCAAATCTGACCCCACAATGGAGGGGAGGGCGTGGGAAAGTTGAAGCGTTTCAAACGTCACTGAACCAACTGGGGATCTGAGTTGTCGAATATGTTTGGAATATTCTAACTTAAATCACAGTCTACTTGAAATTTTTCAAATCTAGCCCAGTAAGGGGGTGTTTTAGTGGAAGGAGGGGGGTATCATGGACATCAGTAAATAAACTGGAGACGTGATTGTTGAAATATGATCGGGTTACTCCTACTTGAATCGCAGACTAGTCCGACCATTAGGGGGGGGGGGGGGGGGGGGGGGTTGTAATGGGGTTATCTTAAACTTCACTAAATAAACTGGATCCGATTGGTAAGAAATGTTTGAAATACCTACTCTTACTTGAATCGCAGACTACTTCAAGTTTTCCAATCTAACCCATAGGGGGTGTTTGGGGGAGTGGAGGGGGGATAGGGTATCATGGACATCACTGAATAAACTGAGGAACTGATTGCTAAAATATGTTTGAATTACACTAACTCAAATCACAGGCTACTTGAAAATTTTCAATTTAGTGGATGGTGGTGGGGGGGGGGGGGGGGGAGAATAAACTGAATACCTGATTGATTAAATATGTTTGGATAACACTAAAAAATCACTTATGACCACTAAATATATGTGGATGGTTCCTTTCAGAGATTTGAGAAAACGCTGTAAAAAAATCTGAGAGATGAACCACCTCAGTTGGTTCTATTCTGACAAATTCTCAACGGTCATTCTCATTCAACCATGAGTTGTTTGCAAACGCATTCGCCATTCTTCCCTTTGAAAACGATACCCGTCATCTTTACCCTCACAAACCCTCCAAAATACATGTATTTAAGTTTTTTTCTACAATTTTTTTTTTTTTTTTTTTTTTTTTTTTTTTTTTTTTACCACACAAATCCTGATTACTATTGCTAGGAGTGATAGTATAAGTGCAGCAGCAGTTTGATGCATAGTTATTTATTTTACAATTAAATTGTTGAAAAACTTTCCATAAACTCATGAACATAATAGGCATTTTCGAAAAGGACAAAGAATGAGTAAATTTTAAGCCAATCTTTTGTTATCAGGTTTTCTTTCAGTCCCAAAATTTTCAGTTTCAGGAGTAAATATGTGTCACCTTTCAAGGTATTTCACGCAGGGCTATACCCAATTGATAAAAATACATCCAGCTCTTAGAAACCCACATGAAAAATACATACCTACCTAAAAAAAATAAAAAAAATAAAAAATAATAATAATGTCTATGCGCTCAGAAACATTATTATATTTTTACAAAGGCACATGAATAAGAATGAGTTTCAGCTCATGCTAATCAGATGGAGAGCAGTAAAAGCTAATTTTGTTCCTATTCAACTTGAGTTGCTAAAATTTGGATTAGATTTTTCCTGAGTGTGGGTAGAGTGTAACTCCAACATGAAAGCCCATTCCAATCAGATCGGGATCAGTCATTTCAATTTTCTTCATGTTTCACTGTTTTTCAACACGCAGTGTTTACGAAATAATAAAGAGTCCGCGAAATAATAAAGAGTCCACGAAATAATAAAGCAAAACACAGAATGCTAACGTAATGACAGAAAGTTGGGATTAATTATAACGAGACGGCGCACAGTGGTAACTTCAGTCAATATAGATGGACAAAAGTCAAAACTTTATTTTCGTTTTTTCCTTTCTACACCTTTAGTTGTGGGGTCTAGAAACGGCATTATATTCGAAGGAAGACCGCTTTTTGGCGACAGACTGGCATGCAAAAACTTGGTTTTTGGAAGTGTAGATTTATTCTTCCTGATATTGTTTCTGTGGTTCCAGCTTTACCATGGTTTATTCGGTTAAGGTGTGAGTGCTGTCGCCTACTGGTCGACATGAGCGTCAACCAGACCAGTAAATAGAAGTTTTTCAGTTGTTTTTGATTTGAAAATTAATTTTCAATTGAATAGTAGTGAGAAGTTAGAGCATTTTTAATGGAGATTAATAAACATAGTTTCAGATTCGGTGGAAGTAATAACACTTTTGGAGCGATTTTATTCGTAGCGTATTTTAGTTTATGAAAATTCATCTCTCTCCTGCAGCCTTTTGCAGCCTGGGCATTTAGAAGTAGGTACCTAGTAACTTTGAGGAGAAAAAAATACCGTCCAATGATCAGTAGTAGGTAGTAAGTGGGGGACTTTTTGACATATGTCCTTCATATTCAAGGTCACTGGTGAAAGGCCCCACTCGATCACAAGGTCACTGGAGAAAGGCCCCACTCGATCACAAGGGCACTGGAGAAAAAGCCCCCCTCACTTGCAAGGTGCCTAGAGAAAGCTAGACCACTCTATCCTAGAAGATCAATTTCCCCTCAAATAGAACCTAGAAATAGATTTCAAACGTGAAAGCCCCCTTCACTCGTTTTTGCACACCCCCACCGCAAACCCCATCTAGGTTATAGACAGTAAAGGCCCCACTCGATCACAAGGGCACTGGAGAAAAAGCCCCCCTCACTTGCAAGGTGCCTAGAGAAAGCTAGACCACTCTATCCTAGAAGATCAATTTCCCCCAAATAGAACCTAGAAATAGATTCCAAACGTGAAAGCCCCTATATCCTCTATAACCTAGATGGGGTTTGCGGTGGGGGTGTGCAAAAACGAGTGAAGGGGGCTTTCACGTTTGAAATCTATTTCTAGGTTCTATTTGAGGGGAAATTGATCTTCTAGGATAGAGTGGTCTAGCTTTCTCTAGGCACCTTGCAAGTGAGGGGGGCTTTTTCTCCAGTGCCATTGTGATCGAGTGGGGCCTTTCTCCAGTGACCTTGTGATCGAGTGGGGCCTTTCTCCAGTGACCTTGAATATGAAGGACATATGTCAAAAAGTCCCCCACTTAATAGGTACCTACTATCAATTCACCGAAACTTAGTAAAACTCATTTTTTGAAGATGCTGAATCGAATTTTCATATCGACTATTGAAAAAGTATAAATTTAATGAAACTCGGCCCTTTGGGCCTCGCATGGGGCTCCGTCCCTTGATCCCGCCAGGGGGCTTCGCTCCCCTGGACCCACCAGTGGCTTTCCGCTTTGAGCCTTCGGCTAAAATGCTGTAACATGGAACATGCTTTCTTCCCGCTAATTCGTAAATGTAAATAAATTTAAAATCAGGACATATGATTTACTAATCGAAATTAGAACGGAGTGCCTAGGTAGGTAATTTTCTGTTATTGTGCGCGTCTACAATTGAGGAGCTGACATGGAAAAGCAGTTAAGTCCAAAAATCTAAAGAACATTTTTTTTCGTCGAAGTGCAAGTAAACAGTCACGCCAACGGCCGTAGGTCCTCCCGTCCTTGCTAGATCGCACCCTGAATAAATGTGTGACCTTTGCATGGAGAAGAGATTATGTCCAAAAAAATCTGATAAGAGTTCAGAGGGAGTTCCTAAGAAATTTGATTTTTGGACTTAACTGCTTTTCCATGTCAGCTCCTCAATTACCTACCTACTATAACAAAGATTCACTTCTCAACCAAGTGACAACGAAATAAGCGGCATTGTTTACTATATCCATTTATAACATAAATAAATATAAAACTACATGAATAGAAGAACAAGTACGAAAGAAATGCGTGATAAATCGAGAGGTTTCCAACGAGTGGAGAACGATTTTTGTCCGGTGAAAACTAAGCAAGTTTCATTTCCCCAGCAACGGCTTGGTTGTACGTGAAAATCACGAGAAAGTACGGAACTACATACCTACTTGTAAACTCGTAAACGAGTTCCACTATCTGCTTCACAAGCAGATACCATGTTACATGGATATGTCTTTGATTGGGGATTTCATAACGGTTGTCCTCGAGAGTTGTAAAAAAATCCTTTAACTTTGGACTGTAGGCGACGAAATGTAACATAAAGAATTTATTCTATAGTTTCGTTAAAAAATGAAGAGTTGGAAAACGTGAAATTAAGTTTGAAGTACATACCTACATACTTGTACCCACCATTTTCGGCCAGTGCTCGAAATTTAATCATTCTGGGTTAGGTAACCTTCTAACCCCTACTTCTCGGAATATGGCTTTGAATCCTGCTGGTCTTGAACCCGCCATCTACCATCAGGTCGGGGAAACCAGTATTCGAAGCAGGAACAGGTATTCGGCTAGAACCGCTCGGTTGGCACTCCCTGCAGTAGATCGGGTTTTCTGGAGACGCTCCACGAGGTAATATGAGAGGTGAAGAAGAAGAAGCGAGGTAATGTTTTGGTTACTACTGTTATTATTGGATTTAAATAGTTTTTTCTTGAGTGACGCTAACTGTATTGTGGATTGTGGAAGTATAAGTACCTATTTAGTTATTATTGTATGTTGTAATTATTCTATGGATTGTGGGTCTTAGGTACTAAATCAAAATTTGTTTGGACTTAATGTAATTTGAAAGTGACTTAGATTGTGCATAATTTCAATTTTAAAGTAAATGTATTAGGTAGTTTGTAATTCTTTTTGACCCCGGAAGAAGTCTCGCAGTTTGGGTTCTTCGTTCGTTTGCTAAAAATGTCTACGATCCGTGCTGTTGGTGTGAGTATACCTAGGTATCTACAGTACAACCTATGTGCTCAATACCTAAACATGATACTTCAATATCACAGTATGTAGGTACCAAAGGCGTAGTGAACTTGAATATCATTCTTGTAAAGATGCTCTTAGGTCCATGCTGCCTACGTAGATACCCGCTTAATAAAGATTATTTTTTAAGTTGGAAACGACACAACTATAAGAGTAACTATGGGCTATGGGAAGCTTTATTTTTATCTATTTCACTGATATTTTGCGTCCCTTTTTATTCCTCTGATAATTTGCATAGAAGAAGTTTTCTAGTTGAGATCAAACTGCAATTTTCTCTTTGAAATTGAAAATTAAAACAGTTTTATTCCGTAGTGATCACAACCCTCCCACGGTAACCAAAATCTGTGCAATTCTTTGGATACTTCAACTATAGGTATTATAAAGAATGATTTATAAGTTACTGTGCAATTCCCGATTGACAATCAAAATTGGTGAAGTACCTTACGAATGCCTTTGGATCCATAAATCATTCCCTTCTTATAGAAAAACTGGCCAAATTTTTTGACTTTTCTTCGAGCGCATGCTCTCTGATGCGGTCCTATCTGACTGGGCGTACTCAGTTTGTGTCCCTGAATGGATCGTCCTCCAAACTCCTTCCCATAAAAGATGGTGTTCCCCAGGGTTCAGTTTTAGCTCCATTTTTGTTTTCCACTTTCATCAATGACATGCCTCGTACTATTCACAATTGTTTATTTCATCTCTATGCAGATGATACCCAAATTTACAGACACAGCCCCACTGATCCTCCTTCACTCTCCCATTCAATTTCTCTTGTAAATGACGACCTCTCCTCAGTTCACAACTGGTGTATAAGCAACGGCCTTATACTGAATCCCCAAAAAAGTCAAGCGATTGTAATCTATAAGCAGCACATTACTACCAGCTCTCTCCCACCTATCCTTATCAATAATACATCCATACCATATTTTTCATCCGTACGTAACTTGGGTGTAATCATCAACTCCACCCTCACCTGGAAGGATCATGTGGCCAAGATCTCTAGATCCGTCCTCTCATCTCTTCACTCCCTTCGCAACTTGGCCTTCTGTACCCCTTTCCATGTGCGCCTCAAGTTATTTCAGACACTTCTTCTCCCACACTTCACCTATTGCTCTATACTTTTCATCTGGTCCCTTGACTTCAACTCTCTGAAACGTCTCAGAGTCCTCTTCAATACCTGCACCCGTTATGTATTTCACCTCAAATCCCAAGGACACATCTCTCCTTACGTAAATCGCCTCTTGGGTATGGATATCATTACTTACATTAATGTTCTTTCTTTGTGCATCATCTATAAAGCAACAAAGGGTTGCTTACCAAATTTTGTTAATTCCCTTTTTCCACCGGGCAGTTCTGACAGAGCCAACAACATTGCTATTAAACGGCACTTTAGCATGCCCATGGCTAGGTCAGTTTCCATTGCAGGAGCGAGGCTATGGAATTCCCTTCCAGTTTCGGTGCGGTGTGCTCCCTCCCTTGGTGCGTTCAGGTCTGCTGTTGTGCGCCACTTCCTCACTGAGCATTAAACTCCTTCCTCTTTCTCTCTCTTTCTACTTTCGATATCTATCCCTTTCACTCTTCATATCTCTTAAGTAGTGGGGAAGTTAAGCGTTGGTGATGGGGGTGAAGTGAAAGTACAATCATTTCCCAAAAAATGGCAATTTTTAATTTCTTCTTCTTAAAATAAATACAGTAGGTACATACTCAACATCGTTGACATTTGAAACTTCGTTTAAACGATTTTTACATTAATTAATTGTAGTTTTAAAAAGTTGGGGGTAGCGCCAAAGTTTTTGACTAGGCAAAAGTCCTCCCCCCCCCACCCCCACATTTCAATTGGAGGTAACAACCAAAAACTGGAACGCATTTATATGTATAACTGATGACACAGATACACACTTTGAACAAAAGTAAAGGGGTTTGGATGCAATAATATTGCATTAGTAGATAATTACTTCACTATGGAAGTTATTGGATTCGTCCCTGACAAGCAGTTTGTGTCGGATGACTGCTAGACTAGTCCCCGTTCGATCCAAGGAGAGTCTGGGAGACCCCCCCCCCCCCCCCCCCCTCCTTGCACGATTCAAACCACAGATTTGATTTTACTAATCTATATTTCAACTAAAGGATTGATTTAGGATATTTTTTATGTAATAACCAATTAAGTTAAAATGTGAACCATCTTCATGAATTTTGTAATGATAGTTTTGTTTTGATTGTGTTTTTTTAGAACAACTTATACAAAATCAAGCCTCGTGATCTACTATCAACTGAAGGTGCACGCCTACCAGAGGCATACAAAACTTTCTATAAGGAATGGAAAAAGACAAAGCCTGCTGCAGTTCATTATATTCCACCCAAATCTGAATGGATTCGCGATGAGGAAACCGGGGAAGTGTAAGTACCCAGAAATCTTAACTGTGCATGGTTGTTGGAAATATGGTTATTGGGTTCTATCAAGCGGCCTATTCACGATCCTGCTGCAGGGAGTGAGGGGAACCAAAAACTTCCCTCTCTTCTTGCACGGGAGGCGTGCAGGACGTGTGTGGAGGCCTTCCTGCTGCAGGTGTCCTGCAGAGTTCGTCGGATGTGTTTCCCATCGGACCATCCTGCGGTTCGGGGTCCCCCACCCTATCAACCTGCTAGGTCCGAGCGTGTGTGGAGCTGCAGGAAGACCTTCCATGTTCTAATCACCCGCCAACACTTGATTACCTCAGAATACCGTATACTGGTGGGAAACCTTTGGTTTGAGCTGGGAATGACAGATTGTGTATGGAGAATGCAATCTGAGGCAGGAGAGTGAAGAGGGGAACTTCGCTGCACTCCCCACCTCCTGCAGCGCGATCGTGAATGGGCCGCTTTATTTTCATTTTTTTATGTTATTGTTATTTGGAACTGTTGTAGTTTTGATGTACCTAATATCTTACTGCTGTACTTTTATATCCGTTCAGGAAAAGGGTTGCTGACGTACCCATCCCAGTCAAATACGTTCCAGAGAGTCATGCAGGTATTTGGGGAGGAGAAGCTGTGGTGAAAGGTTTCCAAAAACGGGATCGCTATAGCGCTCGTGTGCCTCATTTTTGGGTGCCCAATTTGAAAAAATCTGCGGTCTACTCTGAAATCCTCAACAAACGAATGGAACTAGTAGTAACGGAAAGAACTATCGATCTTATCCTAGATAACTATGGATTTGATAATTACATTTTGAAAGTAAGTTGTTAGAATAAAATTAAGAGCGTGTAAAACTTGATCTAGTTATCGAAACCATAAGGTTCGTTCGGACAGACCATCCTGAACCGTTTGGAACCATTGTACCTAGGCACGCCCCTTTTTGGCCATTCGGACCGTCACAGAACTTGGTCTGAACGTGTGGTTTGCTGTTCGGACAGACAATCCCGAACCGTTCCAAACCCGTTCTACCGGTTCTGGATTTTCTTCAGAACGGTCGGTTCTGGACATGCGCATAGAATGTTTTCAGCATAAGCCTCGCCATATTTGAATTTATCTTCGATTCCCGCGCATTGTTTATCCCGTTTTTACTTTTTTATCGATTTTCTTGTTCTCATGATTAATTACGCTGTTTTAATATGTATTTGCAATATTAAAGTAAATGTATATTCTTGTACTATTGTATGATTGGTTTAATGGAGGTCTCTCGTCATTCTGAATCATCAAAGCTTGTTTGAAGTGCCACACGTTCTGAACTGGGTTTAGAATGGTTCTCCTCACGTTCCGTTCAGAACGCCATTCTGAGAACCGCGTTCAGAATGGTCTGTCCGAACAAACCTATAGTTTAATTAATTTGAGTCATATTGAATGATACAGTGTCCTGTTCTCAAGGCGGTTGTATTAGTCCCTGTCTGGTACCGCTCTACTCACCTGTAATCGGTAAAACTGACCTTAATTTTCTTGATTTGTTCACCGAATTTTGACACAATGGTAATGGTTATACTGAGTACCTGCCAGAATCTTAAAATCCATGAAAACTTTTGTGGGTACTATACTTTTCTGATTTTAATTATAACCCAATCGGTGTAAAATTTTACATAATATTCTTCATATATTGGCTAACTTTTGCATACATTATTTTTTCGATGCTCAGTTTACGAACGTCTGTGGAAAATATTTGATTTGAATAACCGTGATTACGAGTTACGACAACTGTAGATTGCTACCAGTGTTGCTGTAAACTGAACGAATTTCCCTGTGGTAAAAGATTTCAGTCTATTACGAACAAAATTCGTGAGTTCGATTTATCCTATCTGGAGAAAATTGTACATGAAGTTAAGGAAACATACTTGTGGGAAATCGCTTATTAGAAATTGTCTGTCTGAAACGACACGCTTCCTTGCACGATCCTTGTTCCTTCCGTGATTATCTTCCACATGGCAACAAATAATGTTTCCACTATGTTAGAAATAAATTTCCAGTTATTTCTTATCGAAAAGACGACGAGAGTTATCACCAAGTTGCATTTCTACAGTTATCATTGTCAACTATTTTGATGCTAGGAACGGAGAGTAAAGACAGAGGATGAACCCCTCTTACACGTCAGTCGCTGGCTAATTTCTTCAGTTTGGTTTATTGTGATCGACCAAGAAAAAACCCCTTTTTTACCCCCTAAAAATTGATTGGTTTACGTTTCAAAGATACGTAGATTCCTAAAATTTAATTTAAAAAAAAAGTGATAATACTAAAAACCACCACTGGACCAAAATTTTTGAAATTTGGCTTAAAAATCATACATCCATCGGGGATGTGCCAGTAACATTGGCATAAATTTTGCTTGACCCTAAAGGGTAGAATTAACTCCTGTAATATTTTGAGCATAAAAAAGGCCCCAGAGGAGGGGGGGGGGGTGTAATACCTATTATTAAGAACTCAAAAGAAGATATTTATCTTTAATCTTTATTTGTGTTCTCTATTTTCTGACCACCTGTAAAGCCTCTATAAAAAATAAAAAAATAAAATTAAAGAAAAATAATAAAAATCTCTGTTCTGAAATTATTAACATGGCCATTGAACGGGATCGGAAAGAAAAACACCTTTAGGTTTTACGGGATCCAGACTCAAAAAGTTTAATAAGTAAATATGAAAGGCGGTAAAGTGGGAGAGCAGACTGGCTTACGGAAAACGAATACATAATGGCGATTTTCGCCCGCCCAGTCCACAGGACTGTTAATAGCTCTAGTTTCCAATACAGTGGCAACATGATGACTCAAGAAATGGATGACTCAAAATTTCTTTTTAGTCTCTTGTAAATTCCCCATTGATCACTGTTTTCCAATTCTAGAAGTATTTAACTTACTTTTATGTTTTTCCAGACCAAAGCGTGCGATTTGCAGTCATACATGGCTGTTAAATTAAAAAGGTTGATGCTGCAAGCATTGTACCATAAAACATTGTACCCTGACGACCCTGTAAAACGAGAAGAGGTCTACGAAAAATACAAGCATTTCCTGGAGCCAGTAAGTGGTTAATGATGATCAGGATGTCTTCATTGTTGATGTGACCTTAACTTATGTACAAAGTAAGATAGAAAAATGCATATATCTTGACATTCAATAAAATACCGAAATTTTCTCCCACAAAAGGGTCGAGAAGGGATATGTAACGATCATTGCTACTTATCGTGTAAGTACTCAATTGAAACAATAGGCTTGGACGGCATAGTGCGTGGTGAAACGTTTTCAGACCAAACACCGATGTTGCAGCTTCCTTGTCCAACTGGGAATATTTCTGCTCCGTTTTTGTGTGGGTCATCGTAATTCGAGTCCCTGTACCATCTCAAATCCTTCTTCAAGAGAACGTATAGTGGGTGGTGTCAAGGCCATTGAGGGAAAAAATCTAGCCAAATTATTGACAAACCTCAAAAAATATTGTAACTCCTTTGCGTTGGTTGGGCTCGGAGCATCAATAATGGCCTTGATCTTGGCATCCATGGAGTGAAGTCCTTGCTGATCGGTCTGGAAACCGAGATACTGGATCGATTCCTTTCCAAACTCACACTTTTTATTTAGAAGTGTGAGTCTAGCACTTTTTTTCAGCCTCTATGGCCACATCATCTAAATGGGCTTCTATTTCCTCAATGCCCACCATCAAATTATCAATTCAATAGGGGATTAGCTATTCCATATGGCATACGAGTGTATATGAACAACCCTCTCTACGTTGTTATTGCAATAAGATTTCGACATCCCTCTTTCAGCTCGCACTGCAGATATGCGCTTAATAAGTCCAATTTTAGAACGAATTTGTTAGCCCCTATTCGTTGGTATAGATCCTCAATTCGTGGTAATGGTGGCTTGTCCCTCCGTAGATTGGGATTCAAAGTGAGCTTGTAGTCGCCACAAATCCTTATTCCGTTATTCTTCATGAGCACTGGTACGATTGGCAAACCGCATTCACTGAAGTCAATTGGCTCGAGAATTCTCTGACTCACGATCCTATCGATTTCCTGGCTTACCATGCTCTACAGAATATTAGGTACTGGACGAGCTTCAATAAATTTGGGTACTGCAATTGTGAAAAGTTCGAACTTTGTTTTGCCTTGAGTAAATTTACCAAATTAACGATGAGCACCTCAGGGTATAGACTCGAAAGGCAGTGAGGTGCCATCCTCATGAAAACATATTTGCTGACTACAGTTTGGATATGTAATTTGGAAACCACACTCGTCCTAGCAGGGGAGGACCTCTTGAATCTACTGCATACAGACATAAATCCTGTGTAACATTTACCTTTAATATTGGAAAGATCTTAAAACACTTTAGGGGAAAATAGGTTTAAAACAAGGAAACACTGTTTCGTCTGACGAACCTTCTATTCCTTGATCGTTCCCACGAATGAACAGAAAAGGTACCCTTGCGACTTATAATTTTTTGACGTAACGCAGATGTGATAACAAACGTGAGAGAGATGTGATAACAATCGTAGTAGAGAAGGTGGAAACAGTTTAGAGAAGGTTACGCGGATTGTAGTTTACCCATGCGTAGCAGGTTATTTTAAAATGCGCATGCGTAGGGCTCGGAGCTCTCGATGAGACCCCGTCAAAAGTGTGGGGCTGCTTGGGGCACCCCCGGAGCAGCTCTGGGGGCGCTCTAAGATCTGTTGGAACACGGAGCTCTCAACCCCATAACCTTGTTGGAACGCAATTTCGAGCTCTGAGCTCCTCTAGGGCGCCCTTTTGTCCTTGTTGGAACAAAGCTACCTACAATCAACTCCCCGTTCTGTTGTTCTTGTCCTGCCCAGGCACCCGCTGGTTGTGGGCACTAATAATTTTTTTAATTTTTTCCTTCATATTTTTCTCTCCTTGCACTTTTGGTGACACGGGGCCGACCGTCGTATTCTGATATCAAAGCAATTGGCCAGTTGTACAGTGGTTCTTGTCCTGCCCAGGCACCCGCTGGTTGTGGGCACTAATTGGTGTGGCCCATGACATCATTTCATGGTGACGGCCAAAGAAACGATTGGGGATGTTTTTTGTTGGAGGTAGGTTACGAAGATTTTCGAACTAGGTGTTAACAACGTGTTAGGGAATTTTTCCTCAAACATTTTTTTCAGGAAGGATAGTGCTAAGGCAGCCTATGTCAATCTCAAACATGATATCGGTAGAATTAAGTTTTAATATCACCTCCCAGCTTGATGCTTGATCCCCTTGTTGACTAATATTAAAAAGCAGTTTGTAACTGTCGTACTTCTCTTGTCCCTCCTCAACGAAATTAGCCTTTTCCGGATTTTTTCCAGATCTCTTATAACTGTGGCCAGGCAGTGAGTGCTTACCGATCCTCAGCAACGTTTTTTAGAGCACATGTTTGATGAGTCTCCTTCTAACTTACAAAAGGGGTTGTTTTTATTCTTTGTAGCGGCATAGGTATTTCGAGATTATGGTTGAATCCTCCACAAACTGTGCATTTGTACTTCTTGATTTGAAGTTTTTCTGAGACATTATTTTCTCTTGGGAAATGGGCTTTGTGTTTTTTTTTCCACATGGGCTCATTTTTTATTTTTGTGACACTTATTTCACTACTATTTAAAGTAGTACTAGTGATAGTAGTACTAAAGATAATACTATACATAATACTATAATAAAAAATACTATAATAAACTATAAAAGAGAAGTAGTAGTTAAGATATCGTAGTGGCATCCTCCTCAGGCAGCCGACTATGGATAGGCTCTTTACACATTCCCATTACAAACCTGTCTTTCAGTTGTTCAGTAAGAATTGTACCGAATCTACAGTCGCTGAGATCAATCTCAGTCTCGCAATCCAATCATTGATATATTCATTTTGATCTCTTACCGCTTAGTAAAACTTTTATCTGTGAGAAAAAATCGATTCGCATGGCAGAAAATGTTTGTCTGATAAATCAACAAGTTCTGCGTATTTGAGCGTGTATACACATCTTCAATTTTGGTTCATTATTTTCAATAATGAAACGTAATTAGCCAAGGGAAAAAGTGTAAAATAACATATCTAATAGGTACTGGAATGTTCATATGTATAATATATATCTTGATCATTGATCATGTTGAAGTTCCCAAATGAGATACTCCTAACCCATGGCAAATTTCGATGTTTCCTTAACAAGTACCCTTCCAGTATCACATCTAGGTATTTCTAGTGAAAAAAATTAAACCCAGATAAGGTGGTTGATAATTTATCACTTCTTCCATTACGAAAGAATATATTACACGTTAGTATAGGTAAGTTTTCTTAGATTCTAAAGGATAGTGTAGTCTTTTCTTAATGTGACTTTTGCCTCGTTTCATTCAATTGTATGACAATTCCCTATTCGTACAGTACGACTCACTGGTTACCTTCTGGTTTGCTTTTGCTGGAAAAACCTCTTTTCCTACTCTCCGACTCTGGTGGAAGATTACAAAAACTCGAATATATATCACTTTTGTGCATGCGTACACACTACTGCGCCAGGAACATCGCGTGGCGCATGCGCCGCATGCTGGATGATCGTGGAAATTAGAATTTTGACGAACCTTTTTCGATCCGTGTTATTTAAACAAACGTGCAAAGTCGCATTGGAGATAGAGTGGCCAGATTTCAACGTCAGGTCAACGTAAAATTCATCCGTGAAATATAAAGTATACATTTCCATTAAAAAATGAAGTATTCCAATTGAACTTGAACTGAAACTAAGTTATGTACAAATCACAGTATGTCCCTGCAGAATGTTTGAGCTACTGTCTTCAACTCTGGCTTTACATTTCAATACCAAAGTTTTGTCATTATTAAGCACTTGGAAGTTACAGCAAAATACAGGGTGCGGCAGAGAGGACGGACGGTTTTAAAAAAATCATAAAATAGTTAATTTTTACTTAAAAACAAATTTATTGATGCAATCAGGTTCGCAAGGAAATAGCATTTGAGACAGTCAAGTGTGAAAAATCACATCAGGCATGTGGTGGCCGAAATTGTTGATGCAGTGATGGAGGTGTTCTTGGAAGTTCGCGTAGACTCTCTCCAACATAGCGCTACTTTGAAATGAACACCAATTTCTTTTTCCCTGAATTACGACGGTGACGTGTTCCACCCCGACGTGTGTGGTTCCAGCAGGATGGGGCGACTGCCCACATAGCCAGAGCATCAATGGACGTTATTCACCCTCTCTTCCCTGGTCGCCTTCTTTCCAGTTTTGGCAATGTTCATTGGCCTCCTCAGTCCCCAGATTTATCCCGATTTTTTCTTATGGGGACACCTCAAGGCTAGAGTATACGAGAACAAGCCCCAAACTCTGGACGAATTGAAGGACGCAATTCGCGTGGAAGTCGCCCAAGTTGAGAGAGCTATGTTGGAGAGAACGCCCAAGAACGCCTCCAGCACTGCAACAACAATTTTGGACACCACATGCCTGATGTGATTTTTCACACCTGACTGTCTCAAATAATATTTCCTTGCGAACCTGATTGCATCAGTAAATTTGTATTTGAGTAAAAGTTCACTATTTTATGATTTTTTTAAAAACCGTCCGTCCTCTCTGCCGCACCCTGTATAAGTAAGTATGATTAAAATACCGCAACAATGGTGTATTCAACATATATTATTATGTAGGTTCATAATCCACGTATCTAATTGTCTACATGTATCTCCAATGGATATTTAAGTGTCCCGGTTGCGTATACCTACCATTGAAATAGCTGTATAAACTTAGCTAGACTTATTGTTCTTGATTGAGACGTTTGTTGACGTTAGTTGATAAAGTGAAATGGGTGCTCATGAAAACTTCAAGTTGACTATCATTCAATGAATTGATGTCACCAGTCAGAGAAGAGAGAGTCTGTAAACGTAAACCCACTGCCGGTTTAATAATATTAGAAAATTGATAGTAACATATTTTAATATACCATTTTTGACGTTATTGTTTCCTTGGGATTTTAATTTTAATTTTAGTGAATTTTCATAAGGAAAATGAGCTATTTAGATAGCTTCAAAATTTCAAATGGGGGTGGTGGGTGAAAAGGCGGGGACTCCCTAAAAATCCGTCGTTTCATGATCACGGAACACAATCCTGGTTTAACGCCGTATATATTTATATATTTATTTATAGGGCGTGTTTCCTGACGATAACTCCCTTAAAAACGGCGTAAATAAATCGAATGAGAAAAATCGATTTGTAGGTAAAAAATTCCCATAATTGACTAACTTTGACGATAGGGCATGTGGGGTGTCACTGTCGGAATATTTTTTAGCTTAAGTCGATTGCGACCACTCCCAGATCTCTAAGACTCATAAACAAGTGCAAAAATCGACTTTTAGATGAAGAATGTCCATTATTGACCAAATTTTCGAGTTCCACTGCGTGTTCTAAAATTTTATTTGTGCTTTCATCACACGGCTGTCTCCTCAGTTACATTTAGGACATGGATGCCCTCGATGATCGGAATTCAAGTGCCTAATTCAATGTTACCCACACATTTTCCTTGGAAATTTGCTATATTAGTCATGCTGCATGACTGATTACCTTTTATTTATTTATTATGTAATTTTATGCTTATAAATAGTAGAAAATCCTCTCCAAACCCAAATCCATGTTACATTTTTTAACTCATGTAGCTTCTATTGATTTTATTGATTTCAGTATAGCGAAGATGATATTGAATGGTATGGTCTTGACTTCGATGAAGCCTTGGATAAATTCAACCAAATTGAAGCTATTAAAAACAAACCTGTGCCATTAAAGCATTCTATCAGGCTGCAGTTCATTGAACACCTCAAAAACCCGAGTGTGGAACCAACAGAGGAAGAATCTTCGACCACCAGGTAATGTAAACAATTATTATTTCCTCATTTGATGCTGTGTTATATTCTTCTTGCTGCCGTAACGATTGCTTCTGGCCCCAAAAATTAAATACTTCGGCAGAATTCTAAATCATCCCTTTTCCTGAGAGAAGCCCAGAAAAAGACTACTGCATTAACCACTTGGCTACTGAGACCAATTAATCAAACCTCTTTGACTGTAGGAGATCCGCTGCACATAGCATTTCCTTGTCTTCTTAAATATAAAAGACCACAATGGTGATTAAGATTTTTTTAAAATTGTTTTCCTCGTGACAGAATTCAATGTAATTAAAAACACATTTTTCGTGTGTGTTTACGGAGAATATTGGTCTATGAAATGAATAAGTTTGAGAAACCTTGAATGTTCCATTATTCATTTCAGGCCTGCTAGCTCAGGGATTTCAAATGTTTTCCATTTTGGGATCATTATGGAAAGCAGTGTGAAGTGATGTTTCTATTATACCTAGGCACCCGAATTTAAAAAAGTTCCAGTAACGCAGCATAAGCGTGTGGGCGAATTCACGTAAATGATTATACTTCATGTTAAATTGTTTTGAAATTTGAACCCATTGATCGCATAGAAATGGTCAACTACCAATTTCATCGCCAAAATCTAGTTCTAAGTAGTTATCTGCTATTTAAACAAAGATTTTGAATTGTTAGCATTTTTTTCAGTTTTCATCTATTTTTTTAAAGCACATTTATTAAATTTAAGTACAATTTCCCGCATAATTTTTTGTATAAATTTTCTAATGTTCTACTTCATAGTTAATTTTAACTTCTTGATGATTTTTAGTAGTTTTTGTCACTTTTAAAAATCATTTTTTGACATTTCTCCAATTTATCGTACTACAAAACTGCTACCCAACGAACTCATCATTTCTTTTGGAATGCTTGATTTTTGGCGAAAGAACGGATTTTTTAAAATCTCAATTTTATCATCCTACACTGATCATCCTATCCTATCATTTCTATTGTATTTCCTAATCTTAGACCACTAGGTCTGCTCTGTGTCCACACTGCCACTGACAACTTGGACATCCAGGATTATGTCAGACCCATCGTGCATGATGGTAAAGATATTCGGCTTCTTGCCCTGTTCACCTGGCATGCGATTTGGTCTCTCCTTTTCGACATCTCAACCGTTGGATGACAAAGCGCCTGCTATCTGCTTGGCATCCGCATTGTGACACAGAATGCAGCCACCGTGAGTATGAGGACTATGCTGCCTCATGATACAGGTTCTCATTTTTACCCTGACAGTCACATCAAAGGGTGTCTACTGTTTTGAAACTGCTCCTTAACCTCCTCACACAGGTGGCTGGCTAATGTAGCCACCTGGTTGCGGGCCCCAATTCCCTCTGAAGCCCGTTCCACCCACAGGGAAGAAATGGGGGATTCAGAGCACTGTCGGAGTTTTTTACTGCCTACTGATTCATGCAGTGTAGCAGTGAACTCAGCAGATAAGCTGGGTTTTGAAGCAGTTGGTGTTGCTCGAGCGGCCTCAACAAAGTCAGACCACAAGCTCAGAGCAGCAGCAGTGCGGATGACCTCTCAGCTTGAGCTCCTAGGGACAATCAGGCGTTGGTGGTGTAAAGATGGGATGCTGGCTGGGAGAGAGATAATACCAAGCCCACCAGCCTTGACCGGTGTATGAATATAGGCACTTGTGACATGAGTTGGGAAGCCTAACCAAGAGCACATAGCTGAGTAAATTAACTATCTAACTCAAGCAACCTCTCCGCAGTAAGCCTACCCCTACCCTACCCATAGGTTAGTGATGGCAGTTAGTGCTGGTGAAGAAGGCATAGCTCCTGCTATGGCTTCAATAGAGCCATAGTGATAACACTGTAGCTTCAATGGAGCCAAAGTGACGAGCTAGCTCTCCACCAATGTCCACACAGCTTTCAGCAATGGTGGCTGCACCTATGAAGTAAACTCCAAGGCACTGCCAAACTTCCAGCATAGATGGGGTGGGGATGGATGACCGTCCTCTGAAAAAACACTCCTTATCTACCATCTTCACCTGATGCTGGCAACCCAATGGAACCAAGGAGTCTGACCCACACTTATTTGGGCTAACCAACTAATCACACCTGGCATGCTGCTCAGCAAAAGCATTGTAGGCAATCTGCAAGACCTCACGAGTTTTGGCGAGTAGGATGACAACATCAGCAAAAACCAATGCACCTACTCACACCCACGGCTATTTGCCAGGATTGCATCCTGGACAAGCTGCTTGTAGGGTCTCAAGCGAAGAGATTGAGTGGCAGAATGCATGCACATGGGAAAACTTGGCTGCCAAAAACATTTATATGACGTACCCCATTACACACTGCCTCTGCCTCATCTGTCGCCATTCGCTGCAGATCCTCTGATGCATACCGTTTGTTTGACTCCTGGAAATAACATGCCAGGAAACTTCAGCAGTCAAAGAGGCTTTGATGGATTGGCTTTGGTAGACAAGTGTTTTGGTGGTTGGAAAAACATCATGGACAAATGTAACACTATTTCTAAGAGAAGGAAATTTTGATGCAAATGCCAGATTTTTGAAAATACTGAGTTAATAGACTGTCGATATCACCCAATTCTTTGGAACCAGCCAATTTTCGGTTGGTGGATAGCCAACCCTTTGCCCGTATCCAACCCTGGATGGAACCTACCTGGTCTATATGGTTAATACCTAAATTAATTACCAAAATCTTATTCAGAACCATAAAATTACTGTTATCCTATTGTGCATGATCTGCTGATATCTATGGAACTGCTTCAAATTCGTTAATTTGTGAACATCACCTTCCAGAATATGTAATGCAGATGCTTATAAAGATCTCTATAAAGTTTGGTGTATGTTTTTCAAGTAATTAATAAGGGCATTGTTTATGCAATGAACAGTTGCCTCATCTTATTCTTTCCATTGAAATAAAGATGACCCACCACATCTCACAAATTTTGCGTTATTATCTTCATTTGTGAGAACTAGATGTCGATGGTTGGTAATTTTTTCTCACTTCTATGTCATGATTTTATGTTGCAGCTCTTCTTGGGTCAGCAAATTGAACCCATTCGCAAAGAAGTAAACTGTTAAGAATCAGTAGTCTCACAATCAACTCTCGTTAAGATTGTAAGTAAAATATGAAAAGTTGAATATTAAATTGTAAATATATTTTCTTTACTAGAAAATTGTTTATTTTTCTTCCTTTGAGTGCCTACTATGAATTATAATTTCTTGGTAATTCATATTCTGTGGACCATGCAAAGTAGATTTTGGCGTCAGTCGCTTGCTCAATTTGTACTTTAATGAAAGGTTTATACGAATGCCAATATCCAATATCTTCAAATTATGAGGTGAAGATAGTGATTTGTAGATCTAATCAGTGATCCCTTTTCAACAATACGGCGTATACCTCCTATATGAATAAATGAGGTGGGGAGAAGTCCGCAAGGGGCAAAAGTCCGCAGTCTCCGTTTGGAAAAGAAGGGATGTTTGTCCCCTCTGACACCTTTTGGATGTTAATGCAACTTTTTTGCCAATCATCAACATAACTTCACGTTCGCCGGAGCTTGAAGCTAAGATAAAACGAGATATAAGTTTGTTTTTTCATGTTTTGATGCTATGTTACCCATGTTCACGCACTTATAGAAATTTCTTTTCTCCTGAAACCAATTTGACTATCTTCACAGACCCTTCAAATTATGTTTCTGTATATATAAATAAATTTTCATAAAAAATACTTAAAAACTGTAAAAAATGTTCGAAATCCAAAATATTTTCTTGACAGATTATTTCGAACAAGGTTTTTTGCCATAAAAATTATAAAAAATTCAAAACATTCTGACATAAATATGATACGAAAATTTACTCATGCGATCATGCTGCATGAATAAAACTTTTTTCCCTGAATCAACCCTACTACATTCTAACTACTACTATTTATTTTCACTTTCACTTTTGAAGAAGACTTCAGTCAATTTACCATTTTCAGATCTATTTTTTTCTTCTCTTCTTGAATCTTGAGTTGTTATTCTTTTGTGTAATCTTCTATGATAGTCGTCCAATGTCCACTTGGACTTAGATTCTACTCCTTAGTGTATCTTGACTTTTTTGTTTAAGATAATACTTTTTATATATTAAACACGTTTTAGGCATTTGATTTTACTAATAATATAGTTTCGTAAAATGTCATTAGTAGGTAACTTGTCATGGAGAAGATGTTTTCTTTTCATACAGTTTTTTCATTTTGTTGAAAACCTACGAACATTCCTCTTTTTTAAGTTTGAAAAGAGTCAGACTTGAGGAAATAGAAAGTCTGATTATTTCTAAAGTACCTTACCCCGCGGCGTTGAACCCATGGAGGGTTTGGGCCTGATCGACCACACATCCCTATGCGATTCGGTCCATTGTAAGTGTTCACCATCTGCGCACATCAAGGTGTTGCAGATCTTCCTCTACACAATCGACCCGGTGTTGTCTCCTTCCTCCTGGGTTATTACATATTAAACAACTTGCGTGCAGCTTTTTCGTTGGGCATCCTTTGAACATTTACTCCGGATTCTAGCGTTTGTTCATTGTAGTCGTTTTGCTTCAGATACAATGTCTGGGTTTCCATACATGTTCAGCTCTTGGTTTGTTCGGATACACCATCCATGAATTCGCCTTTGTACCTTTCTTTCCTAACGTCTGAGCTGGGTTTCATCTCTTCCTTTTCGGTCCATGTCTCAGCACCATGCATTTCTACTGGTTGTACCACTGTGTGGTAAATTATGGTTTCAGAGACTCTGCTAATATTTTGGCTTTTAAAAATCTTTGTGAGGGCGAAGCAGCACTTATTGCCGGTTCTTATCCTTGCTTAGATTTCGTCTGCTTGGGAGCGATTGTCATTTACAACAGCTCCCAAGTACCTGAACGTGTGACACCTTAAGAATGTTTCACCATTCAAAGTGATGCCCAAGTGGACCAGGCTCCTCGTCTCTTTGGCTAACCATGTACTCTATCTTGTCTTTGTTCACCCATCACCTTTACTGCATATTCGGAAGATTGATAACCTTCTTCTAAGGATCTCACATTCCGTGTGATCATAGCGATATCATCAGCATATACCAGGACGAGACGTTTGCGAACAATCAAGTTGAGTCACGAGACTCTCGACTCTGACTTACTCTTTAGTTCGACTACCCACTGCGTGGCATTCCCAGCGCTCCAGTCGCCATGAGATTTTACACAGATCAGTTTCTGCTTAGATTAGTGGTCTGGATGCTCGCTACGCTCGCATCTCAAAAATACATAACATCAAGAAGTCAATCCCTTTGTAGGAATTTAGATTAGTTGGTCATGGTCTAGAGTCTCGTGTCTCAAATTGATTGTTCGCGAACGTCTCGTTATACCAGGCATTCGAGCATGTGATTGAAGAGAGTTACACTGTTTCCCAGCATTTGTCGCTCTCTCTAGGGCCTATCAATCAATTCAGTATCAATGGATGACAGCTTTAAAATACTCATTATTTGTAGTTTTTAGGTCAAGGAAACACAAAAAAGAAATTTCAAATTGTTTATTTAATTTTATTCGAGAAAAATAAACACACCAAAATGATAATTTTTGATCGACAAAATGACAATTTATTGTTTTCATTCTAATGTGAAAATTCTGGTGATTTCTAGGTTGAACGAATTCAGTTTTCACCTCCTTGTCTTCAACGTTTATCGCCTTTTGTAAATACAACACAGAAAAATAGTTTGACTAGCCCAGTGTTGTTTACAAAACGAAATTATAATTCAAATCATTTAATTATTAGACAAAATAAAATATAAACACAATATGTCTCTAAACCTATCAATTGTAGGCTGATCCCATATCGTAAGTTTTTAACTTTCACCCCTTTTCTTCCTCCTTTACATTTTAATCTCGTCACATCCTCAAATACTTCTTTTGTAACTACTTCACATACAATTTTTTGGCAGTCATTTATTACATTGCCTTTTGAAACGACACAATGTCAATAAATAATATTAATGTGATACACGGTATCCAGCCCATTTTAGTAAACTCAATGTTCGTGATGCTCGCTCTATCGATAAATCCAGCCTCTAGAATTTTTGTTTCCTTTTCGCCATTCCAAAGAATTGTTTACTCTTATTACAATAGTTACATAGAATAGAAAATCAGTGCTTAAAATAACAATACTTTATCTATGCATATAGATTCATAATTTGTTTTTCTCTCTTTAACTAAGACAATAGATAGCAAGGCCAAGAAGTACAGTATTTCTAAATACAAATACATTTTTGTAAACATTCTTTATAAGTTAACCCTATCGTAAAATTCTTCGTTTGTCATCACTAAAGCGGAAGCAGGTAATTTTGGGATTTACGTTTTGTTTTTTTGAAAAATTATAGAAGGCAGTGGTTACTTCCGCCAAGATTGTCCGTAAGACTTAAAAGAGATATTGGGCTTAGGGTAAAAAGAGCTTCGTCGTTACAGAAGACTTTTAATTCTGGTAGAGGATTTCCTTGTATTTGTTTGCTTGGGAAGGTTTCCAGCATGTTTATAGGCTGAAATAAAACGTTTAAAAGAAAACCCGTGATTCTGGTGTTGATTGAAAAGTTGGGTGTATGTTTCCATTATAATATTTCTTTATTTGGACATCAGATTATAACAAGCTTTATAAAAAAGGCTTTCTATCCTTGAATTTTTTTTTTTTTTTTTTTTTTTTTTTTTAAATTAAACTCTAACGTTTTTTCCCAGAAACTGGGGCTTCATCAGGGAGATTAATACTCAAAAGTGTAAAATATCTATTTACAGTTTTCTTTTTTGTTAAAAATCGAATTTAAAGTTATTAGTTTGTTACGTGACGTTCTCGAACAATCAAGTCGAGTCACGAGACCCAGACTGGCTGTTTCGTTGGACTACTCACTGCGTGACAGCTCTCCGGTCGCCATGAGATTTTGCACAGATCAGTTTTTTACTTAGATCAGTGGTCGGGATGCTCGCTACGCTCGCATCTCAAAACTAAATAACATCAAGTAGTCAACCCCTTAGTAAAAATTTAGATTAGTCGGTCAGGGTCTAGAGTCCCGTGACTCAACTTGATTATTCGCGAACGTCTCGTGAGTTTGTTTGAAAATCAAGTTTAGAATTGTGTACTTTTATGTTGGTAACGATGTTTTCAGGTATGTTTTACCTAGTTCGCTAGTGACGGTAATTATAAGTTTAGGGACTCTAAAAGACGGATTGTCTATCAAATACGAGTAGATTTTGCTCAAGTTTTGAGTGTCTTTCCGAGAGTAAATTTAATTTGAATTTTTCATCATAACCATTTCTAGAAATATTCTTTTTTGCAAATTTAATTTCGTCCTCCAATTTTGAAATTTTTCAAGTTCATAGTATGTCCTAAAGATTTCTTCCCAGGAACTGGGGCTTCTTCAGGGAGATTAATATTCAAAATCGTAAAATTTTTATTCCTCGTCCTACAATTCTGAAATTGTTCAAGTCCATTGTATGTCCTAAAGATCTGCAATGGGTAACCAACGCGGTTTTTGTATCTTCTTGTCGTAGATCCGATTCATGTTTTGAAAACTATGGACTTAAACAATTTCAAAATCGTAGGACAAGAATCAAATTTGCAAAAAAGAATATTTCTAGAAATGGTCAAGATAAAAAATTCAAATTCAATTAACTTCCGAAAAGACACTCAAAACTTGAGCAAAATCTACTCGCATTTGATTGATGGACTCTAAAGTTATAATTACCGACACCAGCGAACTGTTTTCAAACATACCAAAAAAAACATCGTTACCTACATAAACGTAAACAATTTTAAATTTGGTTTTCAAAAAACTGATGACTTTAAATTTGATTTAAAAAACTATAAGTACTTAAGTAGAAATTTTACAATTTTGAAGATTAATCTCCCTGAAGAAGCCCCAGTTCCTGAGGAGAAACGTTGGAGTTTAATTTAAAAAAAAACAAATTTAATGACAGAAGGCCTTTTTTATAAAGCTTGTTATGTTTCCATTTACCCCACGACTCAAGTATCAAAAACATCCATCTTGATGTCAAATTATGAATCCAACAAGGCTGGATTGTCAATGGAACGTATTGACGTATCAAACAGAATATAGTAACATCATGTGACTACGAATTCGAAGCCAGGCTAATTGAGATGAATTTGTTACTGTACGTTTGCCATGACTCTGGTGGCCACATTCATGCGAACAAAATTAAATAGTTAATTTTTTCAAAAATCTTCCTGAAAGCACTCACTCCCTTGCATACGCCCTTTTCTTCAATCAACATCTCGAAAAACACTAGAATCACAAATACTAGAGGATTATGTTTGTTACCACAATTACATAAATATATTTTGTTGCAGCACTATTTTTTATTGCCTACGTTTTGATATTTTATACGGATAAATCTATTTTACTCTTTTTATTGTTAATATTTTAGATTATACAAAACTCTTCATTAATTTTTTCTTCTCTCTATGACCTAAAAAAAGTTTTGTATTTCCTTCTTAATACATTAGTATAAATTACATAAATTTGTGCATCATGTTATCAATTATTAGATTTATTTTCTTTGAGTAATGAAAAGAAATAGGCGGCGTTTCTACAATCTCATTTGAAAGTTATGCAAATAAAGTACCATGCTTCACATTTTACCTAAGAAGCCTAATATTTCAGTTCGATAAATATTGAGTTAATCGAAAATACGTTATTCTTTTGTTAATAGTCATGTTTTGTACACATAAATTAAAAAAGTATAGCATGGTACTAAGCTATCACAAATCTAAATTGCCCCACTGCGAGTGGTGGTACAATTTTCCACCTTTTTATTTATTTATTTTTATTCATTTATTTATGCTTTTTTTTCTCCTTTTCACCTCGAAAAATTGTTAATTCTGCGGGCCCTAATCCTCTACACATTTTTTGGAATGTAAGTCCGAATGACAATCAATAATTTACAGAAGTCACATCAAAATCGGCTTCTACCTTACAAATTTTATTTTTTTTTATTTGTATATTTCGCTAAGTATATACATATATGCAAAATATACAGTCCTAAGTTAAAAGTGTAACTATTTACAAACACACACAAGTGGTGGTGTCAAACCAAAGGAACTAGTTTTATTCATTTTTTATTGTTGTGTTAGTCCGTATTTTACCCCAACTATCATTCGTAAAATTCTAAAAAAACTGTCATGTTTCCTTTAATACCACGAAAAAAGTATTTTTGGCCAAAACGCCGGACATAAGTCATGCTCCTTGCGGAGTTTAAAAATAATGTGGGCGAATTTTTGCACACTAACAGACAAACGATTCGATGCACGATTACTATGTGTTAAAATGAGTACCTACTTGGATAGTTTACAGAAATACGTGTCTGTATAAAATACAGCCACATCGTACATCTTTGATGCAATTAAATTTGTTTTGTTGAAGTAACAAGTGTTAAGTTTTACCAAAATTTTCAGTTCCAACAGTTGTGTTGGGGTTTCGTTGATTTGCTAGGTCATTCGTTGGAAGAGGTATGACCATTTAAAAAACTTTAACTTTTCGTCTTGCGTGGGGCTATCAACATCAGTCTGGGGTTGCTAGTTTCAGCTCCATTTTTTTTTTTTTTCAAATCAATTTTTGGTAACATGCTTTGAAATCTCGCCTGTTATTCGATGTTCCTTGCGTGGAATACTAAAAGTTCGATATTCCTAAAATGTGTCCTGTTGGTTTGGTATTCCAATGGTTGAAAAAAATCATATCAACTATATATATTTTAATATCCACGTTGGAAGTTAGTTAAAATAATAATAGTGACAACAGCTGCTATGAAATTCGTTTCATCAGTTCGCTATTTGAATATGTGTTGCTCCTCTCAGTGTTTAAAAACTTTATGAAAATTGTTAAGTAAACTGTAAATCCACAACACTACATTGAAACATCTTGTTTAGTTTTAATATACTATTCATCATAGATGTCTTGAGTTGCCGGCACACCTTTACTACTATTTGGTGGTTGCACGAATTTGACTAATAATGAAAGTAGTTTCCCTGTCAGAAAACAGCTGTGAGAATCGCATACTGTAATGAACACGCTTTTCTCATTTTCAACGTGAAACAAAAGGAAACTTTTTCATTATTTCCTGTAGGCTAACTCCTTTACCCCGTCCCCCGTAGCAAGGCTCATCCTTGTGCAGTAAATTCACTTTATTTAGTGCTTGTTATAACTTTCTTTTCAATGCCATTCTATGCAAGAACAATGCTGAAACACAACTCTTGAAAAGGTTACATTAAATTTTATCCAAAAACTAGAATGAATGAAGAAGTGAAGGTTCTTAAAAAAACTCAATATTATCTAGACGCGTTTTTGAACAGGAAAACGCTTGAGGCCTAACTATGGACCTTTTTTTTAAAAGATGCTCCAGAATAATTTACTTCTATATTTCAATCTTCAATCTGATACTGTTGAAGTGAAAGTTTTAATATGCGTAAAACTGTTTTTTTTCCCCCAAGATTGCACTGCATTTGAAATGTATTATGTACCTACAGCATTATTGTCCAATTCAACTTTTACCCTAGTTTATAGTATGGAATTTGCAGGATAGATGCAACTGCTATGTGTTTTGGTCTTTAGGGCAAAACTCCACCTAACTATCGATTTAATAGGGCTTGTCGATTTGATTAAAACTTTTACCAAATAATTCAACCTTTTCCCAAACTAATTGAGTCTTTTTCCAATGCAATTCAACTTTTTTTTCCAAAATAATCAAATCTTTTTCCGAAACATTTAAATATCTTGCGAGAATATGGAAATTGTATGTAGGTACCTACTTATTTGAATTGCGAAACAGTTCAAATCATGAATTAGGAACTACTGAAAACTTGATATATAACAAAGATGTGGTGAACAATCTATGGGGCAACAATTAATGTACCAAATTACAGTTATTGCAGCGGTTGGCCGCAGCAGGCAACAGTATACAAGAGGAACACGTCTGTGACGTGGGTAGTTCGCGCTGCCTTTGGGGTTTACTGTAGCTGTACTCGTTGCAAATACTTACGGGAAAATGCTCTTCTCGTAGGCATGATATTACTATTGCTGCAAGCTTGATTTTGGAGAAAGCCTTCTCCATCGGGTTTAGCATCGGCAAGTATGTTGGTAAAAACTTTATGGTCATTTGTCTACTTCCATAAGTTGCTCACTGACTTTATAATGGTTTTTATGTCGTTTATTTATTTCTATTACACCCACCTTTTCGCTAGAGGTTCAGTTTTTTCGGGAAAAGGTTTGATTATTTTGGAAAAAGTTTAATTGTATTGGGAAGAGGTTTAATTATTTTGGGAAAATAATGAATTATTTTGGCAATAGGTCCAACCCATTTGGCAAAAGATTCATTTAAATCGGCGAATTCCATACCTAGTCATTAAAAACAATTCAAACAAAGCATCAAAAACCTTGGGGAGAATCTTCTAGTTTTATTTCGCAATTTCTCCTGATTCAAGGAAAATCGTTACCTCGATTTTTATCTCATACATTCTAGAAACTTCTTTTTCTGCTAAAGATGGAGGCTTCTTAGTAGGTTATGCTGCATATGCATGGTTCTAGCCATGGAGGTTTAAAGTTAGAATGCTTTTATAGAAATAGAATATCGCTTGATACATTGTTTCTGCAAAACGGAACATTTTATACTTACCTACCTATCTACTCAATAACTTGTTGAAGGAATTGAGTGTTGTGGAGTTTTAGTAGTCTTTCCGCATCTCATCGAAATCAATTAGAGAAATTTCATTTCTACAAGTTTTCAGTGGGAAAAACGAATTTCATACCTAGCTGTAAAACAACCATATTGTATTGCAGTCATGCTTTTAAGAGTAGTTATAATGCGCTGATTTCTCCAACGATTATCTTTTCTTTTACACTTACTTTGGAAGACTTATCTTTTAAATATCCATTGTCTGAGTTTTAATATAAATTAGTAAACCAATAAAACCCGTCTCTAACCAAGTTCAGTTTTAGTACCCCATTATTTTGTTGCACAAGCTTACGAATCCCCCGTAATACCGCTGTATCCTTAAGTCAGTCTCAAACATTAGAATAGGATAGCAAGCCTCTATTAAATTTTCTTTCTTACTCTCTTTTACAATATTTTTTCTTAATAAATATGTTTTTTGTTAATTTTATACAAAAAAAGAATAAAATACGCCTCAGAACGTTTTCTTTAAATAACAATATGTACAGATCAAAAAAAGACGTTTTACATTAATTTATAAAACAACCGGAGTGGACTAGAAGTTGGTAATTAATTTGTTGTAGGGAAGGGAGTAGAGAAGAATCCTACATTAATCAGTTATTCTGACTACAGTTGCTACTGCAAACAAGAGTAGAAGGTGTGTAAGATATTCTGCCCAAGTCTGGAGACGAAGGATACTGGGCGTAGGTCCAAACAGGGCCCTCACACGCTGAATCAACACTACAACTGAGCTCGCCCTCCTGAAAAGTTAAAATTGGCCTTTTAGTTTTTAAAAACAGTGCCTACACTAATGAAGTCAATTTATCATAGACCACGGCAAACCAAAAGTACTATGGTAATAATCAAGTATGTAAACCATAGAGTTTTGGATTGTTTTTCGAATTCCCTTTAACTTACTTAAAGAGCTAAAATAATTTACACAAAATATGTATAAGTCATTCATAGTTATAACGTTGTTAAATTTCGTCTTGCACCTTCAATACATATAGGTACCTACTAAACATATTTCAGGATTAGGCTTTGTTGTCTACCTAAGTATCTGTATGATTTTATATCACGGAAAGCAGGAGTTCAAATTCTACTGAGCTATGTACAATTTTTGAGTGAGAGAATCATAGTGCAGTCGAATGCTGACAAATTTCGTGAAAATGATATTTGCCTTTATATCTTTATCCATACCAGCTCCATCCACGTTTACCCTTTCCGAGTTAAACCCTTCGTGGTAATAAACTTGCACAACAACTTACCTACTCTTTTAGATTCACGACTGCTGAGCCCAAAAGCTACATATATCTACATCGTCCCCAATGATTTCACATCCTCAATAGTCAAAAGAGCAACAATCCAACTTTGCTTTTCGATCAATCACAATGCCGTTTCTCCCAGGGAAATACATAGTTCAAATTCTGTCGAAGTATCATATAATTTTTGAGCTGTAACATTTGGTGCAGAACAGTAGGAGCCAAACTTTAATCAACTTGAGCGACTGTAAACATCTTATTCGCTGACACACATCCTCACTCACTGAGTCAAAACACACCTTGGAAATGACCTCGCTAGACTTCTTCCAGCAACCACCTGCTGATCTCGCAGTTTCCACCTTGTCACTCGTTCGACCCCAATTCAGCCAAGACGGCTGGTATTTGACTCCAGGGAAATGCTACGTTCAGGGAAGAACCCCGCAGTCGGAGGTTTGTTTAATTGGCCTTGGTAGTCGAGTGGATAAAGGTGGTCGTTTTTTCTTGGCTTTACCGAGGGAAAGCCACTAGTTCGAATTCTATCGAGGTACCATCATGTAATTATTGAGGTGTAACAAGTACCTACTGAGCTGCATACCTAGAGCCATATACTTTGTTTAGATTGATATTTTGTCTCAAAGTCGATCCTCGTTGTCTAGTTGTTGCCGAAGATCAGAACTTGTTTGAAAAGATCATGAGCAATTTCACACATAAATTGATGCCGAATGAACTGGTTCGTTTACCGTTTAAATGGTTTAAACGCAGATAGGAGCTTAGCGGTATACTAGGTCTACCCTCCTGTAATTCAGGACTCAACTGGCAGATGGACTTCTCATACCTACTGCTCAGCCTCTAGCTTTCCTGAAATTATAGTTCAAGTTTTCTTTTTTTGTCTATTTTAACTAGGTATTTAAAGCTTTTAAATTGGGAAAAGCTCATTGAGGTAGATACCAATTGATCTGAACCCATGGAGTCCCCTGAGTGCACTGTCAAACTCATGTAATCTGAGTGTGCCCCTAACTGTTGAGTGAACCACCCCACTCAACTATGAATTCGAACTGGTGAGTGGAGGGTGACCCTCCATTTAGGTGAGTGCGAGTGAACACACACACTCAGGCTTTTTGTATGAATTCCGCCCATACAACCATTAATGAATCAGCTTGTTGACAATTACCAACCCATTTTTTCGATAAATTAGCTATAACAAAATGTAGGTTAGTATTTTATATAAAAAATGTAAGTTGATACCTATTGATCATTTCAATTTTAATAAAATTGTATTTTTCGATAAAATCTTGATTCAAATTCTTCATGTATAATAGGTTTCTACCGACCTACTGAATAGCTAGTTATAAGACTAATTTCTAATTTACACATCCTTAAAAACATGATAGGTATTCAACATTATCCTTCGGGTTTGCCGTGTAATTAACAATAAAATTTAAATCACCTGAGAGGTATACTTCATCATTTTTAACCTTTCACAACTTAGTGTTATCATTAGTTTAACAGTCAATATCCCTTATCATAATAATTCGTGTAACAATCATCCGATAATTCATAGAGTTGGCCTATACTATATACTAAATTATATTGGTATATATTGTTTAGTTTCCATGTGAAGGAATTTCAATAATCAATCAATCAATATCTTCTAGTAATCATTCAGTCAACTGCACAGGGTGAATCTGGTTTGACTCAAAAAGTGAAGATAAGTTTTTTGAATTTATTTATTTAATAAATTAGTGTAGAATATCTTAAAACCTACCTATGAAATATGTCGATGTTTTCATTTTTAAATCAATATAATATTTTTTCATTGTGAGAAATTCATTTTGTCTATAGAATGTTACCTATATTAAGGCGGCTTTCACACTGGTTAGACACGAGACATCAGACCAGTAGACACGCCACACGCGACACGCTTCTTCCAAATCCAACCCATTGAAATGTATGAGAGCTTTCACACTGAAGAGACATGTGCTTCATGTCTTCTTGAAACATGAAACAAGTGTCTGAAGAGATCCGGCAGGTTGGAATTCGGGGCAGGTCTCATGGCATTGTGGGTTAGTATTATCTGCAATGTCAGGCGTCCTTGGGTTCCAGGCTCTCAAAACACGAGACTCTAGTCGGTTTGTATGATTCACATTTTTCAGTTTGTGTCTTCTTCAAAAGTTTTCTCAAAAACTTCTCAAAAGTTGGTATCGCCATTTTAAAGTAGGCTTGGAACTTCCGTGGGTGAGATAGAAGTTCTTCGGACAACACATACGGGCTGTGTTCCTCTGCATTTTGCCAGTAGGGATGAACAGCGAACATTTTAAGACCAACCAGAGCAACAACCCGTCAAAATTTATTCGGTCTAAGGCGGAAAAAACAGCGGGAAACGCATTTTTTTCGTCATTTTCCGCATTCTTTCGCTGATTTCTCTGGGATGACTGCATCTTTCAGCGATTTGGCGGCACCATCGTGTTCTACGGGTCCTGAAACGTAACTTTGTCGCTGACATACGAAATGCTTTCGATCAAATTTTAATGTGGCAGCGGATAGACGATCGATCCCTTGGGGGAAAAAACGCGCATTAAGCCCACAGTCGAGTCCTGCAAAGCATTCTTCTCCTCCTTATAACTACAGCAATTATTAACTCGTCATCTGATGATGAAATCATTTTGAGTGATAATACTATCGACAAGATGGCTAACTTGACTAAATACAAAAAGCACATGTCTCTTGTGTAACGGACTTAGATCGCCCCCAGAGGTGCCACGGGGGCCTAAATCCGCACTCATAGAGAGAGAGGGGTGTGACAGCACCATAAGAGATACAACTCGTACTAATAGCATCTGCGCTATGTTCGGAGAAGACGATTTTCCGGTTCCCGGATCCTCATCCATCGCCAACCAATGCAATTCAACAACGTGAGAATGAACGCCAAAGTGACGAACACACAGCGCATTCTCTTGGATCTCACGGGAACTGTCACACCCCCCCCTTAAAAAAACATACTTGATTGAAGAGCAAGTATGTAAACTAGGTGGAATAGTTTACTGGTTGAGAACTGATGCTCACTAATAAATAGCGCATTGGTGATTGAGGATAAAAAGAGAAATTAAAACAGGATGGATTGTCAATGAATCTTCATATGAAGTATTCATTAGGTAATTAACCCCCAATCAAAGATTGGAACAATCGGTAATAATATAACTTGTTCAACTTTCCTCAACTTGATCAACCAGGAGACTTACAGTACGGAGCTGCCCACTTTGAGGACTTACGAAAATGGGAACTATGCCCTGGGAATAATAACTTGCTCAACTTTGGAGACTTACAGTGGAAGGTGCCCACCTTGGGGACTTATGAAATAGCGAACGATGCCCTGGGTTTGGGAACAATGCCCTTGGAAGAAACTAAGTATGTTAAATAGAAATAATATGAGGGGGAAAATTGGGAAATTAATAGTCAAGAACCAATGAAAGTATTTACGTATCCAAGGGAGTATAATGAGAATTCCTTCTGGAATACCCGGGCCTTGTTTCTTCTGGAACATTAACTACCCAAAAATAGTGGATTGTATTACTATGCCTCAGCCGTACATAACCCTAACCACGCTCTGCTACCATGCAACGGACTTAGATCGCCCCCAGAGGTGCAATGGGGGCCTAAATCCGCACTCGTAGAGAGAGAGAGAGGGGTGTGAGAGCACCATAAGAGATACAACTCGTACTAATAGCATATGTGCTATGTTCGGAGAAGACGATTTTCCGGTTCCCGGATCCTCATCCATCGCCAACCATAGTAATTCAACAACGTGAGAATGAACGCCTGGCGCCAAAGGGACGGACGCGCAGCGCATTCTCTTGGATCTCGCGGGAACTGTCACACTTGTGTGTGAAAGGACTTGCCTTATGTTTCAAGTCGCATGTGTACTGTTCTGATTTCTCGTGTTTAACCAGTCTGAAAGCCGCCTAAAGTGAATGGATGGGACATTGTACAAATAAGAAAAGGTAAAGCAATAACGTGGTGTAAGCCCTTCGATAGTTTATTAAATTGAACCGTTATGCAATATTTTTCTTGGAAATCGTAATAGTTCTATAGTCAACGCATGAGCAATAAAGCGATGTCCCAAAAATAGTTTTAGAATCTGTCTTGTTTGAGAACTTTGTTTCAAAGTTTGTGTTCCTTCGTTTGAAACAGAATCAAGTATAAACTTTAACAATTAGCAGTACCTACTCATACCACAAAATCGGTTGTATCACAGGATTTAGAGATATTAAACATGAGAGGAAATCCCTCAAATGTACAGTGATGAATTACCGCAAGTTCTGCTGCGCTCCTATTTTGGAAGGAACCCCAAATCCAAGCAAGCCAATTTAACCTTTATCGGTTTCCTCAAAGCTGCATAAGCATGTACAACAATAATTTGGATCAATATTATTATTTTCAAATAGTGAAAAAAAGTTGTATCAGAATCTATCACATTTGATGCAATTTAACAAAAATCTACTAAAGATACGACCTAGGTAGTAAGTATCTAGACAAAGAAACTTGGGAGAAGTTTGAGGTAGAAAATTAGAAGATCGAAAAAGATCAAATTAGAAGTACGAATAACGATTTTCAATTTTTCATGCAGTAGTTACCTACGTTGAAGCTCTATATTCAAAAAATACTCTTCGTCTACTAAACGAATTTCTAAGGGGTCAAATGTAAAATTAATATTTGCTCTCGTTTAAAAATTAGTATAACTCTCAGGTGTGTTGTAGCTTATTGGTACTAACTTATTAGGTACCTATTCGTTTCACATAGCATTTAAAATGTTTTATTTGTTAAATTCAAACGCCAAACTAATAGCGTTTAAGGTAGTAGGCTTAATGCTGAAACGTCAGCAGGCAGTTTCAAGAAAGGAGGGTGTATGGAATTCAGTGCGATCCAATCCATTTGAAGTGCTATAATGAGTGCTTGGAAAGGATGAAAAGTGATGTAGTACAATCAAATTAGACCCTAACAACTGAATTAAATAGGTAATCAATAAATCAAAGTGAAAAAAAGCCCCGAAACCGTGAATTGTTTTGAAATGCACTATTAGGGAAAAAATAATTATGTCTAATTGCTCTCCGGAAATTACTCAATGAAAAGACGTATTAAATTTTACATTCTGTTTGCGATTTTTCTCAATTATTCCAAAAAACTTATTGATTATCAGCCAAATTTTATTTTATTTTTTTATATTTTTTTCCCCATTGGTAAGTAGGTACCTACCCTTTTTACTAAAAAGTACAATGTTGAAATCATTAGGTACTTCCCCCTAGTATATTATATTATAGAATGTAAGTGCTTTGGAAATAAGTGTGATAATAAAAGTATTGGAAGAAATTAGAAAACAGTCTCTGAGCAGAGTTGGGGTGGCGTGGGCAAATAACTTTTTAGTTGGTCTACTAATTCCATATTGTTAGCTTAGGAAAACCAAGAACCTAGTAAAATAACCCTCTTGTGATTTGCTGTGTTTCTGGCCATACCGACATATATGGAGATTAGACAAATCACTCTGAAATTAGTCTGTACTTCTTTTAAGAAAATAATTTCTCCATTTAGAGGGGAGATATCATTTATTGTTTCAGAGTCATTCAACAGTACTATTCAATACGCCCTTCATTGATGTTAATCCAAATATCATGTCTATTTGATGCCATATGTTATGAATTTTTTAACATCCCTTCATATATTTTCAGCTTTTCTCCTAACAAAGATCATATGATCAACTAAATACTGGCCAATAAAGGTAGGTATTATAAAGTCTTGGCAATTTTAAATTTGAGTCTTCTTTCCTTTGTCCAGAAATCTAATTGTGCGATTTTGACTTGAACTGTGAGAAAACAGCATTTTTCAAAATAAAAAGTTCAGTCATGAAGCATGATCGTATGAGCGAATTTTCGTGAATTATCCTATTATATTACGTTACATGGATACCCAAACCATTGACCCCTTCCATCTTGAAATTTGAAACTCCTGACATATTCTCCAAAACTAGACCAAATTCATGATTGAAAAGAAAAAAAAAAAAAAATCTCGTAAATCTGTCGATAAAAGTTGACACATTACGATTTATTACGATTACCCCCTTCATTCATCCCTTTTCATAATGCAATTCTTGATTTACGTTCCATAGTTATTCCAAATTCATAGTTCAAAAAAAAAAAAAAAATTACGAGAATTGGACGAGAATAGTTAACATACCATGATTTATCAGTATTACCCTCTCCTATGATGAAATTTGAAACTTCTGGCATACGTTACAAAACTATCGAATTCGTAATGAAACAAAATAAGAATCACCAAAATCGGTCGAGATTTATAGTTTGGGCAGCGCTTGAAAGAATCGATAATTATCCGAAATTTCCAAGGTTTTTGCACAAATAGACTGAAATTGTAATCAAACAAAATAATAACGAAAATCGGTTAAGAATCGTTGCCTGGATGGCGTCGACAAAATTTGTCGAAAAAAACACGCTTTTTCGGCTTTACCCCCTCCCTTCATTCCTCCTCTTCCATCGTGAAATTTGAAATTTCCGGGGTTCGCTACACATCGACTGAAATCGGGATCGAACGAAGAAAGAATCTCGTAAATCGGTTGAGAATTGTGGCCTGGGCAACATCGACAAAATTTGTCACACACACACACACTTTTTTTTTGTACCGCATAAAGAAATTCCCCTCAAAGATGGAGGAAGTTCACTATCAACTTCAAAAAAATAAGTAAATAAATAATAAGTGGGGGAAGCTCAGATTTACCTAATGCCGGCTCTAGGGATGAGGGAAGTTGCAGAAGAGTGGAATGAAAGGAAGTGCCCCTATAAAATGAACATCAGTTCAAGTACGAACCCCTCAGGACGCGGGTGGTGATACCACGGATCACTCCCACCGAGATTCCCAACTCGAGTTACTCCGTGGCACTTTTCCTTCACCACACCCCCCATGACCTTGATGTTATTGGTCGCCTCTCCTTTTAGCTCGGAAATCTCTTGCCGTCGGTCTTTTCTGTAATACTCGCACGCATATATACACACACAAACATATTTAACTCTAGGATTGGTTTCAGAATGCCTCAAAACGGATTTCAATGGAAAACATTTTCAAAAATTTGGATTTTTAAAATTTTTGGAGCCATTGCAATAGCTTCATTTTTTACGAAAATTCGCTAAAATCAGGTCAAATGTGCTATGTGAGATGTTTTTGGATGATAATTTTTGTCAAACACAGAGAGTTTGATGTTTCAAGCATGCGGGAATTTCTGCTATGAATTGGGTAGGTATGTAGGAATCCCTAAGTAGATACATAAACTAAAGTTGATGCACACACGCACACATCAGATTTCGATTAATTATCCCTTGCAAACTGTCTACATAACATAAAAGTCATTTTCTCTGTGAAGGTAAAAAAAAGACAATTTTTCAATTTGTGTGGATGATTTTTTTCCCCCAGTCTATTCACACAATTATTTAAGTTTATTTTAAAAAATATTCAAACTTGGAAGACCAATTCATTATTAGTATCTAACTACAGATTCATATAAAATGATTTCTTCCTTTGGTATAAAACAGCATGTCTCGAAATATTAAATTTATTAAAGTAAACATGATTATGATTTATGAAAGTAAATATTTATTTGAATGTGTAAACGAATTAGAAGTTTCATTTTTGGCTACTGTACCCCCATAGTAGGTTCCTATTTCTATCTAACTAACAATAAGTACCTACCTACCTACTTTTCTGAATAACGTTGATGAATTGAACAATGTTATAGAAATTCTTGACCGTGAAAATAATGCCTTGTGGATCGTGAGAATCGGTCAAATCGAGGACGTTTTCGGGCCAACGTTTCAAGAACTTCATTTCTCATCATCGGAGCTTGTCGTTAGCTCTTAATGCTTATTACGAAACTTTACAAAAAAGGTCATTATGTCCATTGGTTTTTATTATTCTCCAACGTTTCTACCTTGGCACTAGAGCTTCTCCAGGGAGAAGATTAAATTAAATTCAAAATATCAAATTTAAAATAGAGGAATCTCTATCTTATTCGTATCTCTCTTTTCTGGTCTTCTGTCAGTTGTAATCCTCTTCTCCGCCCAGGAGGGGTAGAGGGGCACCATCTTCCAGTCCTATATGGTCTCGCTCTTCATTCCACGCCCGCAGATTTTGTGTGTTCCTTTTTGGGTGTCTCAGTCTCATTGACACGGCACGTATGGTGGCGATTTGAATTTTGGTCTTGACCCAGCCTGAGAACTGGGACCACGGTCTTCCCCATTTCCCCGCGAATTTCATCGCCAGTGTCTTTTGAAATGCAAGGAATTCCCTGTGCAATACCCCCTCGCATGAAGTTATGAGTGGTGTGAATGTGGCTCTGAGGTCTTCAGCAGCTCCATCGTACTTTCTGTGCATATCACTGGCTGCTTATCTATTTCAGCCCACTGCTGGGAGGCATAGGAAGTAGCGTCGGCGTTCGTAACGCGTGTATCAAAGAATGACGCTCTTTCTCTATCCCATACCCCATGTGCCTGTATGTCTGCAACTAGCCCTGAGTACCGTTGTCAGCTTCCTGCATCACTGGTTCCACTAACCACCCCTCTCCGAGCGAGATTGGCTAAGGCTGCAACTGTATCACGAAGCTGGTCATGCCCTTGTTTTATCAGGCCACCTCGTTTGGAATTTAGTGCATGGCTTACAGAAAATTCTTCATTGCAACCATCGCATGTCATTGGAAGGCCAATGGGGTCGTGTCCGTACCGTAGGCTTATGGCGTCTCGGAATTGTGTTGGTGACATATCTAGCTTGTCAGATTAATTTGTTTTCTTTTTGTATGAAAACAAATTTAAAACTATCCGTTTATGAAAACCAAATTTAAAACAGCAAGGGAACCAATTTAAGTACAGAAAGACATTTTTGTAAAGTTTTGGAATAATTTAAAATGTCCGAATAAAAAAACGTTGCTCAATTCTTATTGCGGTGTCCATTTTCCCAATGCCGAAATGGCGAAACGTTGGCCTAAAAACTTCCTTTATTCGATCGATTCTTACGATCCACAAAAAGTTGTTAATGAACTAGTTCGTTCCACTACGTAAGATTGTAGTAGCTAAGATTTTCAACTCGTTTTGGGCTTGTAATATCCAAAAATGTTAAATTGAACCGTAAACATTTCAATTCCCGCTATCCCATTCCCATTTATATATAACTCTCTAGATGTGTTTTTGTAGACAGTTTGACCTTGGGTTTGTTTAGTGTATGTATGACATGCTGAAGAAAAGAAAAAGTGGATGCATCTAAAAATGTGTTGCTTATGTACAATGACATCATTCGGGAAATATTAGGTATAAACATGTATAAAATACTTTTTACTAAAGTAATTGTAAAAATAATTTTACATTGGTTATGATCATTAGGTACCTACACTTGAGCCACCAAATTGTCAATCAAGTAGGTTCCTTTTTCAAAAAATTAAGATTTAAATTTGTCGATATTCATCCGAAAATCGGGAAACGCTTCAAAAAATCAATCGTAATTTAGCTGATTCTGCATCGTTTGGTCGATTCACAGAATAAATTGAACTTGCAATAGGACCACAGGTGTAAAAACCTACCTATAGAGGAAATAGAATTGAAGTACGAACTGTACCTTCTTGATTTCCTTGCAACAGGTTCATACTTAAATTTTATAGTTGTGATATTTTAAAAATTCTTCAAACATAATTCGTTGACGTTTCGTAATTGAATAATGACTGAACGAAGTATCGTAACAAAAAAAAATTCCGTGATTTTTGGAACCTTATCAGTTGAATTTAATAGAAAGTTTAGTTGCTTAGTTGAAGAAAAAAAAAAACGCATGCTAAAATGAAAATAATCACATTTATGGACTTTTCCATTCCATAGTGCAATAATATACAAGTGTTATGTATATGACTACTTAAAAAGTAGTTATTAACGGGATCTGTCAAGAGGTTTTCTTGTTTCGGTGACTTATTTTTCCAAGAAATACAATAAAAAACGTCACTTGACAGGCCCGTTTGTAAAGTGAAGGGTACGTGAATTACCGATGCACACAAAACGCAGAATTGCTCACCAATAGGTCACAGAACGGCACCTGGAACATTCAAGCAACAATACTTTTATTTTAGAACGGAAAAATAATTATTTATTCTATTCGGTTAGACGTGAAAATCAAATCTAGTTCAATCGCATTGAAATGAAATCACTTTTTGTTTATTAAAAATGTATTATGAAATCAAACGTCAGTCCTACTGAAAACTCAAGCTTTTAAGATAATACCTACGATTCTGAGAAAAAAGTCAGGAGATAGAATTATTAGAAGAGCCAATGATCATAAATTTAATTTATCAACATTCAACAAGCTGGTCGCTTGGTAGGTATAGGTACAGACTAAATAGATCCAAATGACTAGAGGGCTAAGAAAATTAATAAATTATTTTTAATTTTAATTCTTTTTTCATGAAATCAGCTGTTATGTAAGAGAATGTACAGAAGACGTTAGACAACTTAAGTTTCAGAACAACTGAATGAAATTAAGTACGTTTTTAAAGTTCAAACTCCCTTGCTTCTGAATCCATAGTGATTCCTCACCAGCTTTTCATGCTGGAATAGCATCAGGCTTTTTTTAACACCTTTCGCGACTGGTGAAATATTGATGGCATATGAAGAGAGCTCAATGGTAAGCTCTCATCTAGTTGAGTTGCGAATTGTCTATTCTTGAACGATTGCACAATCCCAACATATCAAGATTGGCCGATCGTTGGCAGATTGTTGATCTTACAACGATCTGTATAGACGGACGGATATTATGGTCCAAGGCCGCCATTCACGTTTATTGGTGGACAGCTTAGTGATATTGTCTTATTGACGTAGCATTTTTTTGCACTAAACTCTGATTTACTACCATATGGCATTGCTGGAGAATGAAGGTGAAGAAATGGGCCCAGTGAAAGTAGGTATACTGCAATCGTTCGCTGCTTGCCCCAAACCATCGCCGCATCCTGATTTTCCATTTCTCTTCTCAAACAAGCAACTCCTTATGAAAAGTTGAAAAAGCCATTGTTCTACCTAGTCTCTTCCAAGTATGTTGAGAAAAGTGTGAGTGGTGGAAAAAGAGGTTTGCTCAGAAGTTTGGTTTGTTTGATTAAAAAGAGGAAAAGTAGAATTTACATTGGCAGCCCGAATCGGGGTCTGACCTACCTATTCTGCGTCTGAGGCGGTAGGTAGAAGAAGAAGCAGCTTCACGCGAACAAAGAGACCATTTTGCTTGACTCAAGGACAAAGGCACAAATAACATACCTATTAGTGCAGTCATCACAATCAAAGAACCATTGAGACGATATACAGTGGAAACTAACCCATGTTTATGACGCAGCTAATCATGATCCAGAATCTCCTACTTATGTACCAGTATAGTGGTAACAACATAAGACGATGTAAATTAAGCCCCTATCAGCATTGCTGCAGCAAAGTCTGTTATACATAGATACCGATAAGTACTCGCAATGAAGTTGTGGAAACCTATTTCAATCAGCAAACACCCTGGAATATTTATCAGTGTTGAAAATTTATTCGTCAAGCACAACAATATAGACTATATGTAAATAGCGTCCTCAGTCACGTGATTGATGTTGGTACAAGATGGTAGAAAAAGATGGTTGGTTGAATTGGTACCTAATATAAAGATCACGAAAAATTGTGAGACAACAAATCATGGGGGGAAGCTGGTATTATGGTTAGGTATTCAAAATACGTACCTGAACTGGAATACCTCAGCTGCATTGTTCCTCTGCCCAAGATTACGACAGTTATGAAAATGTGGTTTGCCGACCTAGTAGGAAAGGAATCTTGTTTTGTTCACACTTGAAGTTTTCATTTATTCATGACCAAGAGGCGAAGGGAAAGTTATAAACTGTCTAAAAATTATTTTCTGGGATTTCTTAGATACACTACTAGTGAAGAAGATCCGACCCCCTGTGGTGGTTAGGTTTTATTCTTCAGGGTCCGGAGTAACACATGTCCAGTGTAAACATGTGATAAAGCATGAGATGAGGAAAAAGCTTTAAGTCATTCTTTCTAAATATATGAGCATCCGAAATACGCAACAAAATTTTTGACATTTAATTTATGACACGATATTAATCAATGAATTCATGAATAAATTCATCATAATGAATTAATTGTGTATTAATCAATTAATTTATGGCAAATGTCGGCTATTAAAACCAATATTGGGATTTCTAAGATTTGAAACATATTTCTATTTTTTTAAAGCAAATTTTAAAGAAATTTGAGCACAATCTTGTCCTTACAATATTATAAACGTTTTCTAAGTAATGTTCCACAACAGAACATGAATCTTTTTCCAAGGATTACAGTGGAATGATGTAAGTGAGCATTTTGAGCAAGTGAGTTTTTTTTCTTATTTTTTATTTATTTATAATTTTATTTTATTTTCTTTTTTTAGTGCTTTCTAACGAACTTATTATCCTTTGGTTTGAGATGCTTGATTTTTTGGGGAAAGGACGAATTTTGTATATCGATCCTTTATGGAGAGGTTTTGTTTGCAATAAAACACACTAATATTTAATAGGTATGGTATATATATATATATATATATATATATATATATATATATATATATATATATATATATATATATATATATAATTTTTTTAAATGTCGAATCTATTGCAATAGCTTATTTAAAAAACAAATTACCTAATAAGAAAATGCCCTTTTTAGATTCATAATAAAAGATGCGGTAACATCATCATTGGTTAGAATAGAATGGAATAAGTTTTACCTTTTCTTTTCTCCTTTTTTTTTTTCAGATAGCTTCAACGATTTTGTAAATTCTATTTACGTGTGTAACTGTACAAGTAGTGTCCGATACCTATACAATGCGACTAATTAGGTAAACATAAATTAATTAAAATCATTAATGTCATCCATGAAAATGAGAAAAATTAGGCATAGATAAATCATGTAATTGAGTTTGTAGGTGTTCTAAGTAAAAAGTGTCACCAGCTCCAACGGGAGATAGGACTCGTGGGCTTGGCCTTTGTAGATTTACCTTACAGTTACAAGAGGAGCAAGTGTTGATGTCGGACCAGGGCCGCGGCTGGAAGTACCGCCCAGGCATCCCCGGGCCGGCCCGACACCCATTGCTGCTCATGTTGCAAGGTGGTTCCGAAGGACATCTCGGGCAGCAGTCGCTCGTTGAGAGGATGGCGGATTCGCACCAGACCGGCGGACATTCAACTTCCCAGCAATCGATTTCACCCATCTGCAATAAAATCCATGATTAATGAAAATAAAGTTTTAGCTTGAAAGATTCATTAGCTTCAACTAAATTTTGCGTTTAGGCCTTATCTGCTAAGTGGGTGAGGAAAAGTCATTTGTAGTTAACAAGATGACATCAGTCTGAAAGGTTTTATTTTAAAACACTTCACGAGTGACTATCGTAAGAAATATATTTATCGATTCACTAGTAGGTAGGTACTCAATGAAGAAACCGGCAAGGTTACCACGCGCGACCTGTACCAATGAGTAAATTTTGATCTTGTGCTAACCTTGAACGAGGTTTTTAAATTGACTTTAGTAGCGTTCATACCTGAACCTCATTAGGAACTTTAACTTGTAACTATTAGATTTTCAATTCTCCCTAAACAACTCTTATCCAGTTTATTCGCTTGCCAGCGATCCCCTCTTACCAAACATTCGCAGGTTTGACACTGGTATATCCACTTGTCTCCTGACGCGAATTTCACGTGAGACAACTCCTGGTGAGTGCAGTAGGTGGCGGGGTAGCACTGAGGGCAGCAGTGCGGCGGTGGGGCCGTGGAACAGTCGCAAGTGCGCGGTGTGCACGTCAGCAGCCCTTCTGTGCAAACGCAGCTCGTGCAGTCCGACGAAGGAGCTACGTCCCCATCTTCCACTTCTTTCCCGTTCAACATACAACCTGTAAAAGTTACAATAATTTGTTGGTTTCATGCAGTAATTTTGTGTTCCTGTCATTATGAAAACATTGGGTGAAGAAGCGAGAGTAATCGCAATATACAGTACCTACTACATATACAGAATTTGTACCTTTTCCACCCATGGAATGTTTTCATGTAATCTCAATATTATAAGAAATAGCGTCGCAAATTGTGTATTCCACAGAACAAAGACCCAGGAGCCAATACGAGTTTTTAAATATCAGTTTTGTTGTCTAATTTTTCTTTGTTTTGTTGTCAGTTTTGTTGTATTTTTGTTTTGTTGTCTAATTTTCCAATGCTGAGCTCAAGATTTGGTCCTGTCATTGTCCAACTCGGCTAAACGAGGAACCCAACTTAACTGTTCTCGATCCGTAATAGATGATGCTAACTTTTCATTATTACGCTTACCAAGTTACTTGCCTTCAATTTGTGTTTCAAGTCTTCCAATTGGTATGTCTTAAGGTTTTATGCTTGGAACGTTCCAGAATTTCTAATAAGAGCCACACTATTTCCATGTATCTACCGTTAGTGATAAAGTAGGTAAGTACCTATGTGCCTACCTATACACCTGAATATGTTCTTCCAGGTTATTTTTCCTGCTACTGGCAACTTGGACTTGGACAGTTAACAGATCAGAAATAAAATTAATACCCCATTTTACTTACTCAGCTTGCAGTCTGTTGCATTGTCATTAGTTGGTGGACAAGTGCACTTGTAGCTTCCTTCCAAATTGACGCAAACAGCACTTTCATGACACGTATGGTTGTTGGTTACACATTCGTCAATATCTGCAATTAAGAAATACATCAATATTATAACCTATTCGAATTACTACGGGTAGATATATGGTAACGTCGAAACAAATAAACTTATGAAACATACATAAATTGCTAAAGTTATTAAATTAAATTCATTTATGACTGTTCGTTAGGTAAATACCTACTTAGTAGGTACATGTTGTTGAATATTAGGTCGAATTGGTGCTAGAAACAAGTTTATCAATCCCCAACCAAATTTCCTTTTTCATTAAATTCGATAATTTCTATTTCATCCTCCACCCCAAATTCTTATAAAATGGAATAAAGTAAACCAATTCACCATATTCATATTTCGATTATTTGTAAGTTAGCGCTTGAACGTGCTATTTGTTCAGGTAATTTCGAAGAAGAAAAAAACGCTTTTTGAGTGCATGTGCCAAAGTAAAGACATAATCTGTGAGAATGACCCATATATAAATTTCTCCCTTGAGGGGAAAAACAATAGATCATGGATATGTCAAAGTTGTAGACATTACTTTACACTCTGTTGGGATGTTGGGAAAGTAAAAATGGACATTACTTTCCACTCTGTTGGGATGTTGGGAAACTAAAAGTGGACATTACTTTCCACTCTGTTGGGATGTTGGGAAAGTAAAAACTCCCGCGCTACTTTCGTTCCATGCTAAAACAGAAGTCCAAGTCGGTTGTTGAGGAAGGCGGAATTAGGTACCTACTTCATTGCGGTAGTACCTCATTGATACCTAGCCTTCACTTTTCGAGTTAATAATAATCTTAAAGTGCCGGAGCGTTGCATTTTGTGTGGAGAAATATTTATAAAGTGTCGCGAAAAATTCCTTGACCCCCAGCCAAAAGACATATCCTTGTCAAAACTGGTGCACCAATATTTTGTCCGAATAAATTCATATGATTACCTGTGTTTTCACAATGGCAATAATGGCATCATCATAATATATCCATATTCGATTGGTTTACTCCCCATATTTAGGGAGTTTGAGTACCGCTGTTCAAAAACTGCTCTCTTTGGAATTCAAATATATTCGTCCTTTATCAGACATTTCATCATTGAAATTTTCAGAAAAATCCTTGGGGAGCTGGTGATGCACATTTTAATCGCCAAAGGAATTGCGAATTAGTGAATTTTTAATGACAAACATACTGATTGCTCATGATCTGATTACTGGATGTTGAGCTAACTAATTTCATTTATACGAGTTGGTAGTTACATATGTATTTATGGAATCTAGTTTGAAGATTTCTATTTACATGAACCGTTACATACTTATTTCTCTTGTGAATAAAATCTATCATTTGAGAAAGCATGGAACATCGAAAGCAAAATATTGATATCACTATCAAACCTCAATATTGATTAGACCAAATAACAACCGATACCTATCCAATTAATCGATATTGAATTCATAAACTGTCCAGGCCGTCTATTATTGAGAATAACTTACCGGTATTTTGTATTATTTTATGCCAAATTTCACTTTAATTTCACATGCTAAGTACTTTAATATTAGAAAAAATAGTATCTTCCCATCATTTTGTCAATATACGAGTATAATTATAGGTACCTACCAATGTACTTGCAGATATTGTTGACTACTGTTGGACCTATATTTATCGAATAACATCTATATGCTCGAATTGTTGAAAAACACTTCTTTTATTTATTTTGAACGTCTTAAATTTCAAGACTGGAACAACGAATGAAGTTTTGCTGATTTTAAGTTTAAAAAGTGTAAAAATAAAGAATGCCACAGAAAAAATATTTGATTTACAGCTTTGTAATATGTTTCTAATATAGCTGATCGTTCCTTTTCAGAACTTACTTGTCTTCTATACTATCTGTACTATATAACATTACTTTATATCAACTTTTAGCGAACTTTCGTACAAAATAAAGCTATTGCAATGGCCTCAAAAATGTAAAAATGAAAATTTTCAAAAAATTTCTTCGTTGATATCCGTTTTGAAACGAATCTTAGAGCTTGACTTTTTTAATATATATATGTCTGTGTGTGTCATTCCAGACGATAACTCTCTTTAGGATTGACATGAAAATTCCGTTCTTGTGCCAAAAAAATCAAGATTTCCAAACTAAAAGATAAGTTTGTTTGCCAACACTTTTTCAGCACATTAAATTGGGTAAATTTCAAAATATGTGCTTCTAAAATCACCAAAAATGACTAAAAACGCCTAAAAATAGTAAAAATGTCTATGTTTATTAGAGTTTTAGCCAAAAAAGTTTATTAACGATGAACTAGAACATAAAAAAATTTATTCACAAAATCATGGTGAAAAATGTAGTTTCATTTCATCAATATTTGTTAAAAAATCTATTTAAAAAACTGAAAAATTGCTAAACATTCAAAATTTGAATCGTAGAACATAATTTAGTACGAGTATTAGCCATAAAAATGGTGGTTGACAATTTCCTTGCATTCGAAGTGCTCAAATTTCAATACAAAGTAACATAATATAAACGATAATCTACGAAAATTTGCTCATTCGATCATGCTGCACGACTGGAACTTTTTTTGTTGATATCTTACCACGGGTTTACTGAGTACCTACATTCAATGAGTGTTTGAAATTTTAACATTAAAAAATTAATCATTGATTTATTTGTGAATACCTATAGGAATATAGATACAGATATAGATGTCAAAATATCCAATTAAATGAGGATCAAAATGTAGACTTGCGATGTAACATCAGGTAAATTATATTATAACGCAACGAAATTTAAGAAATGGGATACATTAGCCTACCTTGGCATAACTGCTGATGTTGGAGGTGTGGTAGAGAAGGAATATATCCCATGTCGCAGGTGCAGTAGTACCAGCCAGGCATGTTGATGCAGATGGAAGAGTTGTCGCAAGAATGGAGGCCTGAAATGCACTCGTTGAGGTCCTCGGAGCAGGACGGACCTTGATAGCCAGGTCGACAAGAACAGATCCCGCTGTCTATGCACGTCCCGCCGTTCTCGCAAGGTGCCTCGCACACGGCTGAAAGAAAAAATATTTATTGAACTAACGGTTCATTGTCTAATAATAGATTCTGTGTTTAAGATTGCCCAGAAATATATCGAGAATTATACGCTGAGATTATGAACCCTATGAAGGTGACCTTAAATTTTGTTTTACTCAGTTCATTGTGTCCCATTTGACTGTTTTATTAAGTAGCATTTGTAGGTAGTACCTACATAAGTAGCGATTATGTATTCCATTCGAATATATACCAAGTAGCATAACCTTGTAGTATTACCTCCTGAATCTGTGATGGATTGCAATGTTTTTAAATAGCATCAATCAAGGGTGTTGGGAAGGGGATGCAGAGAAGACGACGTGTTTCGGCAATGACGTGACCCAATTTCTAACAGACTTCAACAAGAAAGATTTGTTGAACTATAGGAAAAATTCTTTCCCCGCTATGGTTTTTTCCGCCCTAGACCCAATAAATTTCGGCAGTTTTTGCTCGGGTTGGTCTTAAAATGTTTGTTGAAGTTCCAATTTGGTCCCATGCGAGTTTCGAGACATGAAATTCTTTTTTCCGATTGTAGTGAACGAAAATGTAGACGAAAACGTTTGTTTTCGAGCTAACGCTCCTTCTATTCCGTCAAAACTTCTGTAGGTCTGAACATTGCCTTCGAACCTCTTGAAGAAAGGGAACCTCTCGCGTTTGAAAGACACATCCAACAGAAATCTATTGGTAGGAAACCAAGCATGAGAAAGAAATTTTTCCTTGGGGGGAAAAACAATAGATCATGGATTGTTGGAGAATGAGAAATATGAAGAAACATATGAGATAAAATGTCTTGTTTCCATATGATCTATATATCGTGTGAACACAGCATCAATGACTGTATTGTTTGTGGTTGTAGAGATAGCTGGATCACTATTCAACTCTAGATTGAATGTTTCACGCATGAAAGTTTCAAATTCTGCCCCTTTTGTGGTCTTCATTCATCACATGTTCTACCACATCAGCTGTTTAACGCAGGAGTTAAATCATCAGTTGTCCATGCATATTTTGTAGAAGTACATTGCGGTAGTACCTCATTGATTTCTACCTAGCCTTCACTTTTCGAGTTAATAATAATCTAAAGTGCCGGAGCGTTGCATTTTGTGTGGAGAAAAAATAGTTCGTTGACCCGTGGAGAAAAAAAATGTCGCGAAAAATTCCTTGACCCCCAGCCAAAAGACATATCCATGTCAAAATTTGTTTTATATTTTTATAAAAAAATAATTTTCTTATTTGATTAACTATTTATCTTATTACTATTTATCTTATTTGGCTATGAATAGAAACGAAGGTAACATAATGTGAAGTACCGTTCATCGCCTACATTCCATCCTCTTCATGCCTTTATATATACCTAGTAATCCATATCTTTACCTATACTCAACTATTTCATTAACAAAAATCAAAAATAAAATAAAAAAAATAACAATAATAATAATTTAAAAAAAGTAGGACACATACGTGCACAAGAGTAGCCATCTCCTGTGTATCCATCAGAACAAACGCAATGGTACGAGCCCTGGGTGTTCACGCACTTTGCATGTTTGTCACATTCGTGCAAACCACCCGTACACTCATCCACTTCGGCGCAGTTGAACCTAGAGTATTGAACAAAGTTAATAAAGATTAATAAATTATTGTGGTGTTCTTAGGATTGATTTTTGAATATTGTGTCCAAATTACCATTTATCAAGAACTCATTTTCTTGAAAATCATGTTTTATGATTGTTTGTGTTTGTCATGAATAGTGAAACTTCATGCAAGACAAATTTATACTGGTTTTCGGAAGAATAATACCTACTATCCATGATTAACAATGACTTGGTACCAAGAGTGAAACTCTCAAGATCTAAGGAAATAGGTTGCAGGATGTCATTCGCCATCGATATGGACCATTTTAATTAATGATGTTCTTTGTTAAAAAATGCACGTTTTATCAGCATTTAAATACATTCAATTAAAGCCTACTGGATGATGGTTGCTTTACGAAAATTTATTAATCGAAACCATCAGTAGAACGAGAATTTAAATCCTAATGTTCTGTTGTATTAGTTTCTATAAAATAATAATAATTTGAAGTACCTATCTACTCTGCGATGTCCAGGTAAGCACTCGCATTCGTAACCACCTCTAGTGTTAACACATTTCGAATTACTGTGACAATGGTGGCCTTCCACGCCTCCTTCCATCAAGCACTCGTCAATATCTACAAGCAAGAAAACATAATTCAAGTATGTACTAAAGACCTCTTATATTATTTATTCAACATGTAGGAATAGGCTGACCTTGACAATTGTAGCCGTCACCCTTGAAGCCGGTGTTACAATGGCAGGCGTATCTTATGTCCAAGTTCAGACACGTTGCATTTTCGTGGCACTGGTGCCCTTGAATGCAGTAGTCCACTCCTACAATAGAATTCGGGATTAGATCAATAAAAAAGTTAACAGAAAACAGAAATTTGCACTAAAGCTCCAGAAGACTGGATGCTCAAGCAAGAAATAGAATATGTACAATCATGGTACACTTATTCTGCCTACATTTATCTTCCTCAAACACTTTTATAAGTTGAGGAGTAAAACTTGGGGAAAATAATGAACTACTAAACTAAATTACTTAATGAAAGATATTAAAATTGAAGTAGGTAGTTACATAACTATATTATTCCTATCTTTTGTATTGTATCCTGATTTCAGGATCAGATGAAGCAGAAGCGATACCAGACTCGTGCATACATATTATGTTCTAGAATTCTGTTAGGAAAATATTTGTTTTCTATATTACCAACAGTAAGAACCATAAACTGTTATGCTACCTGGACAAAACTTGCAGCATTCATCAGGGACACTGAACTGCTCAGCAGCTGGGCAGTCTAGAGGCGGGCACATAGTTTCGGGGTCAATCCTCGTGCAGTGCATAGATCCGTCGTGACATTCGCACTGCACGCACTGCTTCAGACTTACAACTTCGCTGTGCTCGTATAGCGTTCCTCTGAGGTAGCATTGCTCTAAAAACAGTGATTAATTTTGTTACAACCACAATACATACTTTTGTAATACGTACGATTGTGAATGAATGATCCATTAATCGAAGGTTTCTATGAATCATCAAACGAAGTGCTGATGATTATTCCAACGTTTCTTTATTTGGAAAGATTACTTCATTATTTTTACCATTTTTTTAATTTTATTTTTCAACTATGCAACAAGTAGGCATTCCTGTCTGTAATTTAGTATTTTAAATTTTTCTAATTTTATATTTGATTTTACAAACAAATTCCAGAAAAAGCCAACTTCCTGGAGAGAAATGGATATTAAAAACTAAATTAAGACAGAAAATCCTTTTTTGTAAAGCACTGTAACGTGTACCAGATTGAACTTAGAAAATTGGAAATTCGGAACCTGTAAGATTGGAAAATTCTGTCCTTGATCTCAATAGGTACCTTCCTATTAGGTACCTACTACCTATTAGGACATCTGACCCTACTGATTTTGATTTTACAAGACTGACTGATTATTTTTTAGAGTACCTATTTTGGTGTTACTGATACCCTCATCTCCGTCTTCTCAGTCGATTTGATTAACTTTTAGAGCACAAGATAAAATACGTTAAAAGCTGAAATTGTCGTGGTTTTACTCAGAAAAATATCATTGAATATATCTCGAAAAAACATTACTTATGACTCGAAAATTTTAAATACAAATTTTTGAAAAAATTTCCTAATTGAAATCCGTTTTGAGGCATTCTGAAACGAAACGAGTTTAACGCTTTTTCATATATACCTATATATATGTATTTGGGTGTGTGTAAAAATACATATGTATGTGTATATATATCATTCAAAACAATAACTCTCCTCGGGTGAGATAAAAATTTAATTCCTCCAAAAGTCAGTAGATCTAAATTAAAGGATCTGTTTGTTGGCCAGTATTTTCGGAGCACATTAGATTCCTCAAATTTCAAAAAATGTGCTAGGAAAACAATTTAAAATCGTTAAAATTATAATTTTTTGGTAGAATTTTATTCAAACGAGGTTTACTAACTATGAATTAGAACATTAAAAATTGCAGTATCTACAAAATTATGCTAAAAGATTTACTTAAAATTCTTTCAAATTTGCTCAAAATCATAAAAAATTGAAAAACCAAACATTCAATGTCTTTTATTTAATTGAATAATATTATTTAAAACTAGTTTTATGCCATAAAACTGGTAGTTAATAATTTCTTACCCAATGCGCCCAAATGTAAAAACAAAGAAACAATTTAAATCGATAATTTACGAAAATTATCGATCATTCTGCATAACGGATATCGGAATATCCAAAGTTCAATGATACATATTCTGATGCACATTATGAGTATGATCGTACATAGAATTAGTAAGCTACTGAAATAATAACTTCGATAGCAGCTATACTGGATGTTTTCTGAATAATTAAAGTGTACAGGTACATTTGGTAACGAAAATCCTATTTTGCTTACTCAAACACGTCGGACAACATTGACCAGGATGTAACACGGGTTTCTTGCAGTTAACTTTTGGGCATTGCACAGGTCGACATTCCACTACTCCATGCTGTAAATAAAACAAAAGGGAAATCATTAGATTGATTTGCAAAGGGGAAGTTCTTTTGAACCTCCCCTCCCACTTTCAATTCATTTATATTAAATTAATTTCAAAAACTGTAGCTGCATAATTTTACAGTACGAATGTCGAGTTGAAAAACCTATTATTCATGTGATTTACGCAATTCGAACCGTTTTTCTCTTCAAATATTTGTATTTCAACTGAAACAAGAAGACAATCCACAGTAGACAAGAATCATTACATGTCGAAATGAATCTATTTGGCGAAACTTTCAGACAAATCTAATATGTCTATGGGAAAGTAGAGCTTCCTTGCGAATAAGATAATATCCAAATATTTTCCTCAAAGGCAATGTCTCTATAATTTCTATATTATGATTTAAAAAAAAAAAAGTCTTTCATTTATATTGTATTAGTTGAAATGAGAGTTTTGATAGATATTTTTCGCAATAACATAGTATAACATATAATAATTACATAATAATAACATGACATAACATAATAACATATAATACCATCCCTATAATAATTTTCTTCTTCAATAATTATGATAGGAAATCATTATTTGCTATTTATTTGTCTCAGTCTGTCTGAATTTGTTTCGGTGGTCAATTTCTGAAGTCAAATCCATAACCACACCTAGTTTCATTCCGATTTAAATTAATTTTCAGGGGTTGTGCCAATTTTGTCGCTGGCGAATGTCCTAAAACTACGATTTTTCACGATCTAATAATGTAGTTGAGAACAAGTTTTGAGTGATGACACCCTTATAAATTTCATCGAGTACATAGTTAAACTCCATATAACGAAATGATTTTGATGAGATTTTCAAAAATGTGCAGGTAAGGCACAACACGGTATTCACTTACAATGAAACTTCGGTGGTAACGTGTGTGAGAACGCAAACGTGAATTTACTGAGACAGTTTTTCACGTTTTTTAAAAATTTATTTATTTGTTTATTTTTTGTATTTTCTCAAAACTTGAGTAGTTATGAAGGGCTTCGAACCGTAACAATTAATAACTGCGGATGAGATGTGACATATAACTACTCTTCGACTAATGGCTTAAATCTAATTTTCAGAAATTGTGAAGGTTGGCCCCTCAAAGTTTCCCTATCATTTTCATCGCAGCCAAACACGCATGGTACAGAGCGCGCATTCACATTCATGAACAGCCTATTTTTCGCAATATTATTTTACCGTTAAAATATAAAGTAGTTGAGAAGGGCTTAGTTCGACTCACAATGGATTTAATCTAATAATGAGATCCAATGACACACCCTCCTTGTATCCACATCCCAGCCTTGAACCTACTTCCATCTTATTCCGTTAAGATAAATACTATTCGCTGTAACTACGAAAATATTGGTACTCGTGCCGTCAGTGAAGAAGCTTTTGAACGTTTAAAATGGCTGGAATCGGAAATCTTTTAGATTGAAATCTTGATTACTGGATAAGAACGGAGAACTGAGACGGGGGCGATGAACGTTGGGTTGCCTTCTCATTATTTAGGAGCAAGAGTTAGGCAACAATCCGCACGACCGCTCGGCCTTGCGTGCAAGGAAACCTCATCCCTTCGGCTCATTTCATTTGTTCAGGGGTCTGTCTCCTCGTTTCGGTAGGTAATTTATTAATGGCAACTACCAGTCGTTCCCTCAAAAGACCATTTTCTGTAACTCAGCATGTAGGAAAACCAGAACCTCATAAAACGTACCGCTGCCTGGTTTTGGAGGGAAAATTTTTTTAGTTTTTCAGAGTTACGAGGTTACCGTTGAATAACAAGTAAGTAAGAACATAATGTTGTATAGATACACACATACATGTTCACTCAGTAAGGAATCTTCCGTACAGATCACGATATCCATTCTAATAGTAATGGCATTCTCACTAATGTCTACAGCGAATTCGTCTTTATTAATTTAGTATCAATAAACGATGACAGTTGATAGTCAGGAGACACATTTTTATACAACACTTTTTAAATGGTTTTATACTTTACACTTAACCATTTTTGTACTTTATAGGACTTTTTACCAGATTTTTATACACTTTTTATCAATGGAGTTTCATACGGTAAAACTATTAGTTAATTGAGCCACAGATTTTGAATAGTTGGGAGACCGCCATGCACCTGGCCCTTAAAATTGCAAGAGAGAAGCTAAACTGCCTATTGACATCAGCAGCGTCAGAAAAATAAACATCGGCACAAGTTAATTTGTTCTTGCATATTTATTAGGTGAATTTTTCTGTATGTATATGTAAGAACTAACATATCTTTACTACCTAGCGGCTTATGGAATATTTAGATGAATATCGCATTCCATTAATATGGGCATATATATACTTTTTTTTTTAGCAGTTAAATACGCCCTATGTCTATTAATGGATGAGAAAACGATTTCGAATGGCGAAGAACGTGTTGCATGAGCTGAAGAGTCATAAACGACATCGACACATAATATAGTTGTATGCAGAAAAGTATTTACATAATGGATGAATCTCAGTAATTCTTTAAGTGAATAATATGTTTTATTGAACCTTTGTCGATGATATTTTGAACCTATTTAATGAATTCTGAAAAAGTGTATACTCACAACGCAGGAGCAGATATCACAGTCGACTTGCCAAGACGATCCGTCCGCTCGTATCGTATCGTTTACGTTACAAGACTTGATACAGTCGCACACTTCAACCGCAGAAATGCGAGACTCCGCTTCCTTCAGCTGAAGAAAATTACAATATTCCAGATTTATCAACCAGACAAATTAAAAATACCAGGAATATTTGGTATATATATATAAATGTATATTATTATATTGAAGCCACATTGATTTAGCGATCTCAAAAAATCAGAAAAAGAGAAACGATCTGAAATTGTGAGGGTTTCTTGCCCTTCAAGATCAAGAATTAATCATCATCAGTAGTTATTTCTACATGGACATTATTCTAGTTATTCTATACTTCTCATGTTACATTGTTAAAAAAATTTTTATACTTTGCACCAATTGAATAAATTAATAATTATAAAAGTTATTAATATGCAAAATTTGAAAAATTTGTAACTAATTTTTGTTTGGGATTTGCGATAAGACATGGCTACTGTCCTCTACTCTAATATATAATATTTGAATCCACATCAACAGTTTGTATATCTTCATAATTTTTAACAATTGCTTAGGAGTATAGGCTCGTAACACCATAAAAGAGAGACTATGAATGGAAAACGTGTTTTCTTCTACTTGGTGGGAAGGGGAACAGTCCGAGCACCCAACTTTTGCTGTTCAAAGTAGTGGATGCAACAGATGTGTCAAATTTTCTCGATGTGATTGTGGATTCCTGATCAAAGGGTGCATCGGCGGAGGTGAGGAAATAAGGATCACTTTGGTCTTAAGGACTGGCAGCTTGCCAAACTGGGTGAATAAGGCCGTTTCTCATCCTCTCGTTCAATCCATTCGCAGCCAACCCCATTCTTATTTGGAACTGGTCAACCTCGTACTTCATGCCCTTTCTTGAGGTCGCCATCTATTGAACCTTTCCGTCAACGTACCAGAATCACGCAGCATAAGTGAATAGTGCCATACATATTTCCTAAACTAACTTTGTCCAATTCCTTCTGTTAACTGATATACTTGTATATCCAAACAATGGAATACTGGAGCCTAAAATCTCTGTCACAGTTCAATCGCTATCAGAAACTGTTTGATCTTCCATGTTCTGAATGAAGAAAACTCTTGCGCTTATGGACAGAGATGAAAGGCAACAAAAACACTAATAATTACAATCTGTCCTTTTTTCTTTAACCCATTCAGCGCTGAGCTTTCACAATCAAACATCGCGCTTTTCTGAAGGAGAATATACGAAAAAACTGCAAGAGTAGGAATTTCTAGTTTTGCGGGTTTAATATACGCAGTACTTTCAAACAAGTTTTACGATCCGATTCACATACTTGTACTGACGTCATTCCCTCCTACTTACCAGGAAACAGGAATATGTTTGAGCGAGAATACTGTATGGTTGTACTACCATGTCAGTAAGGGTTACGTCAGTGCTGAATGGGCTAAGGCTCATCACGGTCATCACAGTTATATTTACTTATTGTGACTCTCATTTGTTTGACAGAATATATACAATTTTTGTAAAGAGCTAACAAAATGTATTAATATATGAGTCAGCTGGGTGAGAATGGGAGACGGGTATGAAAACTTTAAGATTGAACAATTCATACGTTATCATAATTACGGAGGCTATACCTTGATTCCAATATGTACAAATTTTGAATCTTTAGTACCTAGTTATCATCATATATTCTTATATATAGAACTGAGTTTGTAGATATAAGTTGTAATTGAACTCACCCTTTTAGTGACTTGTCCCAGTTCATTGGAGAGATCCGCTAGCTTGGCTTGGAGGGACATGAACTCCCCGCAGGTGGGACACGACGTGTCCAGTTGAGGACACTGACTAAGGTACCCGTGGGCGCCTCGGATGATCCGCACGTCCTGAAGTGCGCCCTGTAACATGACAACAAAAGTTCAGACTCAGAGTGTAACAATTGTGCATACAAGTTTGCGGCACAGATAATGGTGTTTTTAAGATTTTTATTGGACGATGTGATGCATAAATTCTTTGCTGACATTTACTTGATATCATTAGTTATCAACATGTAAATGACAATATTGTATTATGACGATTTAAGATGAATTGACACTAAAACCATTCTATGTCTAGAATCGCACAAATCAAACTTTATCCAAGTTCTAATAGCCGATATGACCTATCTGCATCAATGTCCCGTCGACTTAACCAGATAGTAATTGCGAATTATGAGTAGCATTAACAATTTTTATTTTCATTTGTATAGAATATTATCAATAATCCATAGGTACGTCATGTTCTCATTGCCGCCTCCAAGGGTAATGGTTTGTCTAGGTTAGCGCCGAAATTAGTTGATGTAATTATTTCCAAGAATCATTATCAATATGTCCATGTTGGTTATAACTATGGCTACCAGTGCCCAGAAACATCAGAGATTTCTTGTTAAGTCTTATCCCTCGACTACTAACATCCGCTAGAAGCTCTTGTAACTCATAATTCTTTTCACCAGCGTATTTTTATCATTTTCTCATTAATTTTTTATTTTAATGGTGAAGTCAAGTCATTCTGGATTGGTTCTGACACCTAGTGAGTATCATTCCTACTTTTCTCAAGCCATCCATCAACAGTTTCCACTTCAACGAAGCTGCAAAGTTTAAGCTGTCAAAATGTGGGTCAGTAGTCTACTATTATACAAGCTTTGAAATCGGCCTTATAATACTTGCTGCTGATATTTCAAAAGAAAAAGGGCTTGCCTGAAATTTTCTGCTGATAGTGTAAAATTTCAAGGGTTAGATTGAAGAAGGGTCTCCGGGGTGACGTATACCAACAACGAGAAGAGGGGAGCTTGTTGCTGACTGCCATAGGTGTTATGTAGGTACAACATAGCAACGTTATGACAAGCTTAAATGATTCGACAGAACCTCACGTAGTAAGTTTTCCCATGAAATAGTAGTCTGTGACTAACAGACAGAAATGTTTCATTACAAGAACATGGTCCTGTGAATATTTTGGTTTTAACCTTTCGATGGTGGCTGCAGAAGCACTGTGCTTTCTCTGTTCGAAACCTATGAATTGTGATTCCCAAAATCTTTTCCGCTTTCTATGACTCTCAGTACCTATAAATCTTTTTTTTTTTTTACAATATTTAAAATGTTTAAATATACAATAACTTTTCATTTCGGTTAATAACTATTTTTATTCAATGGTTTTTGTGGTATTCGTGAATAAATTACACATCATATTTAGACCAAAGGTATCTGTAAAATCGATTTATTCATTCAGAAAAACCTAAGGAGAACAGTCCTACCAGCACCCTGACAGAAATGACCACCCTCGCTGAATACTAATGTTCCAGTTATGGTTTATGGTCAGGGTGGGCAAAAAGCACCACGGCAGTTATTTAAGCAACCTTGGAAACTGATTACCTACATTCCTTACTGTTCTTTCTTCCACCTCCTAAATGTGCGTTAGCATGGTTCAAACTAAGACTATAAACGTTGCGCTTCTATATATAAAATGTAAAAAAAAGAAGTTTTATCATTTAATAATGATTAACAGGACGTTTCAATTTGTTTTCGTCACGAAACGAGCGTCACGTCACGGTGGGGATTTCTATTGATTTTCACGTACAACCAATGCGTTACTAGGTAAGTGACCCCTTAGTTTTCATAGCAGGAAAATCGTTAGCCACTTTTCGGAATGCTCTCATTTATCACAGCATCTCATAATCCCTAAGCCTCTGTAGTATCAAGGAAAGCTGATTTATTACGCTCAGTTATAAACTAATATTGCTAAGTAACCATAATGAACTAATAATGTGTAAAATTAATCATTATTAAATGATCTGACTGTAGAACCGTAGGTCTACCGTCCGTTATTTTTTTTCATTCAACATCGATTGAATCCAGCAAATACAAACCCTTTTACCAACAATTTATTTCAAAATTCCATGACAAACCCCCACGTCATTTCCCGCCACGAATAAATAAATTATTATCCATCTACTGAATTGTCACAGCATGAAGAATCGAACATGCGTGCGGATCAAACTTCCGAACAGGGATCGGTAGGAAGCTTCGTTGCTTGACAGGTTCATCGACCGACTTTCCACGAACGCGATCTAATTCGTACGTCTGATTTATTATTAGCCGCTTCCTCGCTCAATCTTTATTATCCTCGGTTATTGTAGTGTCAATCATTCTTTCAGCATTGTATTCGCTATTCTACATTTTCACACGTCCACTTCTGATTGAAGTTGTTGTTTGTTGTTTAAATGATTGAGAAGTTTCTATCGTCGTCGAGCAATGGCTTATTACATAAACTTGAGTATTGATAACCCTTCAGTCAAAATTAGCTGGCAGGTAAAAGAAAATAATGTTTGTCAAGTTGGGTCTGGCGCATAGATGGCACATCTCGTATCCGTAAGTGTTGCTAATATATATAATTGAAATGTTTTAAATGCAAAACGTTAGAAGATAATGAATGTATTTTCTCCATGAAAATGTCGATGAAATCGAAAGAAAGTTGAAAAAAAAAAAAAAAAAACGTGCTTGTAAAAAGGATTTCAGGTTTGCACATGTGCAGCAGTTAATAATGATAATATCGTAATCGAACTTATTGCGAGTACTTAGATCGTCTTTTCCTAGTCACTCTTCGAATTTGAGCGTGCTCGGACGAACAGGCCGTGAGAAAGTTAAGTTTGAAGGATTTTAGGCTTGCGTATGCGCAGAGTGAAGTATTGATTTATGAACGATGAAACTGATAGGGAACCATCTACAGCCTAACTTACAGATTCCTCGAAAATTTATCAAAATCAAATGTTAACTGTGGAAAATAAGCTTGGTAAAGGATTTACTGACATACTATCGAAACGTTAGTTCTTTAGAATGGTATAAAACGTAAAACGCGAGAGGAAACTGCCATCCCTCGAAAATGAAATAAACGCTTCCGCTATCTATCGATAGATTGGGAAGCAACAATACAAAAACGAAATAATACATCAAAAGTTTGTTTATTATCAAATGATTCAAGATGATATTTAGTTTTATATGTTAAATTTTGTTCAGGAATATAATAAAAATGAACGAGTATATAAATTTTTTGTGGAGTCCAATTGCCATTAACGAGTATTTATTTGATATTTATTAATTTTTTTACAACGCCAAACAAAATAAATATCTAACTCAAATGGTTCTGAAGTACCTTGGTTTTACTAGTTCGCCTATATTTTGTCACCAGAAGTTTTATTTTGTCGCTATAGATAAAATTAATAAAAAATAAACAAAAAATAACGGTTTTTGCAATGAATATGATAACATCTCAACGTACTCAAGAAACGAAGAAACACACAATAAATATTAACACAGAAATAAGCATTTATCACATAAAAAGTGAATATAAATGTCATTTTCCTATACTTGAATGCCATAAAGTATTCCGTAGTCCAAGTTGTAATGAAAGCACTTTCACACAACTCCACTAATGGTAACTTTATAATTAGCATGCCACTCTATTTTATAAATTCTCATACGCTTAAGAGCACTATGTGTGAGGTTGCTTTGCTAATTGAATAAAATATTCAATGACAGAGTAGAATATTGTGGAGGTTGTGAGTTCATTCTATCTATTGGTACTAAGTAAATCACCGTTTCAATGAAACGCTAACTTAATTTCAAAGGGGTGAAACTAACACCAAAATCAATAGAATGAGGCATTTTGATTCTATTTTGAATTTTCTCAGTATTAGGCTAGTTTTTGGGACCACTAGAAAAAATAATAGTTGCAAATATACCAATTTAAATTATGAAGAACAAAGTCCAAGTTTGATTATTTCATTTAAGGGGATCTAAGTTATCCACATTCAGACAGTGATTTTTAGGAAATTTCGATTTAAACTTTCTTCTGAAATGTATCTTTCATACTCACAAGATCCCTGAAAAGTTTCAAGGATTTTCAAATCATTAATATTTAATTTAATTAGCAAAGTAACCTCACTTAGACTTCACATAAGAGTATGCAATTTTAAATAATAAAGAAGTAAGTATGCTAGTTAAAAAGTTACCATTAGTGGAAATGAGTGGGGGTTACCACCACCACTAAACCCAGACGGAACACAATTAATATTTTTAATTGTACCATATAATCAATAATATTAATATCTGAAAATAGCGTTCTGATCCACAATCACCGAATTACGATTGAAGTGCACGGAGAATGAAAAGGAAATCGATGTACTCTCAGGGTGATGGATGGAAAGTGGTAATCTGATAAAAAGGGGTTCGTTGCTGGTGGAGAGGGCTAAAAGGCCCGGAGTACATCAACCCCTTGCAGCAAGCCTCAACCACTGGGTCAGCTGGTCGATGTGAGACAGCTGGGCTCTCTTCCAAAACACAAATGAGAAAAAAACAAAACTACATTGAGAGGCGAGAGGAGAGAAAGGAAAAAACTGAAAAAAAAAAGTCTCGGATTTTTTCCGACTACACTCGAGGTTTTCAGCGACCCATTATTTTCCCCTCTGCCAACGAATCTCTCGAACACGCAGAATCACTCAGCTAGAGTGTGTAGCCTTCAGGAATTAAAAAGTCCAGTCATGCAGCATGACCCCATGAGCGAATTTCTGAAGAAATCTTCGACATTTCAGTCGCTATTGATCGTGTAGAGAAATTTTAGTTTATGATTTTGATAGACAAACATGGATTTCACAGAGTAAACTCATCAGTTGTGATTACATTTTTTTTTTTTTTTTTTTTTAACAAGCACGTACTACCTACGTTTTAAACAGCATGGTTCTAGGATTAGTTATACGGGGATACTTCCATAAGAGTAGTTCAATCTGAATTTGGACAATGTTTCATGCAAATATTACCGATTTTTACAACTAGCGAACGGCATTATTTCGATTTTTGACTGATTTTTCAACTTTGAAATTTTTGAAAACTTGATACATATTCTTATAGGAAATTTTACGCTAATCCCGAATATACCACATGTTAGTATGCTGAAAAAATTATTTCGCACAACAAATCGCAAAAAAACAGGATACTTTGACATTTTTGACTACATTTTTGAAAATTTCAACCCGAAGATGTAATCCGATCGTGCTGGCCAACGAACTTGAACTATCGTTTTGTTTCCTCAACATTTTACAATTTGTTTGAAGTTTCTAGCTCAATTCTACGGACAGTTATCGTCTGGAATGACACATACATACATACATTTAAAAAATGCGTTTAACTTCAGAATATGATTCAGAATAGCCTGAAACGGATTTCTGCATAAAAAGTTCTCAAAAATTCACATTCTACAAATTCTGGCGAGAGCAATAGCTTAATTTTCTTCAAAAATTCGCCAAAAAAGAAATTGTCTAAGCTTAAGCTTACCAAACCATAGTTATGAAATTGTAAATTTCAATAGGCACATTTTTTAAGCACTGATTCGAATATTGACTATTCTACCAAATCACGATTCATGTGATGGCTCTTGAGCTGGTTAGTGAAAATAATAATGAACTGTAGCCTGGATAGTATTAATTCAAATTCAGTTCATTGTAAACCAACATAACCAGTGATAAATCTCGAAAGCTCTCTAGGAGGTACGAGTGCCTACTCATTGGATGAGCGGGTTTCAAGAGCTCCCCGTTTCAACAACGTCGCGTCTACAAGTGGTGCTTAGGACTGGACAGCCAAATGTCAGAGTTCGAACCGTTCACCAGAGACGGGGATATTGTCACCTACCCGTCCTCCAACGAGCCTTAACAACCGGAATCAAGTTTTCACGCTTCCATTCTGTTTAAGTCTTCTGAGAGCAGTTGACGGGTTGAAAATAGCTTAACAACCGTTTCCCCTCCATGTGTCCCAGACCTTTGCCAACGGTTTTCACGTCAATGAAAAGCGTGTGTTTAACAATGTTGCGTGAAGGTCAAAAGTCAACCAATCACCCGGCGAATTGTTTCCATCTCGCTTTCGTAGACAATAGCCCGTATAGAAGCAATTATCTTTCTGTAAAAACGTGTTATGGGTAAATTCTTGTATTTCGTTGGACATCCGTTATCATAGTATTTCTAAATTCTTCTTACCTGTTCGTTTGACAGACCAACTCCTCCTAACCACCTAATTTCCCATAGTCGTACACAAAAACAATCACAAAACTTTGTTGATAATCATTGCTCATCTAGACGGATGTCCGAGATGGAGAAATAAATGACGATTGTTATAACAATAGAACATTGTGGTCTTGGCTTTTTATGAAATATTAAAAAATCTCGAAAACTTAAGGAGTAAAAGGGAAGTTTGGTCGTTATATTTAGATACAAAATGGTTCAATGAATCGAACGTGATCACGGAGAAGACTGTACGACCAACTGATTACACTATAGAACTGTGTGTTTGAAAGGAAAGAAGCAGCAACACGCCTGTGAATCGCAAAGCAACTTTGACGTGTAGGAAAGCTGAAATTCTGTTGATTCGGCTCGATCTTATTCGGTTTCTAGGTATAACTGTCAACGCTGTGTGATGCTTGACTGTACATGCAGGCCAGGGATCTGTGCAGAAGGGCTAACTAATACAGAAATAAACCTTTGTTTTTGTTTTCAATATGATGGTAGTTATTCCTCCTGTATTAGCATACATTCGTATAGCAGTACAGCAGTTCGCGAGTGGGGTAGTGGAGAGCTAAAAGCTTCAACGAACTAGTTTGTGAGGTACCTATTGATTTTTGTGTCAGGCACAGGGTACCTGGATACCTGAAAATGTCATTGTAAACAGCAGAGTACTTCTTCGTGCTTCGACGGTTTTGTTAAACATTGTCTGTTCAAATAGACCCGGAACCGAACTGTTCCGGGAAATAAGAGTCCGTATGATTCTTTGAAATTTATAAACAAAAGTTAACAAAAAAAGTTAACAAAAGTTGACTATCCAAAAGCAATTATACGAGAACCTTTCATTTCACCTGTCTTATCTTGTGGACACATAAAAATTCACAGAATGTTTGTTATTACTATTGAACGGAATAGAACGCGTTCGTGTCAAGTCATGATAACCCCACACACTTCCTGTATAATCCACTCTCACAAATTACGTCGGAAGTAGGTAATATTCTTTTGAAGGTATCAAGGGATGAAACGGGTTCATTATCAGTGTTCCGAGTATAGGTAGTATCAGCTCCATAACACTGTACCCCACTCAAAGGCTGAAGTTATTCAGTTTCATTTCACCAATAATGAAAGAAAAATGATTCATATAGGTTTTTTCTTATTGAAATGAAAATACACAGCAAGTTATTACACAATGCTTATTATTTTTCTGGTTAGATAAACCTTAGCCTAGATAAACTTTTATCACACGAACACGATTTATCTACGCCCTAAAAGTGAAAAACGTCACAAATTTTGTCACGGAAACGGGCTAAAGTAGAGGCGGATCTAATTTCTTTGCTATTAACCTATGAAGTTAAAATTTGGAATGTAGGCCCCTTGAGACGTTTTGAAACGAATCGTAAAGCCTGAAACTTCCTAGATCAGCTGGGTGAGCTAATATTTTTGTTTTTCAACCTATGAAGCTACAAATTGAAATGAAAAAACCTTGGGAAATTTAGAAACGAATCGTAAAGTCAGAAGCTCCCCAGATCAGCTGGGCGAAGCTGATTTCTCTGCTATTCAACCTTTTAAAATAAAATTTGAAATGGACGCTTGGAAACGAATCTTAGGCAGGTTCAAAGATAGATACTTAAAATATTGATTATATTTTTTCAAACTTCGTAAAGAACCTGATCAGCATTAGTTTAGATAGGTAGGGAGTAGAAACAGGTACTCCCTAGGATGAATGAATAAGTTATATAATAGTCTTGACAAATTTTCCCTGTACATGAAACTATTGCAAATGGCTCTAAAAATTTGAATTTAATTTTTTTAAATTTAAAACTATTCTCCATGGTTATTTATATATATATATATCGTTGGTGATATGAAAAAAGGGTGAATTCCACATTTTAACGGGAAAAAACTTTTTTTCACAAACAATCATGTTTTTAATAGTAGGTATATTAACATGAAAAAAGTAGAAGTCGTAGCAAATGTATTTTCAAGGTAAACCAAACTTAGGACTTCGACTTTTTCACCTATTAGAAACAAGATCGTTGGTGAAAAAAAGTCATTTTCCATTAAAATGTGGTATTCGCCCTTTTTACAAATCACCAACGATATATATATATATATATATATATATATATATATATATATATATTTATATATATATGTTTTATTCCGGACGATAACTCGCCTCAAGAATGACATAAAAATCCAGCATTCCATAACAAAGGATGAGTTCGTTGGTCAGCACTTTTTTACCACATTAAATTGATCAAATTTCAAAAATCATGCTTTAAAAACATCAAAAATGGGAAGAAACGGATAAAAATCGTGAGAATTATATTTTTTTTAAGAGAAAGAGAGAGAAATAGGTATTCGCGCACGCACACGCGTACCTGATACTGATTGTCCTGCCCAAATTAAGCCTAGGGAGGCACGATTCCTGAATATATCTTGCACATGAATTCACCACGAGCCGATATACAGAAAATAGAGAAATCATGATTGTTCAAAAAGTGGAGGGAAATGATTTTAATATCCTGAACTAATGCAACGAATTGGACGTTGGAAGCATGTGACCACTACGCACTATGTAGAGGAGATGACCAGAGCCAAAACCTTTTTAACCATCCAAATGTACAGATATGTATATCGATAGCTGCAATGCAAAGACCAGTAATAATTGAACCAACTCAAGGTATTTTTAATCTCATGAACATCAGATAATCTGTTCCCTATTCCTCATGCCAAATATAAATATGAACCTTTTGCGTTACTTAAGAACGTATTTTCCTCGAAACAGGAGTTTTGAGACTAACTTCGTGTTTACTGGCATATTATCTGAATTTGATAGTAACTTACGGAGTTTCAACCACCTTGTAATTACCAACAGGAATTTAGACTGAATTCGAATGTAACTTACAGGTATTTACATCGTGTTCTGGAGGTTCCTAACTTGCAGGTTTTTACAAATGATCATAGAGTAGGTATAGGTGAAATATCGATATCCTCTTTTTCGGTCCCATTCATTTCCAAAAGTGAACCAACAGGGTTTTGCACAGTGGCTAAATATATTGCTATCAAACTTTGACTACGTCCAACTGCCTACTCATGATGAATATCACGATTCGAGAACTTCCTACGGGTTCGTCCGAAAACAGCCGAGAAACGGCAACCGCGTTCCGTCCACCACGACCCAGATTCAATTCATTGTTTTCTAGGATCGTTTGATGTCACGTAACTGGCGTTCCTTTACTGTCCCTTGACATGCACCCGGATCAATCCGACAGTGGTCACTGCGGATCACTGGTTCTGCCCAGTTCCTTCAACGCTCCAAATCGATTGTATTGGGTTGTACGGCGATTGTACTCATCCTCAGTACCTAATGATATTGGTAGATGATTGTAAATAATTTAATCAGTTTCCACGGTTATTTTACAAGTAAATTAATGTTCCGTGTTACATTTATGTTTTTAGCGTGAAACAAATTTTTATCAGGACCAATTGCTTAAAAAAATAAATAAATGAAATACTACCTATATTGCGAGACCAATTTGTGTTTCACAAAAATAGCGTGAAAACAGTCGTTGCCTGAATCATTTCGAGAATAACAGCATTCGGAAGGGAGTCTTTCTGGTACAAGAAGCGAAAGAAATGACAGACACCCTCCTGATCAGCCGAGTGAGTTAAAATTTCCCATTTTCACCCTAGGATGTTGAAATTAGGTTAGGAGTCTCTATGAGACTTTTTGCAGTCGTCCCATGAACGAAACCGTCCAAACCGTAGTCTCCGAGATAAGGCGAGCACATGAATGCTAACTGGATCTTTTGTTTTTTTGCACGGTTTTGTGACAACCGCGACGACCGTAGAAGTGACGTTTAGCGTGACTTAAAGCTTGAAGTTTATGAAAATTAAATGGCTGAACCATTGAAGTCAAAGGCAGCCAGTATTTTAGTGTTTGTTACTCTGTGCTGTCCAACTGACATTCCGATTATACCTTGGTTCCAAATCGGACAACCAAGGTAACAAATAAATCAGCCAATTAAAATCAGAACAAATGCAGTTGAGTATAGCTGAAAATATTTTTTAGCATTCGCTAAAAATGAGAAGTTGTTTGTGAGCGGTACCTACCTATAGTTTCTTCATACCCGTCAACTGAACATATTCTTCATTCAAAATGAAATATCCGGTATCATCCAGGCAGTATGATTTCCATCTGTACTTCCAATAAATTTAGCAATAGAGGTAGGTGCTCCCATTGAGATCTTAACATTAAAACGATCTCTTCGTCCGTCAGTTGCTCTGAGCTGAACTCGCCAAACCTCTCACGCCGGAACCCTCCTTTCCACATATAACTGTGATATGTCTATCAAAAGCTTCGTCCATATCCCCTCCATTAATCAACCCTTCATTGAAAAGCCGAAGCAGGCGATTGGGTTCATCCATTATCAAAAAATGGTAGAATGATATACTTATTTGATGCGGTAATTACATGATACAGACTACTATGTGACGATTTATTTTATTTTTTATTCAATAGTTTGAGCCGCGCCTCAACCAGAACGGTCATATGTATGACGTTATATTATATATATATGATAAGGTAAGATCATATGAATATGAATGTAAAAGTAAATCGAAAATGTAACACAGGACTGAGACACCAACAAGAAGTAAATAAGTAATGGTACTGTTCATAAAGAGTCAGGTTAGGTAGCTCAACACGGTGTGAACTCGTTGTGGAGAAGCCGTCATGGAAGAACGTAGGATTGCGGTTTTGCACGGCGTGTGATGACGAGACGCCCGGCTGTTTGTACGTCGCGCATGCGCATTAACCATTTCGCTGAATACGGTACCGTAGTAGGCCGCCTCTTGGTGGCTGCAAAAAGTCTCATGACACCAGCGGTTAGGCACTAGGTTAAAAAAAAATATTTTAATTATTTTTGTATTAAATTGTTTTAAGCTCAGCACAAATTGGGTACACAAATCTTGGATACAAGCTTCTCTCAAACGTTTTATTTGAACGCCTTCTTCTATTTGTAGGAGGATAGCAGAGATTGGTTGGAGGATACGAAACTGGGTTTACGCCCGGAAGGTCAACAATCGACCGAATCTTCAGCCCGACACTGGAGGAAAAGAAACCGAATTTTGGATCGGTAGGTATTGTCCGTTTTTAGAATACAGAGCTGTATCCGACAGTATGAACAGGCATCGCTTGTATCTGGCTATGGATGAGCTTGGAATTACAAATAAGTTGATCAGGATGGTCACAATGAGCATGGCTGAAATAAAAAGCGTTATCAGCGTAAAACAGATCCTGTCAGATCCTCTTGAAATCGGAAATGGTATGCTCCTAGGTGTCACTGTGTTTACTGTGGCACTAGAGATTGATGTGGGTCTCCGAACAAGAGGTACGATTTACCAAAGAAGTGTGCTAATTATAGCTGATTATGATTGATATTATTACTGAAACAAATCCAGACCTGTAGAGAGCAGTTATCGTACTTGAGAGAGCAAGCCAGGATATGGGATTGGTGATAAACGAAACAGAAACATTGTATATGACAGCACAACCAGCCCACAGAGAAAATATACCTTCTAAGGTGGATAGATATCAATTTGACAATGTGTATCAGTTCAAATACCTTGGATCAACGGTGACATGCAGAAATTACACAACTAGAGAGATCAAACTGCGATTAATGGCTGCAAACCGAGCGTACTTTGCGTTGATCAGTCTCTTCATGTCTAGGCTTCCCGCCAGTGACACCAAGTTTACTCTTATAAAGTGACGGTGCGTCCAGTGCTAACCTATGCCTCTGAAAAATGGCCCCATATCATAACGAACTAAATCACTCGCGACGAAGTTGTGAAAACCCATTTCAAAACGGAAGTTAGTGAAAAAGTTGTCTATTTCCACGAAAAATAAAGAGTTACAATGTTAAATCGATTTCGACGGTTAGGCCATCATCAGTAACAAACAATCACTTTGTTTGTGTAATTATTGTTTAGTTATTGTTTGTTACTGATGATGGCCTAACCGTCGAAATCATTTTAACATTGTAACTCTTTATTTTTCGTGGAAATAGAGAACGTTTTTCACTAACTTCCGTTTTTCCCTATCTTAAATTGACACTAAACTGCTTCATAGGTTGAAACGACAATTTTTACAGAGAGTAATTGGTCCGATACGTGAAAGAGGAAGATGGAGGCACCGATTCAATTCGGAATTACAAGAGTCATTTAACGATCCTCCTGTCTCCCGTGTTGTTAAATCTGGCAGACTTCAATAGGCTGGCCATGTGGTCAGAATGGCAGACGGGGCGATCCCCAGAAAACTCTTATGGGATGACCCAGGAGGTCAGAGAAGTCGGGGTCGACCGAAGGTCAGATGGTTAAGTGGAGTTGAGAAAACCTGAGAATCGTTGGGCAAAGAGAGACGGCAGCAAAGGATCGAATGTGTAATTATAAAGGCGGCCAAGGTTCCTAATGGATTGTAGCTCCAAAGAAGAAGAAGATTATTTGTGCACAGAAATTTTCAACTACTCCAGGATCAAAATTATGGTAATACGATTTTTGACATTTTCATGTCTTTGCTTTGGCACATAAACTAAAAAAACGTCACGGAAAATAATTGCTCACGAAAATTGCTCACGAAAATTGTCCCAAGTGGCCACAACGATGATTATGACCATCAGAAATGACGTTTTTACCTAATGATCCCACGATTCTGAGATTTGGTATGTGGGCCCTTGAGGGACTTCTGAACACAACTGACCGATCCCAAGTCAGCTGAGTGGCTCTAGAAACCAGTTTTTTCCCTAATGATCCCACGATTCTGAGATTTGGTATGTAGCCCCTTGAGGGACTTCTGAACACAACTGACCGATCCAAGATCAGCTGAGTGGCTCTAGAATCCATTTTTTTCCCTAATGATCCCACGATTCTGAGATTTGGTATGTGGGCCCTTGAGGGACTTCTGAACACAACTGACCGATCCCAAATCAGCTGAGTGGCTCTAGAAACCAGTTTTTTCCCTAATGATCCCACGATTCTGAGATTTGGTATGTAGCCCCTTGAGGGACTTCTGAACACAACTGACCGATCCCAAATCAGCTGAGTGGCTCTAGAAACCAGTTTTTTCCCTAATGATCCAACGATTCTGAGATTTGGTATGTAGCCCCTTGAGGGACTTCTGAACACAACTGACCGATCCAAGATCAGCTGAGTGGCTCTAGAATCCATTTTTTTCCCTAATGATCCCACGATTCTGAGATTTGGTATGTGGGCCCTTGAGGGACTTCTGAACACAACTGACCGATCCAAGATCAGCTGAGTGGCTCTAGAAACCAGTTTTTTCCCTAATGATTCCACGATTCTGAGATTTGGTATGTAGCCCCTTGAGGGACTTCTGAACACAACTGACCGATCCAAGATCAGCTGAGTGGCTCTAGAATCCATTTTTTTCCCTAATGATCCCACGATTCTGAGATTTGGTATGTGGGCCCTTGAGGGACTTCTGAACACAACTGACCGATCCCAAATCAGCTGAGTGGCTCTAGAAACCAGTTTTTTCCCTAATGATCCCACGATTCTGAGATTTGGTATGTAGCCCCTTGAGGGACTTCTGAACACAACTGACCGATCCCAAATCAGCTGAGTGGCTCTAGAAACCAGTTTTTTCCCTAATGATCCAACGATTCTGAGATTTGGTATGTAGCCCCTTGAGGGACTTCTGAACACAACTGACCGATCCAAGATCAGCTGAGTGGCTCTAGAATCCATTTTTTTCCCTAATGATCCCACGATTCTGAGATTTGGTATGTGGGCCCTTGAGGGACTTCTGAACACAACTGACCGATCCAAGATCAGCTGAGTGGCTCTAGAAACCAGTTTTTTCCCTAATGATTCCACGATTCTGAGATTTGGTATGTAGCCCCTTGAGGGACTTCTGAACACAACTGACCGATCCAAGATCAGCTGAGTGGCTCTAGAAACCAGTTTTTTCCCTAATGATCCCACGATTCTGAGATTTGGTATGTAGCCCCTTGAGGGACTTCTGAACACAACTGACCGATCCAAGATCAGCTGAGTGGCTCTAGAATCCAGTTTTTTCCCTAATGATCCCACGATTCTGAGATTCGGTATGTGGGCCCTTGAGGGACTCCTGAACACAACTGACCGATCCCAGATCAGCTGAGTGGCTCTAGAAACCAGTTTTTTCCCTAATGATCCCACGATTCTGAGATTTCTTATGTGGGCCCTTGAGGGACTTCTGAACACAACTGACCGATCCCAGATCAGCTGAGTGGCTCTAGAATCCAGTTTTTTCCCTAATGATCCCACGATTCTGAGATTCGGTATGTAGCCCCTTGAGGGACTTCTGAACGCAACTGACTTATCCCAGATCAGCTGAGTGGCTCTAGAAACCAGTTTTTTCCCTAATGATAAGGAAATAATAAGAAAACACACATGAAAATGTCCCAATGTGTTGCAGACTCGTATGCAAGCATTTCTGATGATTTCCGCTTACTTTACTAAGTTTACATCAAAATTATGGTTTAACTTAGAGTAATTTTCCCTAATGATCCCACGATTCTGAGATTTGGTATGTGGGCCCTTGAGGGACTTCTGAACACAACTGACCGATCCCAGATCAGCTGAGTGTTTCACGTACAACCCAGCCGTTGCTAGGGGAATGGAACTTCCGCCGTTTTCATTTTTCGTTCTACAAACCAATGTTGAGATTTCAAACAAGTATATTGCAGTTTTTTTCGATTTTTAGCGAATTTTCGTAGCGCCAAGCTTTGATCATTTACTGGATAAATGGGGCTCAATATTAATTATAGAAGAATGATTTGCGTAGAAGGGCTATCTATACAGAAATAATAAACCTTTGTGTAATAATTAGCTGCGTTTTTTTTTTTTTCAAAAAACATTTGTTAAAATTTCAATTCTAAGAAAAAATGTTGTCTGACATTAATATGACCATATAAAAAATGTGGGATACTTTTTTTTGTTGAGATATTTTCATTTTCCTTAAAAACTTGTTGAAAACTGGTTGGTTTCACCTCACGTTTTTCCCAATAGTCTATGAATCACAAAAATGTACATATTTTAGCGAATTTTTGAAGAAAATTAAGCAATTGCTCTCGCCTCAAAATTTGTAGAATGTGAATTTTTGAAAAACTTTTATGCAGAAATCCGTTTCAGGCTATTCTGAATCATATTCTGAAGTTTAACGCATTTTTTTAATGTATGTATGTATGTATATATGTATGTATGTATGTATCATTCCAGACGATAACTGTCCGTAGAATTGTGCTAGAAACTTCAAACAAATTTTAAAATGTTAAGGACACAAAACGAAAGTTCAAGTTCGTTGGCCAGCATGATCGGATTACATCTTCGGGTTGAAATTTTCAAAAATGTAGTCAAAAATTTCAAAATAGCCTGTTTTTTGCGATTTGTTGTGCGAAATAATTTTTTCAGCATACTAACATGTGGTATATTCGGAATCAGCGTAAAATTTGATATAAGAATATGTATCAAGTTTTCAAAAATGTCAAAGTTGAAAAATCAGTCAAAAATCGAAATAATGCCGTTCGCTAGTTGTAAAAATCGGTAATATTTGCATGAAACATTTTCAATCACCAAATATCATTTATCACGAGTATTTTTGCCATTCAATTGGTTTTGAACGATTTCTTTATACTGAAATTGCTCAAATTTCAATACAATTTAACATATTATAATACGATAGATAATTCAAGAAAATTCGCTCATATGGTCATGCTGCATGACTGGAACTTTTTAACTATAATATTTTATGCTGGCTGCAATGGCAAAGACATTTTTATGTTTTTGATAGTTCAGCAGTTTGAAGGTACGATATTCAACCGTTTACATAATACCAACCATCGAAGAAATATAGATAATACCACGTGGAGTCTCGAAGATTTAGTCCCTGCACATGATAGTAAAAAAAGAAATCCCCATATATTCTTAAAGTATATATAACTGAACATATGAATTTCGTAACTCGGCAAGGCGCAGCTAGTTGCACCTCATTCCAACAGATTCCCATACGCCAATGATATACCTATACCTCCTTATTATACCGTAGGTCTAATGGACGCTCGGATTCTTCAGATTACATCGAACAAAATACCTTACCCAGATATGAGTTTAGCTTGATGGAGTTTAACCCACGAATTCTCAGGGAGATGGCGTATTCTCCACATTAGCAACTGTAAAGCTCAAAAATAGATAATCCTAGCCAGAGTGATACAGATGTACTAGATGCAAATTGTCAGTCGTAAAAGGTTTCCTTCGATTACTGTCAAAAGTCTTGAAAACATACATCATTCGCATTCGACTGCCGGTAGGTAGGTACTTCCCAACAAATCGTTACTTTCTTCTGTATTTTTCCCCCTCTTCGAATCACAGCGAGAAGCTTGAAAGTGACTGGGGATCTAGATAAAATTTATCAACCCCCCATTCTCAAGACGGTTCCCTGAAACCTTCGTGATTATCAGTAAGAAGAGGAGGAAGGGACCCACCAATAAATAGGATCTTAACAGAAGGGAAAAGAAAACTCTCCCTTGTAGCGTGACCCCCGCTATGTCGTTTTCCTTTTACAAGATATACAGCCCTCCCCGTTTTATTAGGGACAGTCAAATGTAAATCACTTTATTTCTGTACCCAACAACGGCCTTTAACCGTAATAGCCGATAGCTCGTAAATGACAGGACGGAAGGGCGAAAAGGGGGTTCTCGTTACCGGGATAATTAAAAAGCCTTATAGAGAGCTTTTACGGTTGGAGCCATGTTCGGGCGCCAGGACTGACGTCGGTTTTCGAGTAAAAACAAGTGCTAGGCAAAATGAGATCTAGGTACAGAACAATCCGACATTATTATCTAATTTGCGCATTCATAATTTATTGGCATTTTCATATCTTTACTTTGGCACACTGTGTGTGTGTCTGTGCGTGCGTGCGAGCGTGCGTGCGTGCGTGCGTGTCGTTCTAGACGATAACTCTCCCTAGGATTGATATAAAAATGCCGTTCTTGAGCAAAAGAGTCGAGCTTTCCAAACAAAAGGATAAGTTTGTTGGCCAGCATTTATTGAGCACATTAAATTGGCCAAATTCCAAAAGTTTGCTACAAAAAAACAACACTAAAAATGGCTAAAAACGTCTAAAAATCGTTTAATTCACAATTTTAGTAGAATTTTAGCCAAAAGAAGTTTATCAACGACGAACTAGAACATTAAAAAATCATGCAAATATTTATGCTGAAAAGTACACTTCAAGTTCATTAATATTTGCCGAAAATAAGATAGAAACTGCCAAATAAATCTAAAATCCGAAATCTGTTTGGAATTGCAGAATGTTATTTAGAACGTGTTTTGTGCCATGAAATTGTTAGATAATTGAGTCTTTTCACTCAAAGTCCCCAACTTCCAAAACAATGTAACTTTATTATTGACGATAATTTATGAAAATTCGCTGATTAAGACCTTGCTGCATGACTGAAACTTTTCGTTACTTTTTGATTCCGAGTCTATATATTGTTTTAACTTTCGGGAGATGAAAAATTTTCTTTCTCCGAAATCAAAATTTCCACTCGTCTTTCAAGTTTTAATCCATTCTGAACAACTTTGGTTCCGTGTCTGTTTCTCTGTCAGTGGGTAGGTGTGTCTGTCCGTGTGTACTTGCCACACGCTTAACTTCTAGTTTTCATCCGGCTTCGATGAAACTTCTAGGAAAAATACAATCAATTTAATCATCCCATAGAAGTTTCATTACAATATTATCGAAAGCTGCAGTGCATGCGCGAATATGAAATCCTTGCACCCAGCATAACTTCTACATTTTCAATTTGACTTCGATGAAATTCTGGGCATAAGCGAGTTTAGCTGAGAATGATCTCCTATAAATTGTATCACTTGTAAATTAATGGTTTCCATTGCGCATTCACAAACGTAAGATCCAACAGCCGTCGTTTTCTCATGGCCTGGCTCAAATTCAGAAGGGTTGGGAAATGTTAATTTTATCACCTCGCACGAATTACATCACGATCGTATTATTAGTAGATGTTGCGGAAAGTTAAATTCAATGGGGTTTACATGACTTCCACCTTGTTGATACCTTGTGTGACCCCTTTTTGCTCTAAAATTCGTTTCCCTCACCATCAATCTCGTCAATACTGGTCAAAAAAGTGAACTGTATTATTAATAATTAAATCATTATAAAAAAGAAACACACTAACAAAGAAAAAACCGACAAAACAACAAAAACAACTAGTGTTCCTCACGACTGTCCTTATAGGCAACAAAAGAATAACAAACAGGTAAGGTCATTTTTTACGTGCTGCGCTCTATCTCGAGCTTCTCATGTTCGGAGCCCCATTGGAAAATACTACTTATACCATAAACCCACAACGCCTAGCACTTGGGACTGGTTGAAGACCCCTTGCCTGATTTAAAGATGTTCAAGCGTTCCCTTATCATTTCACAACGTTAGGTTTGTGTTATTGGGAGACCTGAATCCAGAAATTTTTGTAACAGAAAACTACCAAATTAATCAACTATTGAAGACCACCATGTGGCTATAGCATGTTCCATGTCTCATGAATTTTAGTTCATGAAATAAAGCCCGCATCAGGCTCTTGGCTAAGCACGCTGTATACCGAGATTTGTAAATATTTTCCAACGAACATAATTATAATTATTTTTTACTGTTGTAGCTTCGCAAGTGAATTGTAGTTATAATATTCACATAAAAATTAATGAAAGTCATTGATTCATTTTGAAAATTAATTAATCTCTACCGTATCCTTCAAGAGCTAATAATGAGAAGATGTGGGGAAAAATGAGAGGATTATTGATATTAATAAAAAACAAATAAACACAATGTATATTGCATAATGTGATTTTATGTGTGGTGATCCTATGATTTGCATTGTTTTTATCTGTTGATATTATTTTATAAACAAACCATGCCTAGTGTGTACATATGTAATAAATATTTATATTCTTGAAATTGCTCGTTTTGATTCGCAGCCGAACGGAATTTATTACAAGAGAGCCGCGGGTGTAAGGAGTTATCGATCCATCTTGCGGCTGATCGCGTGATGGGAAGCCGGCAGAGCTAATGCCTCTATAAAGTTATATATACCTTCTCCAAATGAAAAGTATATCTCATCAAAAACCCAACTTCGTCAGTTCTTTATCTTCCTTGTGGAACTAGACCTAACGGCTAATAGTAATGCCAACCGGCGCAGTGAGGGGATGTGGAAAAGCGAGGCGACGAAGGTCAAGGGCAAGGCCTGCCTCGGGGCTGCAGTTCCGCGCTCTCGTGTCCAGTTGTGGGTGTATGCAGCGCAGAGGTGAATTACTAAGTTGAGCCCGGTGCATCGTACAAAGGATGTTATATACGTAAAATATGTATCAATTTATTCACACAAAAACTAATAAATACTGCATATTAGTGCAAAAAAGAGAGACACGAGCTACGTAGAAAGCGCCGTAAATTAAAACTCTTAGGATGTTGCACATGATGAATTCTCGGTGAGATGATAATCTCCCTCGGTTCAGCTACGTAGAGATTCGAACGGTAAAGTGCAGGAACCTGAAGCGTGACTCATAATTTTCTTAGTTACACCCTAGATGTATTGTTAACCAGAGCATATTCCAGGAGTTCAGAAATGCTATACTACCAAGAAACTAAGGCACTATAAGAGGTGAAGATAAAGAAGTTGCAATAAAAGAGGGTCTGAAAACAGCGGGAATAAATTACATCGATCTTCTCTTAACCGGTATACGTACAAACCGATTCTTTCTCTAATTTTCCACCAGTACCTTATTTTCCTTTCTTAGCATCTGATTCAATAATCAGGAGCAATTCGAAAAGATTAGTCATATTCTTCATCATTCGAAATCTTGTCTGTGTATCATTCTCGATTAATTTAGGCCAAACATTGTTCTGTACAGTTGCTACTTGAACTATGATGTGTGATGGTGTGGTGTGATGAACTATGATAATCCTTGCACCCAATAATAAACCTTACACTCAAAAAACTCAAAATTTAAAACAATTATCGAACCACAATAGTTTTATTTGATTTCACCTTTCTGACTTTGCAGCATCCAAGGGGAGTTTGACCATATGCTCCCAAAACGCTGAAAACGGCCCTATTTCCTCCCGCCTGGGGAAACCAAACTCCCGTTATGCTCCCAGTCCAGCGACCACCCCTGCCGTTATGCTCCCGCCAGTAGCGTTCGTATGGTCGTTATGATCCCAGCATCCCCCCGGTCCATGTAGACTATTTCCTCCCCAAATGGTCGGTAGGCTGATGGAAGGAAATAAGTAAATTATGTGATCGTGCAATAATTTAATGCTAAGTACTTAGGTATATACGGGGCGTAAACCTGTGTCAATAATGCCAAAACAAAAACCACAATCAACCGTCAATAAGGAACAAAAAGCCAATCAAGAAACAAACAAAGTACTTCGGTATATACGGGGCGTAAACCTGTGTCAATAATGCTAAAACAAAAACCACAAACAACCGTTAATTAGAAAAAAAAGCCAATCAAGAAACAAACAAAAATGACTATAAATGAGGGCGAAGTTTGTAAGAAATGACTCTGACGAATTTGTAAAGCGTAATTTCATTTGAGTTGAGCTTGTTAATCCATTTGTTTACATATTCTTGCTGTTTTTGAATGGCAGGTCTTGGTAGGAGTGGTTCACCGAATGAATTTAGTTTTGGGTAAATATCGGCTTGAACGGACAATAGCTCCTCAAAAAATGTAAAGAGGTCGGGATGTGGTGTATATAAGTCTTTATTAAATGTTGAGCGGAAAGACTCGCATGCATTAGTCGTGCGGTCAACGTCAGCAGTTTTAGACGCCCATAATGTTGGAGGGTAGGTCGAATCATCTGCAATATATGTGTCATGTAGGTATGGCAAGCCGAATGCCCAATGAAGCCATCGTCCAATGTCAGTGTCATCCTTGCAATCGAGAAACTCCCGAGAAGATGTTATCTCCGAGCAGAGATCACTTGCTGGGAGCATAACAGTGCTAAGCGTGCAGAGGTTTGGGATCATATCGTCCAGCCCGCCGTTTCGTTCGGGAGGAAATAGTCTTTCCCGCGAGCGGAGTTTTGACCGCTGGGAGCATAAACGTCTACCCCCCATCCAAGTATTTTTTAATTTGTAAAAGCCGACAATCGTCATTTCGAGCGTCACTAATGGTAAAGAGATTTGTAAGAATAATATTCTTTTCTTTTCTTTTTTATTAACGACGTTAAACGAGATTCCGAAGAATGAAAAGGTCATGGAGATAACAATTTTGTTCATCGTGGATGTTGTGGAAAACTCTAGCTCATTGATCGTTCCATGGAAAGGCCAAAGGATTATCGCGTTTCTAGCCTAGTTCCCTTTAAACGATGGATTAACAATATTGTATCGCATACACCACACGTGAATTTGAAATCTCGACCGCACGAGGAAGAAAATCTCTTCCGCTGTAGACGGCATTCGAGTTATGTGTAACAATTCTGTAACAATCAGGAAGCATAAGAGTTGCATAACTGAATATATATATGAGATTCTGATTACATGATCATTATTTGTCATTAACTCTTAACAGGTATTTGTAAATTTTTTTTAAGCTCAATTCTTACTGTGATTTAAGCTGATTGAACCGAAAACATGAAAGTTTGAAAGTTAGTTAAATAATTTATTTATATCCAGGTGTCAGCAAAAACGTCCCCTTCCCGCTAAAATCGTTAATAATAGGTCACCAAAATATATATTTTTTTTTTTTTTATCAATGTTTTTTGTAAGGATCTCAAAAATGATTCATCTTTTGATTTTTCAAGTGCGCGCATGAATGTGAAAAACTGAATTTTTGAAGATATTAAATTGCCACATGTAATACGTGATTTTATGGTATTTCTTCGTGCTGAACCTTGTAATGATGTTCATTTATTGATTGCAACACCATTCTGGGAAAACACCGAATAACCTTCTTTTTCGTAAGCTTTGTGCTCTGTGGAAATGTGTAAGGAAAGAGCAATTTTGGTCCATTTTTCGGTATTTTCCCTAGTTGGTGTTTCAAATATCAATAAATAAACATCATTAAGAGATTCAACACGAAAAAATACTACAAAATCATGTATTACATGCGGCAGTTGAATATCTTCAAAACTCAGTATTTCACATTTATTGCACTTTTACAGCGGTATTACGCACTTTTGCGCAATTTGTTCATGAAATTTCACGTAAAATTCAAATCTGCAATAAAAAATGCGGGTTTCTATTTAAAATAACGAAGTTTATGTCAATTACGCACATTTGCACAGGTGCACGATGCGCAATTTTGTCATTTTTGAGATCCTTAAAAAAAAAAACGTTATAGGATTGAAAAACAAAATTGATTTTTTTTACCTCATTATTAACGGTTTTAGGGGGGGGGGGGGACCCTGTGTCATAGGCAATAGTTCCCGACTACCGAAGGTAAGTAGTGGAATATATTGAGCGTTATAAATAAAAAACTCTTCTACGGTTATAAATTTGTCATTAATACTTCGCTCCATGTGTCGAAGTAGATTCTGCAGTAGCTTTCCACATCCTTTGTTTAGCTGGTTATATAGTTAAACATTCAAGCATGGAGTCATATATTCAAGACAGTGCTTGACTCGTTTTGAATGTTTCAATATAAATGTTTAAGGTTTTGACTAGCAGCTCGACTCGATTCCCTTTAATTGATATCTTAAGGAGAGGAGAGCAGTGAATATGAACGTCCTTTATAGAAAAGCGGTTCTTCGGTATTACCTGCCATTAAATGAATGATTACGTAGATGGCACCTTGCTTCCTCATTGACCAAACATTATTGTAAGTACCACTTGTAGAGTTCGTTCTCCTATTGTTAGGTATTTATTTCATCTTGAGAAAGTAGGAGACGATGATTTCAGTCGCTACGTCGCGAACAAGGGTACATAAAAAGTTATTTTGTTTTCTCACTACTGAAGATAGGGAAACTTTGTGTTCGTATGAGAGGTCGGAAAAAAAATTGCCCTCCAAAATTGGTTCTGTCTGTATGTATGTGGCAAATCCTTTCACGCCCCCCACGTTTATGTCCACTGTCGGTGAAATATCCAGGGATTGTGCTGGTTAGCTTCTAGACGGTCCCTTGTCACTTCCATTGCCATTTGATCATATTTGATCATAGTAGCTTTTGCAGAAGGTTTAGGTATATAACTCACTCGAATCGAGGGCTTGTGAGGATCTTTTTGGGAGCATGCGAAGGTATTGTAAGTAGGATGGACATTATACGTTTAATTTCAAAAAGTTCGCTCCATACCTATTGTATGCCGAAGTCGCGGTGCGATCCTCAATCGTGTTACACACTGCAGCGCGAATGGTTGATCGTACAATTATCTCGTTAAAATCATCGAACTGAGTTCTTTCTAAACCAATCGAAAAAATTTCCCGTTTAATAAAAAAAAATTGAGATCTCGATATTTTCTTACATTTCAACAGTTTATTTTCAAAAACACGCCTTTAAACCCAAGAACGACACATTCTCACATTCAACTCGCGATATATCCCCTGCTCCGCTAACCATGTTACGATAATTGAGGACACTTCACTGCCCAGAAGCCAACTTAGCTGTTCTGTATCGTTTTCAACTGAGCTATACGACAATTAATATATAATATGAAATATATTAATGAATTACCTTGAACAGCGAATGCCTATTGTTGCGTTGACCGACCCACAAAGAGAGCTGAGGAAGAGAAAAGTTGGTGTCGAGAGGCCGCATAAGCACCCTCCGGTAGACAGGATGGCAGTCGACGAGCAGTTGAACCTACGAACAACACCAATAATATGTTATTTAACACATAGATGTAATTATTTCTGTATCGCAAGTTGTATTTTCTAAGAACTTTTATTATGTACTGAAAACTTCAATTCGCCTATTTAGTGTATTTGAAATGAGCGAATTTTTCTTATAATTCCTCCTAGATTCATAAAAGAAAGTTGAAGTAATAAGGTCTGACGATATGAAGAAAATTCTAAATCACGACCAAAAATGGGTATAAGAAGCAAGATCATTCGTTCCTCCCACATCCGTTCAATTCATCCCAAAGTTCAACACATTTCATTATTAAACTGACAACCTGCGATTAAGTCAGGAGGTCCTAGGAAGGTCCTATTATTTATAGATCAATTTAATCTTGGTAAATACAATAAAACGGAAAAGATTTGCCAAATTTCCTTCTCCCCACGATTTTGAGCTTAAAAGGCGTACTTTGAAAATTAAATTATCATCCCCATTTCCATGTAAAGTATTTTTCATATTCTAGTAACTAGGATTTTCAAATCAATTGCTGATTTGCCACGTGACTCAAGATCCAAGGAACGTTCCATAGGATAGTACGTTGAATTTCTTTCAACAAAACCCGACAGCTCATGACGAATATTTGGCGTTCTAACCTATGATATTTGAGCCTGCATTAAGTAAGCTGTTCTTATTAATTTTGATATCAGATGAGAGGTCAGTGCGCAGTTAATAGACCCTGTTAATTTGCAATGATAAATTCTGCCATACTGGTGTGATACACAACGTATTTGAGCCATTCGAGATTAACTATTCAATTCGCATTCACGTTTTCATATCCAACTCATAAACGAATTGCAATTGTTAATGAGATTTGTTTTCAGACGTCGAGCAAATATTTAATTAGTCTGCACTAAGAATTACATATCTGAATCAAAAATGCACGGTTATTGAAAAATACCAACCTGAAAGCCGCTGACCGACAGGGCAAGTTTGTGCCAAGACCTGTCGGCCAGCCTGTAAGGAAAGGTCTCCACATGAACGGCGTTGTCCGTTCTGGAAGTGTAGTGAAGCCGAACCTCGTCCTTACGGCCGCTAGATTGCAGTTCCAAATACCTGGAAAAGATGGGTTTCATAATTGTTTAAAAATAATATTACCCGATAAAAAATATTAAATAATAAAAATGAACCCGATGTTAGTCTGCGAACGTCAAATCACATTCGACAGGGTATTCAGAATAAGCGGAACATTGTGCATCGAGATAATATATTATTATATTATATTTATTATTTATTGATATTATAGATATTATATTGATATTAGATATTTTATATAGATATTTCTATATCTATATAATATATTATATAGATATTTATTGATATTATAGATATTTATTTATTATATAGATATTATATTTATCGTAAGCAGATGACAATACTCAAGGGGATTGAACTAAACTAAAAATGTAGTTCAACGCCGCCTACCGCACCTCTGTACCGCAATCCGTTCCTGAGTTATGACGTTTTAAGGTTTTTGTCGTAGAAACCCCAATTTCTCAATTTTATAACACTTTATCTTAACATTCGACCCCATTTTTAGAATCGACGTTAAATTTAACGTAAGCCAAGTAGAATTTTGTTCTTGAAAAGTACCTTCAAAAAATCTCAATAGCCTTTCAAAAGATTACCGTTTCTAAAAAAGAAACATTTCAAAAAAAAAAAAAAAAAAACTCCGCCCCTCGACCCCACCAGGGGGTCTTCGCCACCCTGGACTCCCCGATTGCTTTCCACTTTGAGCCTTCGGCTGAAATGCTAAAAAATGGAACATGCTTTCTTCCCGCTAATTCGTAAATGTAAATAAATTTAAAACTACGACATAAATGTTTTACTAATCGAAATTAGAACAGAGTACCTAGGTGGGTAATTTTCTGTTATGGTGCGCGTCTTCAATTACTATAACCAATATTAACTTCTCAACCAAGTGACAACAAAACAAGCGGCACCGTTTACTATATCCATTAATAAACATATAGAACTACGACATGAGTAGAAGAACAAGTACGACAGAAATGCGTGATAAATCGAGAGCTTTCCAACGAGTGGAGAACGATTTTTGTCCGGTGAAAACTAAAGAAGTTTCATTTCCCCCGCAACGGCTTGGTTGTACGTGAAAATCAAAAGAAATTACAAAACGTTGTATTCGATAATCATCAGAAACGCTTGCATACGAGTCTGCAACACATTAGGACATTTTATGTCTTTAGTTGCAGACTCGTATGCAGGTTCTAAGAGCCACTCAGCTGATCCGGACCCTGGGCATCGTCAAGTAAATGCGTCGTCAAGTAAATGTCCTAAAGAGGCTACATACGAAATTACAGCTTCCTTGAGTGTAAAGCATAGAAATTAGCTTTAAGAGCAACTCATCTGATCCGGACCATAGGCATCGTCAAGTAAATGTCCTAAAGGGGCTACATACGAAATTACAGCTTCCTAGGGTGTAAAGCAAAGAAATTAGCTTTAAGAGCCACTCATCTGATCCGGACCGTGGGCATCGTCAAGTAGGTAAATGTCATAAAGAGGCTACATACGAAATTACAGCTTCCTAGAGTATAAAATATAGAAATTATCTATTAACATGATTTAACCACCTCTTCACAAATCAAACCGTTCTCGCAGTATTCGGATCACCTGCTATGAATTAAATCATCGAAACACCAGCTCACCGCAGTAGTTAACATAATATGGTTGGATAAATCGAGAGCTTTCGAAAGAATGGTCAACGAATTTTGTGGGATGAAAAACGACGAAGTACCATTTCCCTGGCAACGACTCGGTTGTAAGCGGAGATCATCAGAAAACCAATCGTAACGCTTTCTTTTAACGCATTTTTTAACGCTTTTTTCGTTCATGTGCCAAAATAAAGACGTAAAATGTGAAAAATTTTTGTTACACATCTGCGTAACGTTTTTCGCTAGTTAGTAGTCTAAGGCGAAAAAAAAAAAAAAAAAAAGAGATTTACTCAAAGAGAAGATACTCAAAATTAAGATTACCTCCAAATTTCATGGAGAAATTCAAGCTGCAGTGTGAAAAAACGTTAGTGGGATGAATGATACATTTGTAATAAAATTCTGATAAAACTATTGTAATGTTTATTTTATAATTTTCTAAATCTGAAATGAGTACAAATTATCATGGAATAAAATAAAGTGTTAATAGTCTACTAAAAATAAGGTAACTTTTGCACTTAAACCAAGTTGAACTTGAAAAAAAAAAAAAAAAAAAAAAAAAAAATTTTGGTCATCTGACCCTACTCATGTAAAACCCATTGTCGGCATCTGTTTAGTACCGCTGACGTAGCCGACCTTGTCTCTTCGTGGTTTGCTCTAATCTCCACGTGATGGCAGATGAGCGGGTCTCCAGCACATAATGGACAAGACGTAACGAATTTCCTCAACCAAAATTATTCTGAAATATGGATAGGAAGACATTGACCTTCACATTGGCCGGCTCGAAGCCTTCATTTGACACCGATGGATTTTTACGTGTGGGGTACCCTTATGTCGAAAGTTTACAGTGTGCGCATTCAAGAGAGAGAGACCATCTGATAGCCAGGATTCGGAAATCATGCTTCTTCTTTTGTAGAAGTTTAACATTTTAATTTACTCCATGATAATATCTACTTATTTCAGATTTAGAAAACTAGAAAACAGATATTACTAGATATTATTAGTTTTATCAAAATATTACTACCAATGTATTCTACCTCCTACTAACGTTTTTTCATACTGTAACTTGAATTTCTCCATGGAATTTGGAGGTAATCTTAATTTCGAGCATACCGTTGAAAAGCTGATTGAATTCCCCAACTTTTTGAGATCCCGTGGTTCACAGCATTTTTTTAGCAACGTAGGAAACCTTCAAGTATTGTAAGAAATGTTACTTTTTTAGAAACGGTAAACTTTTGAATGGTTATTAGGGTTTTCAGATGGTACTTTTAAGAACAAAAGGCCAGAAAATTCCGAAAATGGGGTTTAATGTTAAAATAACGTGAGATAAAATGGGAAAACGGAGGTACATATCACAAAAAACCTGTTTTTTCGGGAAAACCTTAAAAACGACCTATCTCTGAACGGATTGAGATCGATTGGCGGCGTAAAACTGCATTTTCGGTCGAGTGTAACCCCACTGAGTATTGTCATCTGCTTGCAGTGCACCCTGTTTAGGATATGATGTTGTTAGGCTTAAAATCGAAATTGCAAGTCCAAAACCTTCAAAACCCATTTAGACGTTATAATTTTGACTTTGACAAACCTTTGATTTTGACAAACGAGCTGTCAATTGGGGAGCGAATAATGCAGTATAACTTCCAAACTTTGCCCTTCAATATCCTCAACTAGTCACGTTCAACAAGTGTGGGCAAAAACGCCTACAAGACGTAACAAAAACAGTACAGCAAACTCGGAGAGGTCCTTGCATATTCAAACCCTTTAAACATCAAGCCGAGAGATGTGTCAGGCAATGCGGTTTGTGTGCAACATCTAAATGTATTGCACATCCAAATATTTTGAGCCTTAAAAGCTCACTGGTATGTGTTAGTGGACAACCACTGTGTAATTACTGGCATAAACAGTTACCCAAACAACTGAAGCAAATTCGATATGAGGTTGAACAAGGGCCTATATGCAATAGACGAACAATCTCAGGACATCCGTCGCCTTCAGTCGAACTATGATTAAATAAGGTTAGATCCCGGTCAAACAAAACTATCGAAATTGTCGAAACTGAATTTTCGGTATCTTCAGATGCGTTTTTTCGAAACATCATTCTCCTATGGTTTCTCTATTACGTCTTTGACGAATCGTGCAACGAAAAGGTAAGCGACAATCACTGCATCTTGGATTTCAAATTCCGCAAGTAACTCGTAAGCGCCATAGCCATTGTATATCAAGAACCCGGGGACTAGCGACAATAGTTATTTTGTAGTCTAATGTGTCTTCAGTTATTGTTTGTTACTGATGATGACATAACCGTCGAAATCGATCTAACATTGTAACTCTTTATTTTCGTGGAATTAGACAACGTTCTTCTTTAACTTCCGTTTTTGGTTTATTATTTCCAATAATAAGCCTATGTGATCGTGTAGCAAAAAATTCTTATAACCCCCCCTCAAACTTTGTCACTTTACGTTTCAAGGTGCGTAGAATCCAAATGTGAAATGTCCGCCCGCCGTTCGCCGTCCGCCGGTCGCCGTCCGCCGTCCACCGTCCGCCGTCCGGGCCATAAAAGACGTAAGAATTGACTTAAAAAACCCGTTCTTTCGCACATAGACTCCATTTGGGGTCTAGTTGGTCCTAACGTTTAACCATCCTGATCGCTTTACTCGCATAGATGCTATGGGCCAAAAACGGGCGAAAAAGTGTATTTTTCAAGGCTTTGAGTGTTAGACTTACTCACGCACGCACGCCTGGCACGCTTGGCAGGGGGTCACGGTGGGTGGTGAGGGGGGTGAGCGGGGGGTGGAGTGAGAGGAGGCGTCAGCGCCGCGGCACCTTGAGGTGTCTAGGGTGACCAGGGGCGTAGCAGAGGGGTGTAGGAGATAGGAGATTTATTACTTTGACGTGTTATACCCATATAATACACCCCGGCACCATGAGGTGGGTACGGCGTTCCTTCGAGGCATGAATATATGTTTTTTTCTAGGTCATATTTGTGTGTTAATTCCAATGCTTTTCTTACGCATATTTAATAACATATCCTCTCGACTTTTCTTACGTACTTAGATAATGATATTATTAAGGCAATAACTATTTGAATAGATACTACCTCAAATTGAGGAATATAAATATGCGTATATAATTATAGAAGTATAGGTTGTGGTAACTCGAAATAGGACACGCTGAGGAATCTGGACGGGCCTTATGACGTACGCAAGCCAACTAAAACTACGATCATACTCAATTGAAAAAATAATAAACCATTGTGAAATAATTTGCAGCGTTTTTTAATTTACAACTTCGTCACGAGTGATTTAGTGCAACAATAGTTAGTTACGCAAATAGTAGTCGAGTGATAACATTGGCGTTCATTTTCGCCGGTTAACTACTTATTGCAAAATACTTCAATCAAAATGGTGCAAGGGTGGATTTCTTCTCATCTTTGATCACAAGAATCTAACAGAAAACACACACACTTTTACAGATGAGCTGTCAAAATTACAATTAAAACGGACCAGCCGGATATGAGGATTACATAACGCCGTCTATATCATTGTACCTAATTCAAGAATGAACAAATTTTTTCCATTCCCACTCATACTAGCGTTGGTTGGCATTACGAACTTTATAATGGAAATAACGGGTTGCATTCCTCCCATAAATCTATGTCACAACCAGGGGGAAAACGGTGACTGTGCGGGTACTTTCGTACTCTTCACACATTCGCATTCTATACGACTTCTAGAACGGGAGGGAGGTTAAATTATATTCACGACCCTCTTTTTGGCATGATGCCCAGTAATGGGAAAACCGTCGAATAGTTACTGCACCAGCTTCAAGCTTAAAGTTCGCCGTCCAGCATGAGAAAATTGTGAGAATTCCCCTCCCCCTTTCCATCTCATAATTTCCGACCTGTCGTTTGGCAGTAGTTTTTTAGCGGCTTTTGAATTCCTTAAACCCATTTAAGAACGCGATTCTTTCAGCTTCAAAGAAAATGTGGAAATGGCGGAAGTTTTTTTAATCTCATAATAAGAATCGTCGCGCGGCTGCTATAGCTTATGCTGAATTCTTTCCAGATAGACAACAACCAGGTTGGAGTAATTTTCAATATGCAGGTACCGATAGTACCAATTTAAACTTATTCCCTGGCATTTATTTTTAATGTGCTAGTACATATTTTTGTCAGAAGTAGGAAGCCTCTCATTTGTTATTCTGCAAGTCCGGCAAAAAAGGATTAATGTTCCGTTGCGATTTAGAATGAAAATAGTCGAATTTCACCTAGAGAGCAGGTGCTTTTGTTAATAATTGTACTTGAATGGGGGATAATGGAAAATGGATACCACCACTCGAATCATCGTTAAAAAATAGTGTTAAATCATGTGCCACACTTAGACCTTACGGCCATAGTCAATTTCGCCAAAAATCACCACCGCGAGCGATTTCAATCACGCGTTGAACAGGTTGCGCGGGGTCAAAAAAATCAAGTTGAGGATGATTTTTTCATAAAATTTGACGTATAATCTGAATCTGAATAATTCTCAATTGACCAAATAAAGTTGGCGTGCCTTTCGCGTAAAAATGTCATATTTGGATTCCTCGCAAAAAAATACTGGGGGTTCCAATTCTACCTTTTTTAATGCTAATTTAAAACAGGATTCCAAGCTTGGTTCATATTAGTTAGACCGAGAAGTACAAAAATGTACGGTTTTCAAAAGGTCATACCACCAATCCCCAACAACCAATCCTTTTAAAACAAATATCCCCATCAACCAATCCCCAACATCCAATCCTTAAAAACAAATAACTCGGAAAACTGATTTCGAACTAGTACTGTTTTTATGCTTACCGATTCAGTTATTTGTAATGAATTTTTCATGACGTCGGCAGGAAAACATTAGGCTGCAAGTTGCATAGTCATCATCTAATATTGAGTCCTGGAGGGTCTTAATATGCACCCCATACGTTTCACTGAGCTTTTTCTGATTGATGCAGTACACTTTTGTCTTGTGGGGTTTCACATTTCAAAGAATTCTAATGTCAAAACGATAATCAAAAGTTACAATATGGGGCACAGCATGACGGCTTCCGGGTACGTAACCTTCAGCGCCTGATTGATCTGTTTCTTCGAATTCACTTTTTTCCCTTTTTTTTCATGTTGTGTACAAGTATTCTGTCGTAAAGAAGTCCCTGTAATACACGCAATTCTCAACGGTGTGTTTCATAAGTATAGACAAAGCCGTAGTTCGGATGAGCGACTGACGCTTTAACATGTTTCCAACAGAGTTTCGAATTGACTGGTAAGTTAGTAGCTAAGCCTTTAGTTTGGAGACTAGGCCATGTTTGCGTCAGAAAGAAGGGTTCGAGGGTTCAACTCCAACAACCACGACCTCCATCAGTCCTTTAGTTTGCATCTCGTCACAAACTACCACCGTCTCCGCGTTACTGGTCTGTTTAGTTAGCTAATCTTCCCTTTAGCCCTTAACGGTCTCAGACAACTGCGGCCAGCAAGCCCATTTGCCTAATCTACGAATTAATGCAGTTGGCTAGGAGTGGGCGGGTTGTTTATGCTTTAACCGTCCAGGGGGGTGTTTGAAGAATTGGAAATCAATCGTCGTCTCGACTAACGCACGAATCGACGGTCTCAGTTGTCAGTAAACAGCAGGAAAATTCCACCACCTTTTGTATCAAAAATACTATCTAACCATGACCTAAAGAATACAATCAAATTTTGTTTACTTGAGTAAAACCACAGAGGGTTCACAAAGTAAGCTCAGAGGGTTATCTTATACTAAGCTCGCAAATATCGGTAGAACCCCAAGCCTGGTAAATTTCTTTACTAACCGGAATTTAAACCCGGACACCCTTGAACAGAATGGTAAATGAGCACGGCTTATACCTCTCGGCCTTCTAGATGTAGGCCCACAAAAGATGTAATAAATAATGAAAATAGTTTTCCTTGGTCAATTAAGTGAAGTGAAAACTACAATTGGGATTACCTATCAACTCTCATCTTCAGAATGTACTCTCGTTTGCATTGAAGACGCGACAGCAACACTGATGAGAGGAAGAGGGGCTAACAGGATGACTTTACATTGACTAGGTGTTGTCATTTACCCCCTAAGTAGGTTTCCACTGCAATTATAACCAAATCTACGTTAATTTTGTTCACACATTCACGTTTTGACCAATTTTATTTTGAAAGAGATTTTATTCAATTAGTAAAATGTCGAATTCATTGCGAATCAAATGGAAAAATGCTATATTATGTTTCAGGTGATCACGAGTTAAAAACTTTGCAAATTATTACACAAATTTTATTGTTTCTGTACTATATAACCATTCTAGACAGATCAGTGGTGTATCATTATCAAACCCTGCATATAAACTCGAGGCATTACGCCTCTCAAATGAGTTTGGCCCGTCACAGCGCCAGGACCCCCCAGTTTCACACTTTTTCGTGAATATTAATACGCGTTTTTGTGTATGTTAATGTTGCTACATTTTTTCGTTTGTTGTGTGTTTTTGAGGATGTTCCCTTTATAAAAAATTCTTTCTCAACATGTAGAAGGGTTGCATGGATTGTGTATTGATTGGAAACATTGATTGTTTATTGCACATAAAACCCTCCGTTACAATAAATTAATATAGCTCAATTGGTCGATTTGAAAATAAATCAGCTTCAGAAACCCATAGCTTATAAGAGGTCGTACTTACCCCAAAACATGGTTTTCAAGGTATTTTAAATGCGGCCTATTTGAAATTTCAGCAACGTAGGTCGATTAGGATAGAAATTAGACTCTGAAATCCATCAGGTGATCGTCTTCATGCCTTGTATACATAATTGTAATCAAAGTGACCCAAAAACACTCCAGTTTAACTTTTATGACCATAGGTTGATTAGAAAAAGAATTAGTCTCAAAGGCCCCTATAAAGTTATTCAACTTCACTGAAAAACACTATATTTGACCATACAAAACATTCATGAAAGTTCGTCCTCTGTTTACAGTTGTTGCTAAGCTACGTTACAAAGGTGATTTAATAAACTACTGTAAACTCAATGTCACTACATCTTCTCCCCCCTTTGCTTATTCTCTGTCACATCTTCTTCAAGTGATCCGCATGTTTTCTTTCTTCTTTTCCATCGACCAACACTACGTAGGATGAGTCACCAGTACGTTTTAATATTTTTCCTGGAGAATATCCCTTAGCGAGTTTATTCGAGACCCATACATCCTCCCCCTTATCAAAACAGCGAAACTTGGTAGCATGGTCTCTGTTTATTCTCTGCATCATTTGAACCAATTCCACGTTATTGCTAACAGAAGGTTTGAGGAGATCCAAATGAGTGCGAATCCGTCGTCCCAGTAGCATCTCTGATGGAGACCTGCCTGTTGTTGCGTGGGGTGTTACTCGGTGGGACATCAAGAAATTTCGAACTCTTTCATGGATAGTGCCTGACTCTCTCGCCGCAGTGATGCGGTTTTTGAATGTCCTGACTGCCCTTTCAGCCAACCCATTTGACCGAGGATGATATGGCGAAATTTTAATATGTTTAATAGATGAAGATGTGCAGAATTTCTCAAATTCACTGGACGTAAATTGGGGACCATTATCTGATACCAGGAACACTGGGACACCATATCGGGTAAATAAATCTTTCAGCGCTTCGATTGTTGTTGTAGCTGTGGCTCTTCTTAAGGGTAGAACTTCCATCCACTTTGTTGTGGCATCCACAATAATCAACCAGTAGTATCCTTCAAAAGGGCCTGCAAAATCCAAATGAAGTCTGGTCCAAGCCACTGTGGGTACATTCCAGGAGTGGATAGGCGTTTCCTCTTGTTTGGGTCTATTTTCCTGACAAGATCTACAATTTTTCCCAAACCTTTCAATTTCAGCATCGACTCTAGGCCACCAAACATGAAATTTTGCTAAATCCCTCATGGCTCGTATACCTGGGTGTCCCAGATGAAGCATTCTTAGGAAATCTTTTCGTAAGGAAATGGGAACCACAATGCGTCCATTCCATAGTAGTACTCCTTCTTCGATGGACAACTCGTCTCTTTTCTCAAAGAATGGAAACCATTTCTGGTCCAGATCTTTCTTTTCAGGCCACCCCCCTTCAATCCATCTTACAACAGCTCTGATTTCTTCATCACTTTTCAATGCATCTTTCAACTGACGTCGGTTTACTGGAATCTCGTGTAATCTCAAATTAAGTAGATGCCCGATTTTAACGTTGCCCATGTTTTCCGCGGGTGTTGTCTCTATATTGTTCAAGGGGAGTCTTGATAATGTGTCCGCTACGCAGTTTTCCTTTCCTTGGATGTGCTCAATTGTGTAGTCATAACTCCTCAAGATTAATGCCCAACGTGTTAGCCTGTTAGCAGCCATTTTGGGCACCTCCTTATCTTCTGCTAGAATCCTCATTAAAGGTTTGTGATCCGTCCTAAGAATGAACTTCCTTCCCCTCAGGTATTGATCAAACTTCTTGACAGCAAAAACTAACGCAAGGGCCTCACGGTCCAAAGCTGAATACCTTCCTTCGGCCTCTGACAAAACTCGCGATGCGTATGCTACAGGTTTTTCTACACCATTTGGAAAACGATGCCACATCACTGCTCCAAGTCCCTTGACGCTGGCATCTGCTGTGATTATTAGAGGTTTCATTAGCGAGTAATGAACTAAGGTACTGGACGGTGTAATTACCGTTTTTATCTGTTCAAATACTTCCTCACATTCCTTTGTCCACTTCCATGCAGTCCCTTTTTTTGTCAAGCTGTGTAATGGTGAACAAATTGATTGCAAATTTCTAATAAAACGGCCGTAATAGTTTATTGTACCTAAAAACGATTTCAATTCCTGCAAATTCGTAGGAGCCGGCATATTCCTAAGAGCCTCCAAATGGGTGTTAGTTGGATGGATTCCCTCTTCATCTAGTATGTGGCCCAAGTATTGGACCTTCGATTGTAGCCATTTACACTTTGATTCTTGAGTTTTAACCCCAGCACGGTCAAGTCGGGCTAAAACATCTTCAATTGCTTCTAGATGTTCGTCAAATGTCGTTCCACCAACGATAATATCATCCAAAAACCAAGCTGCGTTCTTGACCCCAGTCAGTATGGCATCCATTGTCTTTTGGAACTTCGAAGGAGCGAAACTAACCCCGAAAGGTAAACGTTTGTAACGGTAATAACCCTTGTGGGTTGCTAGTCCAAGGTATTTTCGTGAATCTTCCTCGACTTCAAGTTGCAAGTATGCATCCTTGAGATCAACAACTGAGAATATCTTGCTCCCGGATAACTTGGCTAAAATTTCCTCAAATGTTGGTAATGGATGTTCCTCATTGATAACATTCGGATTTATAGTCACACTAAAATCTCCACATATCCTTATTGCTCCATTCGATTTGATAGCTAATACTGCAGGTGCTGCCCATTCCAATGGTGAAGTAGTAGTGTCCACTCTTTCAATTATACCCTGTTTTTCCAACCGCTCTAACTCCTCTTCCACTTGCTTCATCATGGCAAAAGGGACTGGTCGAGGCCGAAATACCTTTGGAACTGAACCCGTCTTTAAATTAATCTTCACTGTGTGGCCCCGAATTTTCCCGGTACCTTCCTGAAACACAGAGTTGTATTTGTGTTTGATAAATTTCAGTTTTTCTTCTGCAATCTCTTTGTCATTTCTTCTGATTGTACACACTCTAGCCCCCTCTGGCATCGGAATCTCAAAACTGATTGCCCAGTCCAATCCGAATAAAGGAGAATCGTTTGAATCCACCACGACCAATTTCAAATTACGAGTCTTGTTGAAAGCCTTAACTTCTACTTTGGCCTTACCGAGTGTTCTAATTGGAATGCCTGTATAGGCTTCTAAATCTTTCGTAGAATGTAACTTAGGGGCCCCTATCATTTTCCAAATTGTTTTACCCACCACAGTCTGGGCTGCTCCAGAGTCGTACAACATTTCAACCTCATGTCCATTAATCTGCACTGGAAGCATGATTCGGTTTCCAACTCCATTTATACTGTTTACAGTTCTGTCACTTCCTTCATTTTCTGATTCGCTAGAAAAATCACTTCCCCAACGCTGTTGCCCAACTTGTAAGTTTCTAGTTTTCTGAGAGTCCCGCTTTATTCCTTTCTTGACTTTAGCTCGTTGTGAGGAGACGCATACCCTGGCAAAATGATTAGCTTTAGTGCAGGCACTGCAAACCTTGCCTAATGCAGGGCAGATTTTCGGATCTCTGTGTTTTGGGAAACCACAATTCAAACAATCTCGCTCTTCATCCAACACTCGTGGTTCATAGCGCGGTTTGTTAATCTTGTTAATTTGGGGGTTGCCCTTAAAATTGCTCATTCTTTGCTGTATTTGTGTCATTTGTTCTAATCTAACCCTCTGCGAATGAGCCTGTTCTAAAACATGTGCCGACCCCTCTACATCTTTAAACGTTGCTGCATTTGTTGGATGCAACCGAATCAGCTCCTCCTGCCATTTAGTATCATTAATTCCAATAACTATTTGATCCCGTAATCGCTCTTCTAAACTGTCACCAAATTCACACGTCCCTGCTAGAGTTCTCAGTACATTGACGAATTTAGCAACTGGTTCGTTCTCTTCACGGTGCCTCAATGCGAATGCCCTTCGTTCTGCGAAGATGCAGGTTGCTCGCACATAATTGGTCAATACATCTTTTAGCTCCATGTATGGGATCGCACTAACGTCCACCGGCCTGAAGTGATCAACAAGAATTTTGAATGGATTAGCTCCAACTGAAGACAAAAGTAGAATGCTCTTCACTTCATTAGGCAATAAGCGACCCATACTATAACGTTTTACCTCTACCTCAAACCGACTAATGTAGTACATCCAATCCTCTTCCTCTTCTTCAAACGTTCCAAACCTAAAAGTCTGAACGAGCTTTTCGAAAAACACACTGTCCCTCTTCTCAATACTAGAAGCCGACTCCGCTTCATTGTACTCTTCGTCACTTTCTTCTCCCTGTAAAAGAGCTTTCTTCCTACGTGGCATGACTTTTGATCCTGTCCGCAGCGCCAAATATAAAGTTATTCAACTTCACTGAAAAACACTATATTTGACCATCCAAAACATTCATGAAAGTTCGTCCTCTGTTTACAGTTGTTGCTAAGCTACGTTACAAAGGTGATTTAATAAACTACTGTAAACTCAATGTCACTACAGCCCCTCTGCTGATAACCCGCCTCCATATCTTATAATTGTATCTGACGTGTCCCCTCCATTTCAAATCGCATAACCGTAGGGCGATTCGGAATGAAATGAGAATCATTGGCACCCTTAGCTGAACTGTGCGCCTCCGCATCTCGTAATTGTGTTCTAGGTGTCACAGCAAAGCTCCATATTAAGGTTATTTTCCATAGCTGGATTAGGAAAAAATTACCTTAAGAGGTCCCTCAGTTTTTCAGAGCCCATTCATACATAGTAATTGTAATATTGAAGAGATCTCAAAAGAGCTCAATTCAAAATTTCAGCACTGTAAAAAGATATTACCCCCAACTTCGTGACCGTTCTGTGTAATGCAATTCCGAGATGATCGGGTGAAACGATAACTTTGTGATCAATACGCCTATGGGATGTTGGCACGTGCCCATCTGAGAAAATTAATGCAATTAAATGGAACATCTTCACTTAAACAGTCTCTCTGATCTATGTATATCGACACTGACTTATGCACACTTGCACACCCATCATTAATGAGACTAGGTAAATAAATAACCTACCTAGGCATTACTATTCCATGTACAGGTGATAAGAGATATGACGAACTCGATTTAGCGAAGCCCCATTCCATTGGAATTGTGTCAGGTGGTACGATTAGTGAAGTTAACAAGTTGATTTTCACTAGGTACCACCATATATGTGATTCGCTCCCATTTTGTTGTTTTCTTTTCCTGCCAAAGTTCTACTCTTCAGGAAGAGCAATCGAGAAGTGATCCGGGTAGTTTCATTCGATTCATGGTATTGATCATAAAATACCAACATTTCAGAACATACAACCTCGTTTAGACTTGAGTCTGATCGCCACCCATCATCCCCACAGAAAGCATGGCCAACAAATCGCAAGGTCACCATGATGAACCACAACTGGAATTCCGGATGTCTCATTCTTTTAATGTGGTAAATCATTTTCCATAAATTCACTTACGTTCTCTGAAGTTTTATTGTACTGCTCTATTCATCTATTTCTATTTGAGGACTTCCTACTGTGAAGGTACAAAAAAGAAGAAGCGAAATTCCGGCATGTTTTTCAACTTTCGTGGTAGTTTTCGATCCCTTAGAGTTCTTTGATTTCGACACCTTCATAGAAACTAGTTTCAAATTTCTATTTTTTCCAGGATTTTTATCAATATTTTCTCATTATTAATTTTCTTTTGAACTCTCAAGTTACATCCGTTATTGAGATTATAACGAATTTTCTGGCAAAAAATATCAACGGTGGGAAATAGACTTGTACTCAATCCTTGACTTACGATGGAAACTTGCACTCAATTTGCACAGTGGATTAGTAGTAAACGAAACGAGCTATAGTCAAAAATATGCACGGACTCGCTTCAATGTTCCTTTATGGAAACATAGGTAGCTTCATAATTCCCGAAATATTTCTTAGTCAGTCTAATAGGTAATTCTTTCGTCCCGCGGATTGAGAGTTGAATAACACTTTCTATTTATTTCACGATGGTTTTAATGAAATTAAGTAGTATAGTATATTATTGAGCTTTTCGAATTGTTGGCATCGTGAATACCATGGTAACTGGGTTCGACTTCTTTATGTTATCAGATAAGACAATAAGACAGGAGAATATGAGGGTGCAATAAGAAGCACATAAGAACCGCATTGTTTGTTTTGAGTGAAACATTTTATGTATAAAAGAGAAAGAGAGATGTATGTACCTGTTGGCTTCAGAGATGAGCCAAAAGAAGTAGACGAAGGCCTAAGCGACAGCCCCTACATTTTCCCTTTTAGATTAAGCCAGCAACGTGGTAGAAAGCAGAGAAAGCCCGAATTTTTTGCTCGTTGCAATGAAAAAAGAAGGATGTATAACAATGGAGAGAGAGACAGATAAAAAAGCAGTGTTGAGTTGTCAGTAAAACAGGGAATGTTCTTCGTGGCATAACAGCAAGCGTTAAAATACATTGTTATGGAAAGCATAATGGATTAAGATGGAGTATCACAGCTTGTCAACAATCTCCTCTAAGCTACTGTAAACTTGCCTGTCTTATTTGTTGGAGGCATAATAAAATGCGCGGTGAGGTGGTTAACTACTCAAAATAATATTAGTCTTTACCTTATTGGTGTTATACAACTTGTCTATATCGAATGTCTATATATTGTATGTATTCTGATTGAAACGCGTGAACTACCTGATAACTATTATCAGTTATGCAGGTAAACTAAACGGAAAAACCATGTATGCATGATTTCCCGTGACAGCTGAGAATACATTTGTCTCGGGATGAGTTTGCATTTATCCCCTAGCGCAGGGGTCTCAAACCTTTTTATTATGAAGGGCCAAATGAGAGTTGCGATTTGATAATGCGATCCTAAGTTGTTGGGTAAGGAAGAAGTTGGTATGCTAGACTAAAAGAGTATGGTTATCAGATTCAAATGATAATAAGTTCATTTCTTAGTGAGATTATCTGGTTTGGGACACAATGTGGTCCGAGTACAGATAAAATTCGCTTAACTCAATCCGCAAAGTTGCTCAAGTTGGCTCTGTATCTGGATTTCATAGATGCCATTATTGAAAAAGAGCACACATAGGTAGATTGAGCAACAGATAAATCATCTCACTTGAAAAAAAAACCCTTTTGGAAACCAGCTAGAGTAGATTTAATTGTCTGTCTTATTGAATGGATCTGCTTTTTTGACTAAATGTGCTTCAAGTTCGAAACAAATTTGTTTGACCCAATCCGCCGGCGCCTAGTTGCTTGTACATGTTCATAGCTAAATTGATCCTGCATCTGGATTTCAATCTTATATCTTTCAATATTCCATTCTAAAAAAGATGCGTACGTGAGTACATAGAGCTACCAAGAAGTCATTTTACGTTAAATTTTTTTCAGATGGAATTATGACTCTTCTGGCAACAAAGAGTAGGTAAAATTATTGCCATCCATCCTCCTTCAAGAGATCCAACATCTTGGCGTAGGAACCCGGCTGGGTCGTGTGTTGGAGCCCCTCAGTGGACTTGAAGATTACCCGAGCGTGCACAGATTGTACTGTATAGATGACTGTATATAGCAGAGTCCCACTGCATGTATGATTACATTTACCAACTTATGTTAGCTTCAAATATAGTGTTAGCTTCACACGTGAAGTGTGGATGTACTTCGTTAGTTACAGTTGTGGAGCAGTGCACCAACTAATAGAAAGTGAACAACTTTGTTGTTTGCTGGGCTTTTCCCGATTTAGGTTGTTATGGGAGGTTTCCAGGATATCGATTACATTCATTCGATTGAGAGAGGCCGTCCGGTCAAGAGGATCAATGAATTTCGTCTTTTCCACATAAAGTCCATGTCTAGTACATGCAAGGTTATATACATACATAATACGATCTGGTATATACATAGCAGATAACAAATTAAAACATCTCAATAACTTACCAATAATTATGTGAGAAAACGCATTCAAATCAGTCCTACCGCTTGACATATGTGTGTCATTCTTATACACAACGTTTCTTTATTTAGGCAGTACAAATTATTACAAACTTTACAAAAAAGGCAGTCCTTAAATCTGTTTTTTATATTGATCTCCAACGTTTCTCCCCAGGAACTGAGCTTCTTCAGAAAGATAAAAATTAAATTCTGAACATCAAATTTAAAATTGTAAAAACCTGTATTGTTTTCTTTTTGTAGGAAAATCAAATTTAAAGATATCAGTTTATGAAAATCAAATTAAAAATGAAAATATTAAAAAATTTGATTTTCATGAACTTAACTTCAACTTTAACTTTAACTTTGATTTTCCTCTAATAAGAAAAATAACTAAAGTAAAACCAATTTAAGGACAGAAATTCCTCCTTTGTAAAGTTTCGTAATTCTTAGACACACACAAAAACATCAATCGATGCCTAATAGTACAGATCCCCGATTCAAGTTTGGTTATTACACGCTTTTCGAAGCATATTTTTTAAACTTTCATTTACCAAAATCGATAAGATAAACCGCCAATTAAACCGAGTATTTACTGAGTCCCAATATTTTACAGCTTCAACAAGTAATGATAATATTAAAAAAAAATCAATTAATCCCCATTCAAATTGTTGAGTATAAACAAAACATCTCTTCCATTTAGTGATCGACTAACCAGCAGCAGTCGCGCTGTTTTCGTTAGTTCCCTTCATAAGAACACTGGCTCTCAAAATACAACGTCAAGCCTAACGGAATGATTCAATATTTTTCCTTGAAAGTGGAGACAATTTGGGACTAGGGACTCAATATAATTTATTGAATCCCGAATAATGAGTGATTAGATGCACACTTCCCAAGGTAACGTAGCCAAATACTGATTTGCAAACAATTCGCGGTGAGTATTGAAGAATCTGTATTAATAAAATCGTAAGTGTGTCCGTCTGTTCGTTGATTAGAATCATGAAATTTTGCGTTTTTTTTTTTTTTTTTCCTTTTCGTGCTATTTGAAGACGATTGGTACCATTTATTTTTCTCAATTTAATCTCCGTCTGTCCTATGTATGTCGGCTTTTCACGGTTACAGGGATCATTGGAGAACTGATATGAGTGGTGGTGGTATGAGTGGTTGTCTGTATCAGTCCAACTTAAATTATAGGCAGTTTGAAGTTTTTAAAATTCGAGCCAGAGGGGGTGTTTTACGGGAGGGGGAGGGGGTGAAATGGGGTATCTTGGACACCATTGAACGAAATGTGGTATCTTGGACACCATTGAACGAAATGGGGACCTGATTACTAAAATATGTTTGAATTACACTAACTCAAATCACAGGCAACATGGAAATTTTCAAATCTGACCCAAAGGAGGTGTTTCCTTAGTGGAGAGAGGTGGGAGGGAGGGGTGAAATGAGGTATCTTGGACATCACTGAATAAACTGAGGACCTGATTAATTCAATATGTTTGGACTAGTCTTACTTGAATCACAAACTACTTGAAATGTTCAAATCTGAATCGCAACGGGTGTTTTGAGGGAAGGGGGGGGGGGTGGAATGGGGAGGGGGTTATCCCGAACATAACTGAATAAACTGAGGATCTATGAGGATCTCATTGATAAAATATGTTTGATAACACTATAAAAGCACAGCCTACTTAGAATTTTCAATTCCAACCTATGAGGGTGTTTGTGGGGAGGGGGTTAGGAAAGGGTTATCGTGGGGGTTGATCTCAATAGTTTGGTCCTAATAGGTAATTTATTAGAAGTACTTTTAAGTAGGTAAGGACTTTTTTGAATCAGATCCATAGGGGTGTCCCAAAATGTGATGGGTGAGGGGGGGGGGTCAATGGGTTCAAGCCAACCTGTGCAACGCACGGGTGATCCAGCTAGTGTAAGATATAGGATGTTCCTAGTTTTACACCTAAAAACACACTAAACCAATACACTTTTTTGCCGATAAATAAACATACTTGACAAATTTTTAATGTTAAATTGTTGTTTAAGTTTTAAACAATTAAATTAGTTGTTTTGTTATCACTAGTTCTCCTCACAAGACTTCAACTTGTTCTCACAATATACGACGGCGCAGAAGAACTACCTCTCCTTCAAGACCTGTGAGTCGTGCGGGTCGCTGCATACTCATTCCGATCACCCGGCCGTGATTTTCTCAATATCGAAGTTGTTTACCCGACCACATTAGTTAAGAAAATGGTGTTTCTCAATGTTGTAAGGCATTTTTTACGTTCAATAAAGACAAAGAGAGTCCCCAGAACTTGTTAGCACAAGGAAACATACAAAAACGGATTGTGCGCTTCTACTGCACGCTACTATGATTTTGGTTCAGAAATTTCCTTCCTAAGCGACCAAGATAAATAAAATTTTAATCCCCTTCCCCGTCAAAATTTGGCGGTTTATTTTTCAAGATATGAAGATTCCAGAAATTGATTCAAAATTCGTTCGTTTGCCATCCGAAGGATTTCTCCGAACTGGACCAAAGTTCTAAGTACTGGATCAAAGTTTATGAAATATACCTACCTCAAAAATCGTAAGTTGACCGAGGATAAGCTTGGAATCTCGTCATTTAAATTAATCCCTGCAAGTGAAATTTAAAGGTGAAGTGTAAAAAATAAAAAAATAAATAATAATAATAATAGGTATACATAAACATCTGGAATAAAAGGGTGTTTTTTTCTGCTTTTAATGTAATAACTACTATTTCTATGGATTGAATGGGACTGGGTGCATTGATATACGTATGTCCGGTCGCTTCCCATAAGGCATGAGGGGATCTTTACTGTACCTGTAGTGTGGGTAAACCTGTTTAAACGCCAAGCTACCCTATTTGACTGCAGACAGGTGTTCGATTCCGCGTGGGCCAGAAAATAAATTTTACCACAAGCAATCTGTTTTTTGGTCGTTTTCAGTTAAATTATTCTCTTATGTTTACTGTTGCATCCACTCACTTTTTGTTTTGTTTGGTTGAATATGTTTATTTATATGTATCATGTTTATACATCTACTCCTGACTTGAAATAGGCACTATGATATGTCACGAAACATCGACAAAAGCTGTTCCACAATGCTTATCACGTACAACCAATTGTTGCGAGGGCAATATAACTCCCTTAGTTTCCGCTCCACAAAAATCGTCCACCGCTCAATCGAATATACTCCATTTATCAAATAATCTTCCACAGATAGGTTCTCCTCTAGACCTCCTACAACCAATTTTGCCATCTTTTGGATTTGTCCAGTCAATTTTATCAGCAACTTCAATGAGATTTAGCTTACATTGCTGAATGATAAGTAGCCTTCCTATAAATAATGGGTGAAATAAAAAAAAAAATACGGAACCAACCGAATCAGTTGTCTGATATTTAGTCTTGTTATTTATATTTTGTTCTGTAAGGCTGAAAGGTTTCGTCGAGGTTCGAAGCGCTCATTTCTGCATTTTCCCGTGTTAAAATTATATCATTCTACTCATTAACTTTTGAGCTAGAAAATTTACGTGTCATTTGACCTAAACCTTAAACGACCCGGACAGAGATGAACTTATGAATGATTTCCAACTCAGGCACGATAGCCCCTTGCACCGACCGATAACTATGACCAATCTAATTCAGTTATCTCACTACTGTTATTGAGTGATGATTCGTGCCTCGGGAATACATCTATTCATGTATAAGGGCCCGCACCAAAATAGTGGACTAAGAGAAGATAATTTAGAGTCGAGAGTTAACCTCAAAAACAGCAGCGAGACAAAAGATTAACTCAGGATTAATTCGTGATCCTACTTGGTGTAAAGGATCGTGAATGTGTTGAACGGAAAGGTTACCTGTTGACGCCTTGAGAAAAGGAGATGAGGGTTCCAGAGTTTGCCAGTTCCTGCCGTATCGAAGCGCTCATTGTGAACTCAGTTGAGTCCTGGAGGAGAGTCACAGCCTGTTTGTAGCCGACCTCTGGGATCTTCAGGTCTCTGTAGCTACCTACGAAAACAACATATTTATAAAAAATCGGTACGTTATGTCAAAGGTAAAAAATGACAGCCAGGTAGGGTGGGGTGGAGAGTATAGCTCTCTCAATTATTGCAACATAGACATTCAGAATTTGTTGAATATTTATTACTCAACCATAGAAAATGTCGAATCTATGGTTTTTTTTAAGCGCCATTAATAGCATCAATGAGTAAAAACCGTGTAATGTACGAGTACACACGTGTCACTATACCCATTATATGATGTATTTAGTAACACCACTCCACAAGTCATAGGCTTACATGAGACAGTATCATTTAAAATAATTTTATATTTCATTCTACAGTCATATAAATTTGTTATTTGAAAATAAATGCGCATTATTGCGATAAAGTTTAGAGGAAACCGTCCTGAAAGCTATACAGCCCACTCAGCAAAGCTTTGTGATTCTTCAATTAGGAAAATAGAAATACTTGTATCTCAGTCATGAGAAAACGTTAAATTTCTATCGTGACCCAGCCAACCCTTCAATTCCTGTACCTCAATAAAAATAAAAATTTAGTTTTCAATATTTTCTGAATTAATGGCATCATATTGCAGTAAATATTAGAGGTTTTTCCAGATTTTAATAAATTTTCCAAAAATTACAGCACCGCGCTCTATAGGGTGGTACAAGAAAGTGAATCAACAAATCTATGGTGATCGTAAAACGTTTTTATTTGTTCCAGAAACTCTCTTCTTCTATGTACATATTCTTTCACTTAAACCCTAAATTAACACTTAAATTAAAACTCTAAATGAACACTTCCTAAGTCCTAAACACTTTGGAAAGATAAGAACAAAATTACATTCAAGAGCCTCATCATTCTTGAACTAACAATGGACATGTAACGCATTCCACGCGCTTTGCACATGAATCTTGTATTTTTGTGGCATTTTATGCACTTCCTTTGATCACAGGGTATTTTTGGTGAATGGAAGCAGGTTGTTTTGGTGAATTATTAGATTTAGGTACGTTTGAAATGGATTTTCAGCGCTTTGGGGGTGCTTCATATACTTGAAAGGCAGTTTGTATGGCGCTAGCACTGCTATACTGAAATCACAGGATATAAAATATTCCCGAGATGTTTTCTTCACCTTAGAGGTACCCTGAAACAAAAATGAATTGATTACATTATTCAAAGAAAACATAAGTAGCATATATTCACAATTTGCAGAATACTTTCTAAATTAATCAGAAAAAAATTCAAATACTCACCTACTTGATAACAGTGATGAGACCACGGAAAATTAGTCTGAAGTCTGTTTACTCACAGAAAGTTTACAACCCGTAACACGTGACTACAACACGAATCGAGAATAAACGCATAATAAATTAGGCAGTCATGGAAATAAGTCAAAAGTTAGTGGCAAAGATATAACTCCATAACACAATAAACATATTGGTAAGTAATGCACGCATTACACGGACCTCCTCATGAATAGATCTCATATAAATTTGGTGAGAGTTAAATAGAGAGAAAAAACAAAAATATCATGACTTCTTGGAATTACCTTTCCGCCACGTTAATCCCCTCCACCGACCGTAAATTTCCGTCTTGAAAATTACTGCATATTTTCCAAAACTAGTCAAATTCAGGGTGAACAAAAAAAAAAAAAAAAATCTGACGAGGATAGTTAAAACAAAATGATTTATTACTCTCCCGTTCCACCCCCATTCACCCCTTTCCGTATTGAAATTTGAAAATCCTGATAATTCTCCAAAACTGGACCAAATTCATAGGTAATTGAAAAAAAGAAAAAAAAACCCCACGACAATCTGACGAGATTAGTTAAAACATCATGATTTATCAGTATTACCCCCTCCATTCACCCCTTCTATGATGAAATTCGAAACTCCGAATATACGATCCAAATCTAGACCTAATTAATTGTTGAACAAAAAAAGAATAGCGAAAATCGAACAAGAATTGTTTTAAAAAACCATGATTTATCAGTATTACCCCGTCCATTCACCGTTCCCATGATGAAATTGGAAATTCTGACATACGTTGCGAAACTAAATCAAATTCGTGATGGAAAAAACAAAAATCACGAAAATCGATTGAGATTTGTAGCTTGGGCAGCGCTTGAAAGAATCGCTTATTATCATCTGAGCAGCGAATCCGAAAATTCCAAAGGTTTGTTGCACAACCAGACTGATGCTAATCATGGAATCAAACCAAATAAGAATCACGAAAATCGATTGAGAATTGTAGCCTGGATGGCGTTGACAAAATTCGTCGAAAAAAACCACTGATTTTTTGCTTTACCCCCTCCATTCTCCCTCTACCATCATGGAATTCAAAATTGCCGAGGTTTGTTGCACAACTAGACCGAAATTGGGATCGAACAAAGAATTTCGAAAATCGGTTGAGAATCGTGACCTAGGCAGCGTAGACAAAATATGTCACATTGGTACACACAGACATACACCTATGGTTTTTTTCACGGATTTGGTCTTAGAATGGTCTGGAACGAATTTGTATGCGATTATTTTTTTAATGCTTGGTTTGCCCCCCCCCCCCTCTTCCACCATCCTGGATCAATTACAATAGACGTTTCTCTTATCGACAAAGCCTTGCCCGTAAGACGTTGCTTCAGAGAGACGTCCTAAAAACACGTAAAGTGGTCATGCATGTGTTGTGAAACCTGCTCCTAATGCACCCAGTAGGGTGCACTCCACTTAAACTTACTTCTGACACGTGATTATCGTGATTTACTCAAACAATTCAACATAAACAGGAATACACATCATACCCAAACGAGAAATGTAAAAAAATAATAAGTTTCGTACCTTTTTCTTGACATGGAGAACAATATTTGTAGATCACTTCTCGTCACAATCAAACACAAGAGACACACGCGTGTTTGGAAGATTATATGTATCATAGGTTTCTGATATCCTATTTGAGACTGTTATCACAGCTTCTTTAGATTCTAATACGACGTTTCAACGCGCTTAAAATGAAAGGTGATCATTACTTGATTTTTCATTGCCCAAAAAAGAGGTGCACCCTGGGGGGTGCACTAGGAACTGTCGGGAAGACGAATCAATGTCAAAATAATACACAGATTTATAGCGCATGTTTGGAACATTGTCGATAAAAGTTATTCAAAAGTTCTAGGTTACCATCAAGATTCTATGTTCCTACGTGAGTAGAGGGAGAGCTCAAGCAAAACAAATTCTGTGGAGCCTTCCGATCCATCAATTCACAATGTCTCTTCATAGTTTTACCCCCTTGGAAGAGTTGTATAAGGAAACGACAAAATGGATTTGAGCTAAGGGTGGGGGATACGCATCAACATGTCATTTGTATTCTGGAATGGATGAATTCGTCAAATTGCTTTCCCCCTCGGTTCACCACAAGCCACCCGAACAGAGTTATTCTGCTCGGAATATCATTTAAACGATTGCAGCCCCTCTCGCGGATTTCCCCCGAAAATCTGTCTCCATGGGATCGTTGCCCTTTCTTCACCCGTCTCGCCTAAAACGAGTTGTCTAACCCTGAAAATCTCCCGATATAAGTAACCTGCGATGGGAGAGAACGGGGGCTAAAGTGAGTCAATGTCGTGTCTGCGAGTGCTAGACTCAATATTCCGAGGGCGCACAACCCGTTCGAATCCACGTGGCTCTTTACAGTGAATTAGGGTCGATTCCGGCAGATCCTCAGTATATACCTAACACTACCTAAACAAATACGCAACTTTTTGTGCTTTATTCGTAACTTATATTTTGCAATAAATACAAACTCGGTATACCTACAACATTTATGATTTGGAGATATGTAATGAAAAACATTATATAAATGCTTCATAATATCAACCGTTTTAGCAATAATTCACCTATATTATTAACCAACTTCAGCAAAAAATGTGGTTTTCACCTCTGAAAAGGCGAATTTTTTCTTCAATTTCAAATTTTTCTGAGTCTACGTAACCTCCGTTTCAAGCGGAAGCATTATTTTTACGTTCAGGAGATGAAAGAATTTTTAATCCAAAATCAGAATTATTTCTACTCACATTTTACGTTTTAGACCATTCTAAACATCTTTGGTTTTCGTTTAATAACTAAAAAAATTCCATTCCTACAGCTTCCATAGGATTTTGATGACATTGTCAAGGAATGTGGCAATTTGAATCGTATACAGTTTCTCAATACCAGTTTCATACTTCACAAATCAATACTTCACTCTGCGCATGCCTTCCATCCATCAAAGGGCCTACTTGTCGAATCTCGCTCAATTCGAAGGGTGGTCGGGGAAAGACAGCTTAATCACCCCAAATCAATTTCAACACCTTCATAGTATTTTTTTAAACTAGACCAGACATGTTGAAATTAGCCTAAAAACGTTTTTTGAGAATCTGTCAGGAAGTGTGTTCAGGCGATTAAATTTCACGTATTTCGATCATCTTCCGTCATAAGCAAAGGATCAAGGTTACTGTGTGCCACCAAAGATTTGTGCACTTGAGCGCGTCCTGCCATCTCCAGGATAGTACGGGAGCAGTTTATGGGTGTTTCTGACCAAAATAAATTGTCACGGAGGAAAAGAGAATCCAGTTGTGCCCATCCCCTCTCCGTTTTGAGGGGAATTGCCTTTTCAACTAACTGAGTTGGCCAATGAAACTGCAAACAAGTTGGGTTTGGCAAATTGCTTCCTCGAATCCGGAACATAAATTTATAACATATCATTGAAATGTTTTGAATAATCTTAAAAGATTTCACAGTGGGTTCCTATGAAACCGACCCCTAACTCGTAGGATCATAGAGGATAATTTTCATGAAAACCCTAGATTTCATTGAATAAACCACGTTTTTCCACATTAAAACATCATTTCTCCACTAATTGGGAAAGTTAAAGTAAATTTTTTGTTGTTTTTTTTTTACGATTTCTAAGATCAATTTCGAGGGATTAGCAAATTGTTGAGAAGTTTCATAAAGTCCTGATTTAATAATGTATATTAACATTTTTTTTAAATTAACGAATCACAATGCTGTTAAATGAATAAAAAATGTCGGTTCTTATAGACCATTTTATGCTGATTCCGAGAATGAGAGAGAAAATTGAAATATGATAGCCTTACGTTGAGAAATAGTGACTTTATGTGGTGAAGTTGGGATTCATAATAAAACATGGAGGAAAAAAAATCATAACTTTCGAACAGATTGAGAGACAGCCAGACTTCTTCTAGAGAGTGTGTGTGTGTGTGTGTGTGTGTGTGTGTGTGTGTGTGTGTGTGTGTGTGTGTGTGTGTGTGTGTGTGTGTGTGTGTGCGCGCGTGTGCGTGCGTGTGCGTGTGTGTGTGGCATTCAGGAGATAACTCTTTTTGGAATTCAGATGATAAGTCCTTCCTTTCGCCAATAAATCAAGTATTCCAGAATAAAGGAAAAGTGCAATGAAAAGCACTTTTTTTAGGACCTTAAATTGTTCATATTTTCAAAATATGTGGAAAAATTGCTAACAATTGAATGGGAAAAAACTCCTGAGAACTAATAATTTTATATTTTCTAGCTTAATATTACTCGAAAAAATTTATTGAACTAGAACATTAAAAAATGTATGCACAACATTATGCAAAAAAACATACTCAAATTCCAATAATCTATATGTATAAAAATCAACTGCTGTTCGTTAGTCTCGCTAAAACTCGAGAACAGCTGGACTGATTTGGCTAATTTTGGTCTTAAACTATTTGTGGAAGTCCAGAGAAGGTTTAAAAGGTTGAAAAGGCTTGAAAGTTTTCAAATCGGCCACATGGGAGGTGTTTTAGAGGAGGAGGAGGGAATGGGGTATCTTTGTCACCACTGAACAAACTGGGGATTTGACTGTCGAGTATGTTTGGATTACTCCAATTCAAGTCAAAGACTAATTTTCCCAAAATTTTCAAATCTGACCCACTAGGGAGGGAGTGGGGGAGTTGAAGCGTTTCGAACGTCACTGAGATATTAAAGTAAAAAAAAGTGTACACAAGAACTTGGCTCGGTGAATTCAGAACATTTATTGAATTTCAAAAGAAACCAATCATATGTAAAAATTAAAAAGAAGGGTGAACTTGGTAACATAATTTTTCACTTCATCAACACGTAACAAATTGATTCAACCTGTAGTAACAATGAAATGAAGCCTCCAAAACTTCAATACCTTCCCTCATTGTTACTATGTTACATGATGACTGTTGACAAACCAAGCTTCAACCGTAACAACTGAAATTTAATCCTGGACAAAGGTTTCGTAAATATATCTGCAATTTGGTTTTCAGTGTCCACTTTTTCTATGTTCAGCTCCCCACTGGTGACCAATTCTCTGACGAAGAAATGCCTTGTCCTGATATGCTTCGTTCGTCTGTGGAACTCAGGGTTTTTCGCAAGTCGAATGGCAGCTTCATTGTCCACAAACAGTGTTGGAACCTCTTTTAGACTACCCATTTCTTGAAGTAATCGGGTGAGCCACACGACTTCCTTCCCTGCTTCACTAGCTGCCACAATCTCAGCTTCCGTCGTTGAGATCGCAACTGAAGCTTGTCTCTTGCTTACCCAAGACAGCGCTCCTCCTCCAAAAAGAGCTACAACTCCAGAAGTTGATCTTCCTGTATCAACATCTCCACCATGATCAGCGTCACTATAACTCTCCAAAGTTTTACTCTGATCGGCTGAGTATGTTAGCCCTATATTGGTGGTCCCTTTCAAATACCGAAAAACCCTCTTGACTTTCAACCAGTCCTTCCAAGTTGGTTTTTCCAAACTTCGTGATAGGACTCCAACTGCATACGCTATGTCAGGTCGGGTTCCCACCATCAAATACATCAGCGCACCAATAGCTTGTCGGTAGGGAAACGACTTCTCAACATTGTCATGTTTCTCATAATCTTCCGAGTCCTTTTCCATTGGTGTCGCTACAGGTCGACAACTCTCCATACCAAATTTTTCTAATACCTTCTTCAGGTAGGCTTTCTGGGTTATCATGATTTTCCCATCTTCTTTTTTAAGTTCAAACCCCAAATAGTATGACGCAGGTTTCGTGGTGATCTTGAACTCCTTCCTAAGATCCTTCACAAAATTGTCCAGGTCTTCTTTACACGTTGCAGCTAAGATCCCATCATCAACATATAGAGCAATCATGATCTGTACCAATCCCGACTTCTTCAGGAACAAACATGGATCCGCCTCACTTGCCTTGAACCCTATTTTCTTCAAATATTCTGCAATTCGCATATTCCAGCACCGAGGAGCTTGTTTTAAGCCATAAAGACTTTTGTTAAGCTTACATACTCGACCTGAATTGTCAGAAAATCCATCGGGCTGTTTAATGTAAATTTCCTCCTCTAAATGTCCGTAAAGAAAGGCTGTGGAAACATCAAATTGTAGCAGGTGCATATTTCTTGATGCAGCAACACTCAACAAAGCTCTAATAGTGCTTGCTCTAGCCACTGGAGCAAAGGTTTGATTGTAATCCACTCCTTTCTTCTGTGAAAACCCTTGCACAACAAGTCGAGCCTTGAAACGTTCAATTGATCCATCAGGATTCATTTTAACCTTGTAAACCCATCGCGTTGGTATTGCTTTCTTGCCCGGTGGTAACTTCATCATTGTCCAAGTTTGATTTTCAAGAAGTGAATTAAATTCGCTCTTCATAGCATTCTTCCAGTCTTTGGCATTTGCACAGCTCATAAATTTAATTTCGATTTCAGCAGACTCTGTTAAGAAAGATATTGAATGAAACCATTGAGGAGGTCTCAATGTTGATTGATCACGCAGTTGTCGAACACATGGTTCCTCCGGATCATTTTCAAAATTTTCTTCAATCTCCTGATCCTCTTCCAAAGGTAGGTACTTCAACCAAATCTTGCTGAACCGAAGTTGGTGAAACAGGTGTATCAACGTCGACATTTGTGTCTAAGTTTAAATGTGCATTAAAGTTTTCTCTCCCCTCTACACCAATATTTCGAAAGTTGATACTATCATCTTCTTCTTCAACCTCACTATCGTTGTTCAATGAAAAATCAGGGGTACTAGTGACTGTTTCATCAAAAATAACGTCCCTAGATCGGACCAACTGATGTCTCTCAAAAGACCAAATACGGTAACCATCATCTCCATCATACCCTATTAGAACACCTTTAATTGCTTTTTTACACATCTTTTTCCTCTGCTGTTTAGGAATATGTGCATAGCAAGTACAACCAATTATTCTTAAATGTTTGATGCATGGTTTCTTTCCCATCCAAAGCTCATACGGTGACATTCCTTCAACACTTGAAACTCCAGTCCTATTCAAAACATAAGCAGCAGTGTTGATAATTTCAGCCCAGAGGCCTTGCGGTAAATCTCCACGAGCATGCATAAGAGTCCGTCCTGCTTCAACGACAGTTCGATTATCTCTCTCACAACAACCATTCTGCTCGGGTGTATAAGGCATTGTTAATCTTTGCCTAATACCATTTTTAACCAAAATATTTCTAACAGCTTCACAATCAAATTCTCCTCCATTGTCACTCAAAAGATGTTTTACTACATGACCTAAAACTTTAGTTTCTGCTAACATTTGTTCCAATTTTGAGGCAACATGTGGCTTCTCCTTCAGAAAATAAATGTATCGAAACCTCGAGTAGTCATCTTTAAAACAGACATAATAACGATAACCTGAAAGAGATCTGTTAAAAGGACCAACAACATCACAATGAATTAATTCTCCTGGTGTAGTTGCCCTTATTCTGGTTCCAAATTTCCGTCTATGTGCCTTTCCGTAAACACAGGCCTCACAAATTCGACCATTAGATTTGAGCTCTAAACCTAATTCTCTAGATACAACAGTTTTTACATGACGAGTGTTCTGATGCACAAACCTCTCATGATAAAGTTGCATTTGATCTTTATTATCAACAATAGAAACAGTAACATTATTTGGAATTACATGCATTAAATTCAATTTAAATAAACCACCTTTGTGAATTCTAGTACCTCTCAATATCTTCTTCCCCCCAACAAAAAAATAACAAGTTTCAGAAAATGAAACAAACTTGCTGTTAAGGTTCTTGTCCTGAGCTGCGAGGGTTGAGACAACCCTCAAGAACAAATTCTTCTTAATATTCGGTACTAGCCAGACTTCAGTAAGATCAAAGGTTTGCTTTCTTCCATCTACATCCGAGATAACCTTCACAGTTCCTTTTCCAAGGGCTTCAATAGTATCCCCATTTGCTGTTGTTACACGATGCAACGAAGTAAAAGGCTCAAATGTGTCAAAAATGTCTCTACGATGGCTAATATGGTTAGTAGCTCCACTGTCGACATACCAATTCTCGTAGTCACATTCAGCCGCAAATACAGAGACACTTTCAGCGAACAAAGCCAATTTTGCGCTTTCAGAACGCTTCTTCGAGTCCCCTGCTTTGGCTGGTTTCTGTGGTCTACCATCTGCAAGCCACTGACGACAAAATCTAATAGTATGACCTTGTTTGTCACAATATCTACAAATAAATGTTTCTCTCTTTTTCTTATCCTTTTCTGCTGAACCTACAGCAAGAACTTCAGAGCTATCTTGCGCCTTACTCTTTCGAGCAAGCGCCCTCTCATGAGCACACAACTGAGTCGTTAAATTGTCCACAGTTCTCTCAGCTTTTGCAATCAAAACCCAGCTTGATTTAAAGGAAAAATATTCATCAAGCAAAGTGCCAAGAATCTTACAGATAAGGAAAATTTCAGGTAGTTCAACTGTTCCTTCTCCTAATTCACCCAAAATTTCTCTTTTCAAAACAATCCAAAGATTTTTCAATCTGGAAATGTGTGTAGCCATATCGTCATCTTCTTGACGCGTAAAATTGAAAAATTGAAGGCAAACGTCATATGCTTTATCTTCTGCACTTCCATCGAAAAGTCTATTCAGCTCTAACCACACATCTCTAGCATTAGAGAATCTCATAATTTTATGAATGTCTTCTTCACTCAAATTGTTCGTAAAAACCACAAGAGCACTGCTGTCGGCGGCCATAAATCGCTTCAACTCTTCCCTATGCTGCGCTTTTTGCGCGGAAGATGCATCTGCTGACGGTTCTGCGGGCTTACAAAAGTTTCCTTCCACAACCTCCATAGCGTCAGGAATTCCCCTCAATAGAGTACAAACTTTGTACTTCCAAACCAACCAGTTACTCTTGCCATTTAAAAGTCCCACTTTCACTTTTGCCAAATCCATAGTTCACTAATCGTTTTAAATGTCACTGAACCAACTGGGAATCTGAGTGAGAGAATCTATCAGAATTACTTTAACTTGGGTCACAGTCTATTTGATAATGTTCAAGTTAACCTGTGCAACGCACGGGTGAACCAGCTAGTATATGATAAAAACGGGAAGAAGAGCTTCCCGTAAGCGAAGTTACGAATTTTCGGCTCGTTGATGTCTGGTGGGGATTTCCAGGGCAGAAAATCTAACAAATGCAAGTCAAAACCTGTTCGAGTCGGTTTTATAGCGTGACCGATTCCCTGAGTACCAACGACCTCACGTTTGCGGGTTTCTAGGAACAAGACGGCCAATTTAGGCTTCCTACTGCATTAAATTTTCATCCCCACTTACGGTAATACGTGCTCACGGTTGGGATTGTTCTGTGAAACGAATTTTTATCCCTTAAAAAACAACAACGATTTAAAATACTTTTATCTTTCAATTTGATTCTATCTTTTATTTACCTTCTAACATAGATAAAATCTTTCAAGTTACCTAGCCGTGTTAAACCAAATGTTCATGTTAGTATCTTTATTGTCCATGTTATAAAAATAAAGACAATTGAAAATTTTTGCTCATTTCGGTGAGGCTCTTGGCTTTTATGCATCCATCAAGTGGTTAAATCTACATAAATATAATTTATATAATACAAAAAAACTCGAGTTTATTAAGATTTATAAATAGTAACGCGGAGCATAATTATGAAACATTAATCAACATTCGATGAGAACTATAGTACGAGTTCTACTTCTAACAAGAATTTCAACTTTGCCCAAGTGCATTGATAGGTAATTATTAATCCGGAAATGATGGCATTTATCGGGAAACCATCTGAATCCCATTTCGCAGAATCCGTGATAACTTAACCGAAATCGGGTATATCAAGTAGGATTTAAGATTAATGTCGAAGAATCCATGTAATTATGATCACTAAATGGATTTTAGATCTACGGATGCTATTATAAATCCGGAGTCCAGCTAACCATTGAGTGCGATCAGGAGAGAACTAAGCTCACTCGGAAGATCTGGTTAAAGCCCATAATGTCATTGACATTTGATATTCCAGAGAGGCTACCTATCTAATTTCAACTTCTTCGGGTGGGCTGGGAGGAATCTAACTCACTCAGCTGATCAGAAAGGAGTCTGTCATTCCTTTCGTATTTTCTTGACCAAGAGAGGCTCTGTATCAAATTCTAGATAACTAGGACAAACTAGAGATAATGTGGCTGATTTGGCTGATAAAGTTAGAGCCTGTAGTTTAATTGGTCTGTTGATGCCCTGTCAAATTTCAACTTTCTAGGGTGAACAGGAGAAAATCTAGTGCACTAAGTTGATCAGGATGAAGCCCATCATTTCATTTGTTCTTTAGGCAACAATATATTTACATGATCTTGAAGCTTCAAGGCCTGGTTCTCCCATTTACGCTACCTATGAAATTTCAACTGACAAAGTTACAGGATGCTAAGGCTCAGTTGTAGAACTGATTTATGTTTAAAAAAATAATAATAATAATAATAAAAAAATTACAAAATAAAAGAAAAATAAAAAAATATAAAAAACGTGAAATTTTGGCGTACTGGCGAAATTTTTTGGAATATTCCCCCGAGCTATAACTTATCCATGTAAAAACAATGGGTGTAGTTCCGTATGTGTCCCCACTTTCCAACGATAGTAAATCAACCTAGTGTGCCCCCCCCCACCCCTAGTGTGCCCCCCCCCCCCTAGTGTGGGGGGGTGTCCTAGTGTGGGGGGTGTCCTAGTGTGGTGGATCCTTAACCTATCAAAAAATTTTCGTCTGTTTCGGAAACCTCCGAATTCTCTCTTTCCCATGGGTTCATGATAAATTAACTTTCTCCTTCGCGTACGTAAGAAATAGGGAATTGAAAAAAGTGGGGACATATACGGAACTATTTGATTAGTTAAAAAGTACCTTATGTGTCCCCACGTTATTTTTGAGTCAGTAAGTGGAGCAATGAACCCTAAAACCCCTATGTTGTTGCTATCTGACTAAATAAAGATGATGTTTACTCAGATAGCAAGAGAAGATGCGTAAGTATCCGAATGCATGTGAAGATGGGCATGCGTCATTCACACCACTGGTCTGTTCAGCCGATCCTCAGATGGATGCCTTCGTAAAAGTATTGGGTGAGCGTTTAGCAACATATGGAATCGGCCTCAGACGGTAGTTCGAGTTTGGTTAAGAGCCCGCATCACAATGGCTGTATTACGTGCATCCAGCATGTGTCTTAGAAGCACAAGAAGAAGATGGAGAAGTACTTGGGTTTGGGTTTGGAGACGGAGTAGTACTTCAGTTAGGCTTATAAGAGATCAAAAAATGAACGATGAAGGGATCAAAATTTGGCATATGTTGATGACATTTAATAAAAGTTCATAATATTAATGATAGAAAAGATGATGTTTATATTGTGTAGGATGATTCAGACTCTTGATTAAACATGCATCTAAATACCTACCAACAGACTAGGGACCCCCTATGGATAGTCGGGCTCACCTGAACTGGCAACTTCCCAAATCTTGGGTAGATGATGTATATTTTTGAGATGCGAGCTTGCGAGCATCCAAATCACCAAACTATACACATCATTCTTAACTATATGTCTAACTAATCTCAATTTTAACTAAGGGATTGACTACTTGATGTTACGTATTTTTGAGATGCTAGCTTGCGACCATCCAGACCACTAAACTACATACATCCTTCAAATGTATTTACACGCTGGATTTGTTTGAATATAGCGTGGGGACACATAAGGAACTTTTTGACCAGTCCCCCCTTTTTTCGATTCCAAATTTCTCGTGTACGCAAAGGAGAAAGTTAATCTATCGTGAAAACATGGGAAAGATGAGATTCTGAGGGTTCTAAAACAGTCGTCACGTTCATTTTTTGATGGGATAATGGCAGATTTACATTGGTTTGAGAGGGGTAACACACGGAAGTACACCTAAAACTACTTTTACGCCTAAATATCTGTACGTTTGAACTACTTGAACGTAAACACTTCAATCGCATAGGTCAAGAGCGGCGGATCACGTACTCCCGACAAATGAGATTCCAACAGGGAGTAAACCTGTTTGCGTCGGTTTCCTTAGCGTGACCATCGAATAAATTATAATATCAGAGATCTTTCTACTATTTGTTACCTATGGGGATTAGCGAAAGAATGGAATATTCGCATGCAACGGGGGGTAGACGGGAGGAAAACCTTTCCTCATAAACTCCGGCGGAATTTGTCAAGTCATACATATACTTCCCTTTCCCTACCTCAAGGAATAATATTTAAGATGTATTTCAACGATGAAAATAGATTATCTAGATTTTGTATGCTCAGGAATCGTCATGGGATAAATTTTAAATGTTTTTCGATTCCTATCGCAAAAACATGTAAGTATCGCGTTTTATACATAGTGAGGTCTCCACCTGTTGGCATTCATCATAGATGCAGTTTGGTCAAGCGTACGGACATTTTAAGAGCCTTATTTGAATGATCCATTAATATTAAATGGGAGGAAATTAATAAATAATAGAAATTAGTACGAAAAGGTTTATTTCAGTATCAGGTAGACCTACGTAAATCCCCAGCATATCAATTTACTATTTTAAACATAGCAAACAAACTCTATTGAAAATATTAAATGGGAATGGAAAACGTTGATGAGAAGCTACTAACCTATTCGTGAATTCGTCCTTCAAAAATCACAAAAGAAATATCTAGAGCAAGAGGAGAGTTGTAAGAAGAAGAATTTTTCCGGAGGCTATCAAAAATATTAATAGTAAACATTAAACATTTGTAACTTTAGCTTTCAGAAAGAGAAGTCTGACCTGATGACCTGACCTGATGACCTGATGACCTATGACCTGATTAACATATATACAACGTATTGCGTAGCTAATAGGCCGAGATGCAATCAGTTTGCTAACAATATCTATTGTAAACCGATTACAGTCATAACATTGTCGGAGACTATAAGCAATGTGAGGTATCAAATGATCTCTTTGGAATCAACTTGGTGCACTGATTCGATTTATATTTTAAAGAAAGAAAAGAAAACTATAGTGACTCGGTGTATGGCAGGATAAAATACCGCTTCGTACGGAACATCACCTGATACCTTTCCTACATCTTTACTGATCATTGTTAGAATGATTTGTCTCATAAATGGTCTTTTCGGGCAAAATATTTGTTTTTAAGGGCAAATATTTGTTCTTAAGGGCAAATAAGGTGCCAGGAGAAAATAATGACAAAACAAGGAAATGTGAGAGCTTGCTTTTTTAATCAGTAGGTCTTTACTTACAGCGATTTTCAAAGTTGAGTGTATTACAGTGATGTAGTCTTACTTATTGGTGTTATAGGAATCTGGCTTTGGCCGTTGAATACATGCTTCTCCCGGATGTTAAAATAATTTGTAATTCTGTAATTGGATTGTGTACCAAATATCTTTGCTAGTGCACTGGGATGATGCAATAAATGAAATTTCTTATGAAATGAGTGTAGCATATTTTAAATCTAGAGGAATCTTAGAAGGCGCTCCATAGCCTTCACGATTGCATCCTTTTTATCTGGCACCTGATGAAGCAGATGAGGGCCTGAAGAGGCCCATTTATGTATGGTAGGTACCGAACTATAGACTGTATTACTTCTCTACTTACTTACTTCTACTTGAATCACTTCTCCAAACAACTGATATTATACATAGATTAATGATTTTGGATGCTGAATGTGAAAAACCTTACCTTGCAGATAGAATGCGGGTGTCAGACTGTGGATGCCTGGGGTGATGGAGACGCCGGGGTGAGATGAATTGTGCAGCTGAAGCACCCCCAGAAGGTCCAGCCCTCCACTGACATCCTCACGTCCCACTGTGAACAATAACGTATTTGATGTAAAAGAATTGACACACCAATATAGCGATAGAATATTTCTTATAAATAAATACAATGGTGACATTCTATCACCGACCTCGTTCCAAAATCCATCATCAAAATGTATCTCAAAAACGACGACAACGGGGATAATATTTCAATCTGGGCAAACTTCTTCTTACAAAACTATGATGAATTTGGTGCAAGGTTTTTTCATACCCTGCAGAATGGCTTCTTCAATAATCCTACTCGGGTATTTATACTATTTCAATCTGGGCGAAGCTTATTCTTACAAAACTAATGACAAATTTGGTGCAATTCTTTTTCATACCACAGAAAGCAGAATGAATTTTGATAATCAATAATCCTATTTTGAGGATATCGTTGCATAGGGTATGGTACCTATGTAAGTTAGAGAGAAATAAATAAATGGGGCCGTCTAGGAACGCCCGAAGGAAGCGAAGCTTTAAAAATTCACTATACCGATGATTAATTTAATGGGATCTTAACTGAGAAACCACTTTTCTAAGATCAATGAGATCAAATGAAATAATAAAATCAATTTCATACGAAACGTCGGGTATAGAACACCACTGTTTATCCGTTACAACAGCTCGTCATAACCGAATGAGAAATATGTTTACTTAGGAAGAATGGAGATAATTTATTACCAAGCGAGACGGTTGTAATTGCCATGCCAAGCAAGCATCCATGACAAATTTTTGTTGACTTCACAAAATCAGTCACCATTACTGTAGGAAAACGTCTGCCGAATGACTAGCTAGTCCGAGTATTTGGAAGTTTTCTCAGCCAAACCACTTCTATAGGGCGAGTTGGTGATGATTACATTGCAACCGAGTAGAGGCGAGACATTAGTGTAGAGTAATGTTGAAGTAAGCGGAAAGAAAAATAAGATAAATTAGAAACGCTTTTAATCGCTTGCGATTCACACTTACCAGCATTATTGGAGGAAACTAACAAAATATCTTTGGAAGAAAACGTGATGGGATGGAGTGCAGCAGTGTTGAGGACCATTTGACCTCTTGGACGTCTTGAAAACCAGTAATAAGACTTTGAAATCAAAGGGAAGAAGGACAACGATTGACTTTTGAAAGAAAAAGCACAACATAACATGCGTGCTTGCCCGCCATTACTACTCCCCGACTCCGTTAAAATCTAGTTTCAGCCATAAGAAAAAAAACTTTAGTTTTGCGTAAAACTCCATTAAACTAGAGTCGGGAGACATGCAAGTGTTACCAATCGATTAAGCGTGATCAAGTACATAAAGACCGACCCTAAACTCATAATTTATTATAGGGTTATTGTCCAATAAAACCCTGGATTTCATTGGAAGAAAAATACTTGTTTTTCAACAAGAAACATATTTTTTTCCATAATTAGCAAAGTAATAGTAGAATCGACTATACCTTTGGAAAGCTGAGTTCTTAAACAAACATTTAAAATAATACAGCATCGAAAAACCAGATAGAATCATTCAGACTTATAAACGTTTAAAAAAGTGGTTTAAAAGGATGAATTTTCAAGTTTGAATAAAATGTAAAAAAATAAATTAAATTAAATAAAAAATAAATAAATTTGCACTTGAGAGATTAGGAAGTTTACGTTCTTTCCAACAGTGACCTCAAGTTTAATTAGAATTAAATCATAGTGACCTAAGTCGAAAACACGAAAAATTTTAAATTGAATAACTCCCGTAACAACGCTTTTGACAAAACATCTATGGAGTGTGAAACATCCTGTACATACTGCAGACATTCTAATTCAAAACATGTTCCGATTATCTCAACCCTATTTTTCGAGTCTCGGGTCGTTCAACCAGATCCGGGGTAGCGCCAGCGTGGGCTGGGAATAAACAAGTTTTTCCTTCTTGTGCACCGAATGCCTGTCAACATCACGATAACTCAACCAATAGGGACATAATTATTTGATCAAACCATATCTATTTCAAGATGATTGTAACATTAGAGGCTGCTGCGTATGCGCAAATTGTGTAATCCTTGATACGAGCTTAACTTTTACAGTTTTGGTTTATTATTTTCAATAATGAACCTTCGTAATCGACTAAGAAAAAATCATTTTAACCCCCCCCCCCCCCCCCCTCAAAAGTTGTTGTTTTACGTTTCAAGATGCGTAGGATCCAAAAATCGAAGGAAAAAAAAATCTGTCCGTCAGCCGTAAGCCGTCTGAAGCTTTTCTTGAAAATTATTGGACCAAACTTCAAGAAATTCGGCTTAAAAATCATTTATCGGCCGGGGATGGGCCAGTAACATCGACATCGCGTCCAATCAACACTAAAGGGTAGAACCCAAGGGATGAAATATTCAAGAATCGAGATCTTGAAATTATTCCGCGTAACAGTAATGATTTTTTGAGTTTCATTTATAGGTATCCGCCAAAAGAATCGAACAGAACCACCACAGTCGCTATGGGTTTATTCTATTGCTTTCCCTAAGGGCTAAAGCATCGACAAGAGAAAAAGACATCAACATTGGAGTAATACACACCAGCAAAACGTATCAAAACGCTGCAAGTTATTACAAAAAGGTTTATAATTGCTTTATTAGCTATCCCTTCTACGGAGATCATTAGTCTATAATTATTATTAAGCCCCATATATATCTAGTAAATGATCAAAACTTGGCGAATCGTGCCTCCAAAAAGGGTTCAAACCTTTACAGCTCAGGACCCCACAATTTTACGGTTTATAATAAGTGAAGGTTGAAAAATTTCCTAACAATTTCAAAACGAAATACATAACAATAAAAGGCGGGTCAAAATGGAAAGACCCCACCAGCAATTCAGTGAGCCTCCCCTCCTCGTAATAATGTTTTTGAGGTGTCCCGAAGTAGCTCCATTAATTTTAGATACTTGAGTCGATTAGGAAAGGAATTAGCCTTGGAGGTTCCGACGCTAATCACAATAACACGATAACTGAGAATATTATAGCAATAAAAAATAACCAGGTGACTCAGAGAGAGCAAAGCTGAGACCACCGAGAAGTTTCAACAACCCTCTGTTCGCGCGCAAATTGAAAAGAACTAGAACTTTTTGATCTAACTCAACATACACATATCAAAAAGCGTTTAACTCAATTAGTTTCAAAATGAATTTCCATGAAGTAAATTTTGGATTTGTTGCAATAGCATAATTTTCTTGGAAAATTGGCTAAAACGTTCCGACCTTGGTAGACTCGGAAGTAATTAACCTTCTGTGGTTGGAATAGAAATAATAATTTAATTAAGCGTAATTCCGAAGTGTTTACTAATCAACCATTTAATACATTAATATAATTGAAGAAGGTCATTCGATTGAATACAGCTTTGTACTATATCTACCTACGTTGATTTCTAAAGCTTCACCTTATTCATTTGTTCATTGTCTCTCTATCATCATGGTAACGCCAACGCTCTGTCATATATATTACAATTATTATTTATGCGTACAATTATTGATAACTCATGTAGGTACGTTCGTTTCTCTCTCTCTCTCTCTCTCTCTCTCTCTCTCTCTCTCTCTCTCTCTCTCTCTCTCTCTCTCTCTCTCTCTCTCTCTCTCTCGCTCTCTCCAAACTTTCTCTCACTTCACTCTACCCATCCTTCGTTGAATGCGCCCAAGATATTAAAGAGACAAAAGAGGGGATATTTGTAAGGGGTTTCCTGCCCGTGATATATGGCCTCAGCCGCGAATTCCAATAACACCCGTGTTTGCACACCTAGCCCTCTCTTCAATTTCAGAAAGACGGCTTATTGCTGTTGGTTGTGAGTCAGCCTGTTGTTTGCACTGTCTATGGGGGTCCCTACACGTCGATTTCTCTCAATTTTACTGACGGCAGCTCTATAGGCATGATCTTTTTGGACATTTCGATAATTTTGACTATCAGGCGGTCGTCCATTTACCCAACACCGTAGGGCTATCTCTGACTGGTCTGAAAAAATTATCTGGAATACACCAATGAACGGGTCTGGACTCCACCTAACTTAAATTACATCTTTCCAGATTACAGAAAGGGCCCCGTACCATTAACATGGGAAAAAATGTGACTGTGAAATTCGCTGAAACTTCGCATATTGGTTCTTTAGGCAATTCTGAACAGAAAAGGTAGAGTGAAAAAAACTCTTAAATGCCATAGTTATCCGACCGAGCTACCTCCACGTGGTGTACATCGGGTAACGCTAAAGCCGGCGGTGAATGCATATTGGTGTGTTTATGAGACAGTATTCTTGGCGGTCGATCCTGCAAAGTATATCTCCGTCTATTCACACACACAAACGCAAACTAACATACACACACGTACATGCATACATACATACACACACAGATAGGTACATTCGTAGTATTCCGAAAATCGAAAGTCTCTCCCGGAACCTGATTTGAGCACCTTCCTGAGCCTCTAGCTCAATAACTAAGGCATTTAAGGGTTTTTTTCACTCAACCTTTTCTGTTCAGAATTGCCGAAAGAACCAATGTGCGAAGTTTCAGCGAATTTTACAGTCACATTTTTTCCCATGTTAATGGTACGGGGTCCTTTACCAATTTTTCTAGTAGGTCAAGCTGTATGTCACGTGATACATAGTCAGTACCAGACGAACTTCGTCATTTCCCAAAACCATATGAAAATCAAATACAAATGAACTTTTGACGATTTACCTCCCTAGTTTCCGAGAGTTTTTATTTATTGGCAAAGGCCGGACATTCTGCGAGTATGAAATAAACATGAATAATAGACTTGTTCGTAACGCATCAAAGCCCAGAGAACTCTAGGATTCTATATATCTGTATATATAGAATATATCATATTCTATAGTTCCTCTCGTTCTCCAAATCTTCTATCTGTTTCCGATACCTCTTCATCTCTCTCAGTCCTACTTCGAACAGCCGGATCAACGCCTTAAAGCGATAACAGTGTCGGAGATTTAGCCACAATGGGAAAAGTAAAAGATGGGATTCCCCTCGAAAGAGGCTTTAGGAAGGAAATTCAATCAAACTCTCCACGCAATGGGAAGATTAGAGAATCCTCTTCCGCCCCAGTCTGATTCTACTTAAATGTAGAGCGGATTTGAGTTGGAAGTAAGTTTCCATTGAATTCAAACGCCTCACCGTCAAGTTGGCTTTCAATAACTTTCTTGGTGTTTTCAACTATATGTAAAGTTAGTTGTTATTATTGAGATGAAGTGGCCTTAATTCCTCCACAGACGAATTTATCTCAACCTAAACATGACGAAATTGTAATGATATTGTGAAACTATGTAGTGTAGATATGTTTTACAGATACCTATTTTTTCATTGATAAAGTTCACCAACTTTTTGGTGCTTTACTACCGAAGCTTTGTATTCGTGCAGAACTGAAGATTACAGAACATTATTTTTCCCTGCAAAAACTTTTTTCAAAGCGTTTTGCATAATAGTTTTGTGTCTGTTAGTTTTGGAGTGGTTAGTGTATGTTCTAAATCATTGATCAATTTTGGTTGAGTATGCGGGGGTTAGCCCCTAACCCGTTCTATACAAACGTCATGTCCGTTGGTCTGATAGGGGCTTGTGCTCATTCTCAAACGTAAACATGATGAAACTTTTCTGGTCCATATTCTCTTAGATATGCCTAAGCCGAAACTGTGCGGATAATACATATAATAATGTAGGTTTAACTATTTCGGCGTTATGGAGTCCCAATCAGTGCATGGTGTTGCTTTGGTGGCTGCCATGATGTAATGCCTCACCATTCTTTCTACTACTGCTGGCCGCAAAGTTGTCCCTTTAAATGTACCAGTCACATGTGCTTCTGACGTTATGTCTAGTAAAAGTAGCTGCATCCACGGTACTTCCGCCTCGTCTTTGTATGAAGGGTTGGTATGGTTTAAGATTTCATCCTGCGGTTTCATCGTGGGCTTAGACTTTGGTAACTACCGCCTCCACGCTTCAAAGAGCTAAAAATGGACTTATTCGCCATCGCGGAATAGTGAAATCTTTTTTATCGTTGTTAGGTAGGAAGGAAATGATCGCTCGTTTAAACATGCAGTAATTTATTTATACCAATACATTAATGTACGATTGCAAATTAACCTGGCTCTCTTCCCAATCATATTTGCCATCAGATTTACTGAAAAGTCGGACCCCCGGGGTTTCATATTGAATTCACTATAGATTAATTCATTGGTCAGTGCACAAAGCGCCTCCCCGTTTTACAATAGTATTTCGTTATTTCATAAATTTATAGCATAGAATCATAACGAGTCCAATTGAAGCAAATTGAATTAAACTGTTTCTTCTGAGGCAGACAGTGAAGTTGGCTGTCACCTTTATCCCTAACCCCTATTAGTTTACCAATGAAAGTTGAATCCCCTGACACTCATGAATCATTCAGTGTATCCGGACTGTGCGGGGTTCATTGGAATCGATAACACCACTCGCGAGTAAATAGAGATGTGTAGAGTTCATACGGTGACTTTAACCTTGACCTTCACCCAGCATCTGAGGTCAATACATGAAAGCAAGACGATAAAAAATAGTCCTATCTGTTTCATCGAAATGACCATTTCAGTCATATTATGATGAAATCATGCAAAAGTGAGCTGAGCTGTTTAATGCTTTTGGATTTAATATTATGTCTAATAATTTACTGTATCCACTCACAAAAAAGTAACCTTCAAATTTCGATCATTCAAGTTTCACAGTACGAACATTCTATCTGAATCACACACGGGATGTCGCTTGTAGGAATTTTTCTTTTCTGCTCTAAGAATTGAACACCACTAAAAATCTCCGAGTGCCAATTTTCAGCCCAAAATCCCCAATGATTCAGTTAAAAATAGACACAAAGAAGTGGAAGGCACTTAGGTTTCCCTGGGGTGAGAACCTATGACGTCATTAACCCTCACTTCCATTGGTATTAACCCACTTCTTATCCTCCAATAACAATCAGATACTGCACCTTTTTAAAAATCTCTCGTCACAATAATTTAGCTGATGCGTTAAAATAAATCAGGTAAGTCTGGTGTTTGTCATTTGGGATCTCTTCAAAGCCCCGAAGAGAAGGGGTTTCCCTGATGCCTGCTAACGCTGTATTACTGTACACTTGATATTCAAAACAATAGTAAATGAATATGGCATATCCACGGCAATAATAATGATCATAGTTTTTTAATCGTAAATCAACATTCAGCTCTGACATACTACAAACAGAGGTTGCAGCGGTACTGGTAGTGTATGCGGTCTACCATGGATCCCCGGTCTACCTATCAGTGGACTGGTCTCTGATGCGGTCTACCTATCTGTATGGATGTAAATGTCTACTTTTACAAATTTTTCTTCGATTTGAAGATCGTCAATGCTGTCATCAGATGTTTAGGTCATCAATGATGTCATCTTCATGTCCTCGAAGAAAGCGAGGAAAAGATCCATCGTCTGAACCAAGCGCCACCACTCTTCCATCAGTATTCGTTCAAGAAAAGGAGCTTCCCCATTTCGTTTGATGCCATATCGGGCCTTGACCACTCTCCATATTCATTCAATGGTTTGTGTGAGGGCTATGGTCAGGGAATCTATAACATTTTCAGAGTGGTTTACCGTTTAGTGCAGGAAACCGTGTGTGCTGAGGTTGCTGTACACTCGCCATTTATCCGATAGTATTGAGATCCCGGGAGCAACTTAGCGTTTTATAATGGAAATGTGGTCCTGCATTTTCTCGACGATGATCATTATTATTTCAAGGATTCCATTGTGGCGGCAGCACAGGCCAAAACCCATGGTCCGTCCGTTCACTGAAAACCAATCACGTCGTTGTTTGCAGCAGAACAAAGGGGAGAATCAGAAGGCTATGCACCAGTTAATCTTCTTCGATTCATTGACGTGAATCTTTCTGAATCAGACACGGGCTTACGCATGTCGGAATTTTTCATTTCTGATCTAGGATTTGGATTCAGTGCCTCAGAAAATCCCCGAGTTCAATTTTTTCAGCTGAATACTCTAAATGGTAGGAAGTGATTCACATTCCATACGTAGAAGGCTTTGAGTTTTCCTCCCAAAAGGAGGCAGGGGTGATGACTTACGACGTCATTGATCTTTGCTTCCACAGGTGTTTAACCCATTCCTAATCTTCCGATAACAATCTACTATACGCCTTTTTAAAAAGCGCTTGTCAAAATCTTTTACTTGTATGTTAAATAAAACTCGGCGCTCCGCGCCTCGCTGGGGGGCAAGCCTCCTGGACCCCCGGTTACCTCTATTTACATACTTCGGACAAAATTATTGAAACACAGAATGTGTTTCAGCTCACGCGTTTCACTTAATTACCCGTCTTCAATCTTCGGTTGAAGATTGGTTAACTTCCTCCCACTAAATCAGAATTTCGCTACTTTCCTCCCACTAAATCAGAATCTTATATAATCACCGCGTCATAACAAAATATCGCATAGGTTACACCAGGTTACACGATCCTTAGTTCCGTATCATCGGTATCCATGTTGTCGTCCCAGATTTTGTTACGAAATTTCGTTAGCTTTTTTGGCTAGTTAGTCCATGGCTAAAACACATTCTGTGTTAATAGGTGAAATTGTTAATCGTTCGAGATCTCTTCAAAGTCCGAAAGAGGAGTTTTTCCCCGTTGTCTTCCGTTGAGTATGACTGTATAATTGAAGTCCAAAACAACAATAAACGAATGTGGCATTTCACAACAAGAATAATAATGCTAAATCCACCCTCGGCTCTGACATCCCACAAACAAAGGTTGCAGCTTTGAATCCGAGCCAAGAAACCCATTGGTGGTAAGTAAAGCCCTGACGTATCTGAGTCGTGCGTTTGCTGAAAACCTCCCGTCCCGTTGATTGCGGCAGTACGAAGGGGAGAAGCAGAAGACAATGGTATCCAGACGATTGTCCAGGTGCGGTCATGAGCGTCGGGTTCCCAACCCCTGCGTCTAAAACGCCGTCTTGATGGAGTGGAAACATTTATGTTCACTAAACCCCCATTAGCCGTTCTGTACCCGGGGGAGTATCCCTTCTCAAATAAACGGTCTCCCCTTTCCACCGTTTTCTGGTCTTTCAACAATATTGTGATACACAGATATAAATGGGCCGGTCGGCGTACAAAACATTGTAGCTATCAATTACTCAGTGAAGAAATGACAGGATATTCAGCTGGAAAATAACGTTGTCTTATTGACAGTATCGTTTATTATTTCACTGCAGTTGAAAATCACTTGCATACTTGGAGTTTACTCAAAAACTCCACTACTACGTTAGGAATTTATAACTTTTATCTGATTTTAAAGAAGAAGGACATTTTCAGTAAAGTAATGTAACTGTATAAGAAAGATTTTTTCTATTTTCCTAATATATCAATCGGGCATATTTTACTCAGCTTCGTACCTTAGCAGTGTGTATTTTTGATTTATTATTCCTTATATAAAACGTCCAAAAATGCGGGATGCACCCTCCTCCTCAAAATCGGAAGTTTACATTACACGTGTTACCTATTTCATTTTATTCCATCGTCTGAAAGAATCATGCCGAGAGATTTCCAAAAAGGCGCAATAGGAAGGGTAACGGATGATCAAAAGTAGCCGACATAGTGATGTAAAGGAAGCAAAATGACATCATAGGTGAACGACCTGACCGGCACGGCGCGTCCACCGGGTCTCACAACTTGATAACTTCGCATTGAAAAAAATCTATTGTTAGTAAAAGACTGCAATTGTATAAAAAGACGGAGTCTTTTAACTTATAAGTGTACATAGTTGATACAATCGTTGAAATATACTAAATCACATTATTAATTTGATTTATTATTATTAAATAAATATAGTTTGGAATTGCTGGGACAATAAACACAATTTGGGACAATAAATGCTAGAAAAGTAGACATTCGTTTAAGATTCGAAACAAAGTTGTCAGATTGCTCGACTAGTTCAAAACATAGAGAACTAGTTGGTGAATAATGCTTCGAATTTATTTTCGATCCATTTGAAAAAAAAAAAAAAAAAATGAATGGGTCGAGAAACTTAGAAAATTTCAAGTCGTGCTTCAATAAACCTTTAAACCCAAAGAAACGAATTCAAATGGGTTAACATTTTTCCCCAAATAATTACAATGTTTCACCAAACTTTCAGATTTTAACTTGAAACATAGAAGTGCATAAATGATTTACTGACCTAAATTAGTTTCGTCCTTCTTTTGATGTATTATCAAAGTTAGGACAGCCCACCGAACCAACTTTCCAACAAGGGAGCTAATTTGTCATGGCTTGCTATGCTCAAGTTACCTCAATTCAGTTTCGTTGCATGAAATTAACCTTGTTAAGTCAACGACGTACCACCTCGCATTTTATAAATTATTTGAAACTTTTACAGAATCTCAAAAAATACTCCGCTGAAAAATAATATTTAAATATATCCATAAGTTTCTGACTTGAGATTTTTATAAATGTGAAACACGTTACAAAAGTGACTGATATTTAACAGAACCAACACCACCACCTAAATGATCACCACCTAATATACCGACATTGAAAAGAAATACCTATTTTAGGATTTTGTGGTAAGTAATCCGAATTTCCGAAATTCTACGGGATTAACACTTTGTTAATCAACTCATCTATAAATCAAGCCTATCAATAATCTATCACACTATCCTTTGCTTCTTAATTTGATTAGTTTTAACCTTTGGTGTATTTCGGTAGGCCGAAATTTCACATTTTCAACTGAATTTTGAATTCAGTGACCTTGAAATCCCTTCAAAACCATCTTCTGCTCGAAACCACGGCTAATTTTACCAAAAAGTCTTAATCCAATAACATTTTATTGAGATTAAAAGAAAATTCAGGAATTCATGTCAAGTTTAAATTAGTTTTTCAATAGTTTCTATATATCATTGAACGAAAACCAATATATATTTATGGATGTTGAATAGTATGTTTTCTTGGTAAATTACAGACTTTTATTATTGAAAATAATAAACCAAAATCCTCTCCAGAATGTGTTATAATAAAAAACAAGTATATTTGTAAAGCAAGTATATATCCTAAAAATATAAACTTCCTAGAGCACATTTACAGTGAGGAATCGATGGCATGCTTGACAAAATTTTAGTGTTTTGAAGTAATCATGTCTTTTGCATGAACAACACAACCTCACACGTTCCTTGCACATTAGTTAGTCTTGTGAGAAACACAATTGTTAAACGCACACTATTTGTCTACTTCGTAATCAACGTTACATAGATTTAAAGACTTGATTTCATCAATTCATTGTCCAGGAAAGCTTAACTTCGAAATTACAAACTACTTCCTGTCTGTCTTCAATTATTGTGGAAAAGTCAAGTGGGTATTGTAGAACCTTTAGGGGTGAACCCGTTTCAACGTAGTTTGTGTTTGGTCGCCTTCAAGTAACCCTTCCAAACATTTACCTTGGGGGTTTAGGTCATCGATAACGAAGGAAATGTCTACAGCCTTGAGTAAACAGTTCAGTCATGGTTTAATAGGCTCAATCGAAGACCTTGAGATACCCTTTCATAAACCTTGGAGAAAATAAGTGGGACCTTGTATTTTCCGATATTGTAATAAAATCAATCCCTTGCCTTGGCAATGAGGCTTAGAATTCAGGAAAACACGAGTTAGTGTTTATTTACAGCAATTAGAGTTTGGGATAGTACGTCTACATTCAGTGGAATTGTGCAATGTGGTTTTGGACACGCCATCGTTTTATTTTCGCTTTGATTAAACAAGATCGGTATAATTAGGCACTTCAATCGCATTTGAGTCAACCGAAGTTGATAAAACCTCAAGATCACTTACAAGAAAGAGATTTCCAGCCCTCCACCGTCAAAATTCTAATACGGATTATGTATTTTAGGACTAGTTGGTAAGATTTGGTCTCGTTCCTGTCGGTTTGCCCAAAATCCTTGCAGCATTGATAAATTCTCAATTTTCACTTGATTTCGATGTTACTTAAAGGAATTTTGCAAGAAAAGTGGCCCAATCACATTGAACTCCGTACCAGGCTCAATTGATAAATTTCTCGCAACAGCAAAGGTTGGGTTCTTGCAACTTCAAGTACTCTCATTACACATTCGACGTCAGAGAAATTTCCAATGCTTGTGTGTGTTGTCCCAAATGATTTCCATTATAGCCATGTAGTAGTAGTAGTAGTAGTAAGTTGTTTATTGTATTAAATCAATGATTATTACAAATTATAGCCACGTCATTCGCTTCCATCATATTTTCTGCCCATACTCGAAACATAAGTACTAGGACTTGTTCCAATCTTTTCACGAGGAAACTTCCAGGGATACTTCTATGGAAAGGAAGGGGGTAGGGCAATTCGATTTTCATCGTACTCAGATAACTGATAGTCCGTTGCGTGTGCAAATGTGAAGGCATTTCTACACTCACTCCTTCAATTTTCTTTTCCTGATTCCAATGACACTTTCAGGAATCCAGACTGTGTCACTTTAATCAACGTAAGAATCTCTAGGACAATAAATTAATTGAAAACGTTATCTTTCGCGTTCTGAGATATATTATAAATAGTGGAACATCATTGTAATACATTGTACGAGGCATTACAGCTAATGAGAAATGATCAAATGTAGGTGACACCCTGAAATTCATACGCTGGCCTATTAGTTTACCTCAAACACACATATTAACGGCAATACTAATAATGATCATAAATCATTGCATTTGTAAGACTGGAAACATCTCAGATTGATATGAGCACTACTGACATATTATGCCTGATTGATTCAGGGGTAAATTCACATTTTCTCAGGTCGGACTTGGTACCTCTTATGACCAGTTTCCCTACTCGATCGAAAAGAAATCATTAAAATAGCAAATAGTGATCAAATTATCGTAGAGCGCAACGGAAAACTGAAGTTTTATTGCCAAAGTCAACAGATCACAAGTGAAGCTTTGACTGCTGATACTATTCAATACAATCTTCCATTAGTAAAAACACCAAGAGAACATACAATAATCATGATTGAGTCTAAAATACTCATCTCCAGCACACACCATACCTTCAAATGCATACATGCAAATGGTCTGTACTTACTCGCCTGAAAAATACCATACCGCGATTAAGGAAGAGAAGACTTTGTGGCACAATTATTGACTTGTTCATCTTAGTAACCAAGGACTTAAGCAATTTGTTCTACCGATTCTCACTGAAATCAGCTCAGCATGTGTGCAAGGGACAAGACAGTCATTTCCAAAAAGGAAAAAATAGACCACTAAAATTGGAGAACTAATATACTCAGACGTCACAGGTACAATCACTCTCAAAACATACATACATATTAAGGAAAGGAACTTTAAAGTTATTATCGATGATTATTCACATTCTGTTATCGCTGAGATCGTAGAATGAAGCAGGCACACAAACAAACATACTGCAACGCCAGCATGGTATTAAAGTTAAAAATGTGAAAATTATACGAAAAACTCGGCGCTCCGCGCCTCGCTGGGGCCTGGACTCCCAGTCACCACTATTTACATACTTCGAATGAAATTATTTAAATACAGAATGTATTTTAGCTCACACGTTTCACACAAACCAGTGAACCCCGCCTATAAGAATGACTCAGATTTTGTGGTATATCTTATCACCACTATGACAAGTTTGAAACCTCCTCGTCATAAGCTTTCATTTGAGCCTTCACATGAAAAATATTTTACCCCCCCCCCCCCCCTCCACTAACCGGACGGGTTAGGGGTCCAAAGGCGCCATATTTTAAACCTCCTCGTCATAAGCATTCATTTATCCATATAACATGAATTATCAGAAATTAACAAGCGGTTGCAATCATGTTCATAATTTCAATTATTGAGAATGATCACTTGTCTGTAAACAATTATTCATATAACCATGCTCATAACAGCTTGTTGGACACTCACTTAGCAGTAGTTAACATAATATGGTTGGACGAATCGAGAGCTTTCGAACGAATGGTTAACGAATTTTGTGGAATGAATAATTACGAAGTACCATTTCTCTAGCAACGACTCGGTTGTAATCGAAAATCATCAGTAAATTGTTGTAACACATTTTCGTTAATACAAAACGTTTCTCTTTCGGTTGGAGATGCCAAGGCTAAAACACATTCTGTGTTTAAAAAAAGCATGATAATGGTGGAGAATTTAGTTCGAATAGATTCAAATCCTAGGCGAAAACAAAAGGGATTGAAACACAGTATTATATGCCGTGTAGCCCACGAAGTTTAGAGAAATCGGAGAGTTGCGCAACAAATTGAAATTTACAACTATGGCTCGACTATGGATCTCGACGTTAGTCATATGCACGATGTCTCTACCCTTGAAAATCAGCACCTAGAAAATCAAAACCCAACACTCTGGATCGAAAAGGAAGTAACCCAGCTGGTATAGGTAGCACATGGGAAAATGCCAACCCATTTAAGAGGCCAAATAAATATTGAGATGAGATAGTTCATCAAATGAGCCACTGGGAGAAGACGAAGATGAAATTGACCAGAAGAGGACTGTAGACGTTCTAAATGAGCTGAAGAAGAGTGGGATTCAACAGGAAGGCATTATGGAACCTGTGACATTTGATAACGAAGTAGTAAGTGGGATGGCATTGAACCGAAAACAATCTTTGACAAAACCCAAAAATCTAATCAATCAACATGCAAACTGGAGAGAAAGCGGACTACTATAGCAAAAAGAATTTCCGATGATAGTTTCATGTAAAGCAGCTCTTACAAAGTTGTGGGGCGTAGAACATCGCATGAATTGTGACTTGTTGCGGAGAAAAGGTACCTGACCGAAATAGAGATGAAAAATCTGTAGAGACACTGGTATTGCTTCATTGTGATTGGCAGCTATATGGGAAATGGATTCTCAGATTGCGATTCGCAAAGAGGGCCTAATGGCACGGAAGTTATTATAGAGTAGAGAGGAAAAATACAACATAAAAATAAAATAAATAAATCTTTAAATCCCTAACTCGATCTGCAGTAGCTCTAATGGATTCTGCGTTAATAATTATTGTTATGCCGAAGAGAGTCGATGAGAAGGTAATTGCCGCGTGGGGAAGATTAATTGGAGACTATCTACTAATCCAATTTAATAACTTTAACGATGTATGGAACCATATTCGGTATGTTAGTAAACTAAATTTTAACAGTTCTAAATACTTACTTATTGAAAGTATTGTCGGTCTAAAATAAATTGATTATATAAATAGAACAGTAATATTAACCATAATATAGTAACCATCATAAAATTATTATAGAGATTGAGGTCACGGGATTATACGAAACAAGAATTGGTCCTTTTTCGCAACCGGATTTCATAATTTGCACAATTTATACGGTCCACATTAAAACAGTAAAATAATTCCTTTGTCTGTTCCATCGATCAGCCATTGATTTGCGAGGTGTCGACGGGTGACCTTGTGCGCCTGCGCGGTTTCCCCCCTTGTTAGGTGCTTCGAAGTGCGCCGCTTGGGTGCGCTGGGTGTTCATTTGACGTGGGTTCCTCGTACTTACACATCGGGCGTTCCCCCTTGTTTACATTAACACCTCACCCCGTCTCCTGCCTTGTCGAATTTCGGAAAATTGCCTGGCCGAATTTCTCGCCGTTTTGCTCGTTCAATCCCTGATTTTCTTTGGTGGGCTTTTGTGTTTTCTGTCCATTTGGTCAGGATGAGTGACGCAATAGAGGTAGAAAATAGGCTCAAGCTATTGACAAAGAGAAGAGAGAGACTTTGGCTACAACTTCAGCAATGTTATGACCTTTTAAAGGAGCTTCCAGCACGAAAAGATCAACTTTTAGTTAGATGTGCGCGTTTTCCAGAATTGTATGAGCAATACGAAACACTTTTAGGCGAAATTGATGAATTAGTGATTTCCAATCCTACACTTAGTGACGATACTGTACAAAATAAAGCAACCTTTGACAAGATGTTTTTTGAAGTCATGGAACAATTTGAAAAATATAAGCAAGTAACTGTTACTACTGCATCAACATCATCGAGTAGCCCTTCTATCAGCACTCTTAATCTTCGTGTAAATTTACCTGAATTAAAATTACCAATTTTTAAGGGAGATCCTACTGCATTCCCAACATTTAATTCTATGTTTGAAGCTCTTGTACACAGCAAGACATATTATAGTTCTATAGAAAAATATAGCTTATTGAAATCCTACCTTGAGGGTGAACCCAGTAGACTTGTGGATTCTGTTCCCTTTGTAGCGAGCTCATATTTAGATGCCTATAATAAATTAAAAGCCAGATATGGTAATTCCCGAATTTTGGTAAATAATTATTTTGAGAGGATTTTTGAGTTACAGCCACTTACAAACATGAACCCTTCGAAACTGCGGGAAATTGTCACGACCTTTCAGCTTAATATGGCTTCCATAAAAAAGTTACGCACAACGGATTTAAGTGGTGTGATATTTTTCTATTGGCTTTATCGTCTTTTGGATAGATCTACAAAAAAAGCGTTTGAGAAGGAATTTAGAGAAACAGATAGATACCCACTCATAGACGAACTCATCAATTTTTTGCAACATGAGTGTATAGCCAATGAATTGGTTGATTCACATTTGGGTGACAAGTCCCAATCTAAAACTAGTCTAGCTAAGGTTTACCCTAAAAAATCTTTTATGACTACTCAAACCACAACTGCGACACCACATAAATCTAATCCTAATGCTGTAAGTGTTTCTGCAACTCCAGTTTCATGTTCTGTATGTAAAAAAGGAGGTCACAAAGCTCACCTATGCTATAAACTATTGAATCGCACTATACCACAACGTTTAGAATATTTAAAATCACTAAAATTATGTACAATTTGTTTACGTGCTCATACTGGTGAACCATGCAAAGCTCGAGGAAAATGTAAATATTGTTCTTCGGCAGATCACAATAGTATCATTTGCGATCAATTCAAATATTCAACCTCTCGTACTAGTAACCCGACTTCTACGTCTAGTACTCAGAATACCACTGATAACACTCCTAGTCAGCACTCCAACTTGAATTTAGCCTCCACTTCTCAGACGTTGACTTGTAGAACTGATTCAGCGATTCCTTCAGGCGCAGTACTCCTAGGCACCGCTCAGGTCCGAGTGCAGCGAACCTCTGGCGTCCATCATGTTTGTAGACTTCTCTGTGATGGTGGTAGTGAAGTTTCATTTGTTACGGAGTCACTAGTTCAGATGCTGGGTCTTCCCCGAAAATCGTGTACCTACCAAATAACTGGTGTAGGTGCCACAGGTCCCTTGGAAATTCGTGGCATCGTCTCGTTGACTCTTACGTCAATGTATCGACCACATGCCTCAATTTCTGTGGAAGCACTTGTAACTCCTTGCATATCCATGGACGTACCTTCGGTTAGAGTGCCTCATCATGTTGCTGAGCGTTTGTCTCATTTGCAATTAGCGGACCCACAGTTCCACGTTCCAGCCAAGATCGACATTCTTCTAGGGGTTCAGTCATCGTTGGATATCTTATCACAGCCTGTAGAGATCGTGCATGGCAGTCCTACAGCAACAAGTACTATTTTTGGGTACATTTTGAGTGGAAACGTTGATTCTCCAACTGACACTCCCAAACGTTCCTTCATTGCCCAGCGGATGTATCCAACACTTGATAATTTACTCCGTAAGTTTTGGGAACTTGAGGAAATAAATCATGAAGTACCGCCTTCTTCCGAAGATTTATTCTGTGAAAATCATTTTCGTTCCACCATCGGGAGGGATGGAGAGGGTAGATATATTGCCGCTCTTCCCTTTAAAAATGGTATTTCCCCCAACCTTGAGTCCAACCGTTCCGTAGCTGAACAACGTCTCTTCAAATTAGAAAAACGTTTTGAAAGGGATCCCACGTATTTCATTTTATATAAGGAAAATCTATTGGACTATGTGAGTAAAGGACATATGGTTAGGACAGATAATCCCTCCAAATATCTTCTAACACATCATGGCGTTAGAAAAGAATCTTCCACTTCTCCACTCCGAGTGGTGTTCAACCCCTCTGAACGAACTGTCACGGGTCAAAGTTTGAATGATTTTCTTTGTGTGGGACCCAAGTTACAATCCGATATTGGAAATATTGTTTTATCTATGCGATTAAATCCCGTAGCACTTAGCTGCGATGTACAAGCCATGTACAGGGCTATCCAGTTAGCACCAAATGACAGAAAATACCAACATTTTCTTTTCCGATTCTCACCTAATGACCCTGTTCAAGAGTGGGAGCTCACAACTGTGACGTTTGGCATGACCTCGAGTCCTTTTATAGCTCAGCGTGTGTTGCACCAGCTAATTGAGGATGAGGGCGCTAAGTATCCTACTGCTGCTGCTGTCTTGAAGAACTCATGCTACGTTGATAACATTGTTTGTTCAACCCCTTCGGTTGAAACGGCTTTAAAGCTCTATGAGGAGCTAAACAGCTTACTCGGTACGGGTGGCTTTATTCTGAGAAAATGGTCATCTTCTCATTCTGAGGTGTGCGATAAAATCGACGCAGAACTTAGAGAAAAACCTAGACCCCTTGGTGATGTTGACACCATAAGATTGCTTGGGTTAGAGTGGGATCCCACCACTGACACCTTTTGCTATTCAATCGATATTAAGCCAGTTAAGCCTACAAAGCGAGGTGTTCTTTCTCAAATTGCACGGCTTTATGATGTCAACGGTTATTTGGCTCCGGTTGTCTTCGCTCAGAAACGAATTTTGCAGGATATTTGGTTGGCTGGTTGTGATTGGGATGCGCCTTTGCCTCCCGAGATTAGCGAGCGCTGGTCCGTACTCCTTGGTGACCTTCCTAACCTAAAAGCTCTTCGCATTCAACGTTTTATGGGAGACTCGACAACTCGGCGGTCCGCTCAATTAATTGGGTTCAGCGATGCCTCACAGCTTGGAATTGGAGCAGTTTTGTATTTGCGGGTGGTTTCTGATAAGGGTACCGTTTCATGTCATTTACTCAAGGCTAAAACCAAAGTCGCCCCTCTCAAAACGGTTACCATCCCGCGTCTTGAACTCTGTGCAGCGGTGTTACTCTCCAAGTTACTTAAATCAGTTCAGTTTTTAGTCGAGGAGTTACACATTGTTGATACATACTTGTACACTGACTCGAGCACTACTCTTTCCTGGATTCGCACTTCCCCACACAGATTGGCTACGTTTGTGGCCAATAGAGTTGTTGAAATTTGTGAAAATTCGGAGCCACACTTCTGGAGATATGTCCCAACAGAACTTAACCCTGCAGACGCAGCGAGTCGTGGGTTAACTGCTACTGAACTGATTGCTTCTCATCTTTGGTGGCAAGGTCCTGACATTTTATTGCAAAATGAAAGTTGTTGGCCATCTCGAGATTTTGCTGTTCCTTTGACCATCCCTGAACTGCGGACTTGTCATGTTACCAGCAAACTATTCACTTCACCAATTTTACAAGTTCTTCGTAACTCATCATCACTTCTTAAAGCTCAACGAGTCGTCATTTACGTTCACCGCTTTATAAAAAATTGGTTTTTACCAAAGGATCGCCGAATTCGAGGACCTATGACGTCAACCGAATTCCAACGTTCTATCTTGTGTTGTATACGTGTCACACAACTTCACTTCCTTCATGAGGACATCGTGAAATTAAAAAGGGGTGAATCCTGCACGTCAAAATATAAATCGTTGACTCCGTTTCTCTCACCGGAAGGTTTTGTGATGGTGGGGGGTCGTCTCCATGAGTCTTCTCTCTCCCATCAGGCAAAACATCCCTACTTGGTGCCTTACAAGTCTCCTCTTGCGGCGTTACTTTGTAACCATCTCCACGAACTTTCATTACAAGGATCGCACCTCTTGACACGACCTGAAGAGAACTTACCCGAATCTTTGCCACTTTCTTCCCGATGGCAACGCATTGGACAATGTCTACAATCCTTTTGGAAACGCTGGAAAAATGAGCTTCTGCACACGTTGCTGCAAAAGGGAAAATGGACAGATTCATCCCCTAATATAGAACAGGGTGATGTAGTATTCCTCTACGATCCAAATTGCTCTCCTTTATCCTGGCCAATGGGTAGGGTTCACGAGGTTTGCCCGGGAATGGATGGGGTCGTGCGTGTGGCGAAAGTTCGCACTTCGGGCGGTATACTTACTCGTCCTGTCACCAAACTTGTGGCATTGCCCAAATGTTAATTTTTTTAAATAGAGTTTGGCCACTGAAATGTACAGTTACTTTCTGTGCGTCATTTCGTTGTTGTGTCTATGACAACATATTTTTTTGTCGTTTGTGTGTTATATATATCTATATATCTATTATTCAATTCGGGAACCTTAGTCCCTTTAGTCACTAACCCGAGTTACCATAAATGTAATCGTTGTTCGGAGAGAATTTTTTCCCTCTCCTATTTTCATGTTTTTTGTCCTATTTATTAGATACTTTAAAATTTGTCCTATTGACAAGCTCTTGTTTTTTTCGTGCTTGTCACCAAACCCGTTCATCGTACTTGCATCTTGCGCAATTTTGCTCGGTATACCGCTTCGCCGTATCGGATCTCGCATCTTTGGCTGATCGATGTACCTTTAACTTACCTTTGTTTTCTTGCATTATTAAAAAAAATTTAAAATTGTACTTGATGTCAAAATCCTTCTCATTTTGAGGTGGGAGGTATGTTTGGACCTTGTCATTGCGTTTACAAACAGTGAAGAGATTTCAATTGTCCCCCCTACCCCCACCATCTCAACTCAGGTGCGCTTCGGCGGCAGTTCCCGTTGAGCCGTCGTGCTGTCTCCGCCATTGGGCTCTATACGAAACACAAGTTATCAACTATAAATAGTTGATAATAATAAATGTCCATGCATACCCCATCTTTTTCGTAATCTCATGGATATCTATACTTTCTGTATTATTATAGATGTAACTTTTGGAGGTAATTTCCACCAAATATAGCAATATTTTTATTTTCATGAAGTATTTTGGCTATGCTACTCTACTAACCCCACCATGAGTCATGCAAGATAAATGCACTGAATCAACTATTTTATGTAATCTATACAGTATCATTCATACATTTATAGTATGATCCTTAAACCAGGTTTTCACATTATCCGCAAGAATACTAGGGAGAACGTATTACCTAACTCGAAGATACCCTCCCTTTTTACTAAAATTGTGTGCAATAAAATTTCCTTAAAGGTTCCACTTTCTAAGACCTGAATCGGTTAACGCCGGAACGCTCGAGCTTTCTGAGAAATAACGGTTTACTTTTACGATACAACTTAGTGTCGAGTGCACCCTTAAGCTAATTAAAACCTCTATGGGCATGGAAGGTCTGGAAGGTGGCCATTGATGTTTTTTTTTTTTTTTTTTTTCTTTTCTTTTTTCTCGTATCCCGCAAGGACCTATAACACGCAAAAGGTTAACGTCCAAAAGGCGATAAAGGTCAGCGGCGGTCGATATGACGATTTTTACTGTCAATCGTCCAGCCGCGGCTGACAACGTCTAACGATTTGATTGTACGTAAAATTCTTTTCGTGTTTTCCATCTCCACGAGACATGACGTGGTTGTCGGTCTTGCGACATGCCGAACGGAAATCCTTAGCTCACTCAAGCCGGCAGTCCACGAATACATTAGTTGCTTTAGCTAGTATTATGTAGGTACTCACATTCCACGCCACGTGCCGCGATTATTATTGCTTGATAAAGGGTGCTCTGCCAAATCACCAATTTCTTTGGTGAGTGAAAATTGTACGTCAATTCAACAAGGTGGAACGCAACATTTCGATCGAATTCGTGAATATGCGTTAATAGAACATGAAGACAGTGGGTTTGAGAAGGCCAGTAGGTAAGTAACAAGTTATTAATTGTTCGTACACATACACATAATGGAATTGACTAATGAGTGGAATGAATAGAAGAGTGTAGTGAATGATTATGAATGATATTGAAGGCATAAGACTGATGAATTAGGTTTACTGAGCGAAGGCAGTAAACAGCAGTGAAATGACCTTTCCTCTTCGACACCTGAAATTTAGCCAAAACATCAAAATCAAATCACCCGTAATATGTGGTTTTCGGGTTAGGAGCTCAGCAAATGATGTGCACCAAAAATAACCAAGAAAAACTTTTCATAACTTCAAAATTTAGAACTTTCCCGAGTTTTTGAGGGCCTTTATCTCGAAGATCTGTGAAGCTTCTGTATACTCGTTGTTCAAGAAAAGTAAAGTTCTCAGAACAGCAATTAGCCGGTGTTCACGGTAAATCACTTGGAAAGAGCGCCCATCCACGGCTCTGACAATAGATTTCACGACAGCTGCCTGAAACCTCTCCTGGTGAGCCGTCAAAAGTTTTACGATTTATAATGGGCCGTTGAAAAAATCTTATTGAGAGAGAAAAAAGGAGGGGGGGGGGGAGAGAGAAACTTTTCCCCACTTACTTTCCATCCATGCTTTTTCATGAATTCGAACGTTTTCTAACCACTGAAGTCATCTATTGAAGATTCCTCTTACACCTAATGTAGGGGTACAACCTATTTTACAGTATATTTAGCTCTATACAATGTATAACTACTGATTACATGCAGAGCCGATGTATTTCATGCTAACCAATAGTTAGACAATTGCACAATGCACATACATTGTTGGATGCAAGAAAAAACCCGTTGCTGAAACTATTCCCTGACTTCCCAAACATTGAAATGATTCTCGAAACCTCTCAAATATTCATATTTGTTTCATATACACTTGTAAAATTTAAAGAAGGTCATCCCTACCAACCCGCTTTCGGATTCACAGGATACATACAAAATTATAGTTGTGGAACCGCGAAAACATGTTCGTGTATATGTGTACTATCTTGCTTATGGTCCAGGGGAGCTACCCAAAGAGTTGACATTCCATTTTGATTTATCATAGCAAGATCAATTATTATGGTTAAATATTTAAATACTTATTGCAACTGCAATTCCCTTTGTCTGACAAGCACCTATATAATTATTTCTTTGTAAGAACTAGCTTGAACTTGAAAATAATGTGGTTGACTGACCAACAAATGTGGTAGTTATTTTCAGAACGTTAGGAAAATCTCAGCTAAAAGCGTGTTCGGGTCAATATCATGGTGAAAATCACGAGTCGATCGGTCTAGAAATTATTTTATTAACCCCGTCACGTGCTAACCCTTGTGCAGCACGACAACCAGATAAAGATCTCTCAGTAGAGGAAGAATGGTAGCAGTTAACCTTCAATTAACTTTCCGATCGAGCTAATAACAATAAGATATTGGAAACTGCAGCAGGGCATTGCGTGACCGAGACGGGAATAGTATCGGAAGAGAAACATAGTTGAGTGAGTGGGTGGAGACAGTTGGGGCTAATGCAATAAGCCTGAGGTCCCTAGCGGGGCCCAATCCATTTAGGCAGTGGCCGGTACTTCACGGAGAAGAGAAACATCGTTCTGGGATCACGTGACGCTCCAAAAGGTCTTTTCATTCAAGAAACATAAGTCATGGATTTTTTACTTTTTGTAATACGTAGGTCATCGAATAGATAAGACCTAGACTGAACTCAAAGGTACACTAAACCAAACCAGTTGTTATCATATATTTAAATCCCGTTGTTGTGAAAAGATAGAGTAGGAAATCAATTAGGAATTTAAATTCTTACCGTGTAGTACTCTCGTTGGCCAAAATAAAACTCGTGAGACAAGTAAAGTTGTTGCTTTCATAGTGTATAATATCACGCATATTGATGTGATTGGAAGTAATTATGAGAAAGTGTTGTCATTCTGAGGAATAGGTGTTGGTCTCCTCTTCAGATGGAAGGTCTGGTGAATTCACGCACGCAAATTAAGCTTGTAATCCATGTTTTATGTGTCTGCTAAAGAGGTTGAGCCTAAAATCTGTAGAAGCGTTTTAATCTGTGACAATTTGACCCACCAAAAGAGTTGAAGAAGGTAGAGTCATTTCTTAGTAGTTCAGGATGTAGTGATTTAAAATTTCTTGATTAGGATCGACTTCTTGTGAGAGTCTACCCTCCACGAGTCAACAATGTCACTTGATGTCCCAATCGTAGCTCTAGTTCCTTGAGCTTAGTTGGAACTAAAACTCTAATGCTTCTAGAGCAGCAGTGGTGTAGGTTGCTGCTTCCTTCTTTCAAGATTCCTGAAGCCTCTAATTCTTAGGGCTCTATGTGGACATGAAAGAGTGTTATCACTGACCAGAGCAGACCAAAACCCACAGGAATGGTAGAACTAAATTCCACTAAAATTCATTTTATATATTTCGTATCCAGGAATGCATACAGCTCTAATGTGAGCGGTATATCTTGTCCTTAGAATGGCAAGGAATATTGTTTTTTGAGCGTCTTGAAGGCGACGTTTTTTTAGGCGACGGCTCGGTGGGAGTTCAGGTGAATTGATGGGAATGGATGCTATTAAGGGATTAGTATGGTCCACCATTTTGCTGCTCATTCTCACATATGTGTCCTTGATCACAGTCTTCACCATCGGGATTCCAAGATCATTGTGGAGAACTGAATTTCGCACAAACCAGTCCGCTCCAGTTATCATGCGCAATACCCGGTTTTGCAACACTTGGATTTTATTAATGTGACATGTTGCAGCTGCTCCCCACAGTCCACATGAGTAAGTCCATATTGGTCGGATGAGAGAAAGATATATCAGTCTTTTTGTTGAGATGGAGAGAGGGGAATGTTTTGTGAGCAGAGGTCGAAGCTGGCGAATCCGCTGTCGGATCTTATTTGTCAGGTAGGTGACATGCTCCTTCCAAGTCATTCGCTCATCTAAGTGAAGACCAAGGTATCGCACATGTGTCACAATGGGTATTGTTTCGTTGTTCATCGTAAGTTGGTCTGTGAAGTTCTGTCTCAAATAGGTGAAAGGTACTGCAGCTGATTTGGAGCTGTTGATCTTGAGTCTCCATTTCCTTGACCAATCCTCAATTTCACTAAGGTGACGTTGGAGTACCTCTCCAGCTTCGCGAAAACTGTCGGCTTTTGTCAACGTAGCTGTGTCATCTGCAAACTGAGCTGTCATTACGTCTGGTGGACTAGGAATGTCATGAGTGTATAGAAGGAATAGGAAGGGACCAAGAACACTTCCTTGGGGAACTCCTGATTTCATTGATTTAGAGGTAGAAAGCGCTCCTCCGCATTTTACAGAGAAAGTCCGTCCGTCTAGGTATGAAAATAAGATGCGGTATAAAGTGTCAGATAGGTGCGGCTTCACTTTAACCAAGAGACCTTTATGTAGAACCTTGTCAAATGCTTTTTCTGTGTCCAAGAACACTCCTAGACACACTTTTTTGCTCTCATACGTCTCAAGAATACTGTCGATAACTCGATGTAATTGGTGGGAACAGGAGTGGGAGGAGCGGAAGCCAAACTGCGTATCTGGAAGTAATGAAGAGAGCGCCGAGAGAAGATGGGGAAGCAAAAGTCTTTCAAATATTTTTGAGAAGAGTGGCAGTAGACTGATGGGCCGGTAGCTCAACGGGTCATCAGCACGTTTATTTGGCTTCTTGACCATTACTACGTGGGCATGCTTCCATTTATAAGGAAAGTATGTCGTTCTAAGTACTGCGTTATAGATTTGAGTCAACATGACAATTCCTTTGCGTGGGAGGCATTTGAGAAGCTGCTTAGTTATTAAATCGTGACCTGAAGCTTTTTTGTTGGGAGAACGGTTTATAGCATTACGAACTTGGCCAGGTGTAAAGAAGAGGCGATGTGGTTGGAGCTGGAGAGGTTCTTCAAGCTTAGTATCTATCTCTTTGTCAAATACAGGATCTGACGGGGGAAATGGAGTGAACTGTTCTACGAGAAGTTGTCCGAAGATATCCGCTTTGTTCTGTTCTGTCGTGTACCATTGCCCCATTCTTTTCAGAGGTGGAATGCTTGTTCGGTCGCTAATCATGATTTTAGTTTTTCTCCAAAGCGAGCAGTCTTTAGTATTGAGGGTTAGTAGTTTTGTTTGTTCTGCTCTGTCCTGTTCTTCCTTCAAGGTTGCCTTCAGTTCTTGGGTCAGTTGGTTGAATCTTGTTTTGTCAGGAGGATATTGGGTGATTTGCCACCGCCTCCTCGCCGCGTTTTTCGCATGTAGAAGGTTTAAAACCACTGGAGAGGCTGTTATTACATGTCTTGGGTTCTTGGCTCGAGGTTGCATGGATGCTTTCCCTGCAGCAATGTGAATCACATTGGTGATTTGGGATATAGCAATATCAATATCCTTGGGGGTTTTAAGTGGCATACTTAAACTAATCATCTCATTGGCCACATCTTGGTAAGTTTTCCAATCGAATGGATGATTGATTAGTCCGGGTTTGCGACAAAAGTTTGATGAGTCCATTTCCATGTCGAGTATGAAAGGTAAGTGATCGGAACTCATCTCGTGTGCGACCCATGAGCTTTTAATGAAGTTTGACGACTGCTTTCCTAGAAAAAAGTCTAAAATATCTGGCATATGTCTATCAGAAGAATAGAATGTGGGTTCAGACGGCGCAATGATTTCCAGAGAGTATCTAATTATGGCTTCCCGCAGAATCACACCCCTAGGATTACTGGTATTCGAGCCCCAACAGGGATGTTTGCAATTAAAGTCACCACCGAGCAAGAATCGTGTTTGCAGTTCGTGTATAATCCCCAGGAAATCACTCATAACAACACGAATTTCTGGTGCTGAGTAGAACGAACCTATTCTGAATGCGGACAACTGCGGATGTCTCAGGTTGATTTGAGCTACTTGAAAATTGGGTTCACAGATAGGAGGATGTTCGTCGTGAGGAATGGAGTTCTTGACGATCACGGCTGATCCACCTTTACTGCTACCACTGGGATGATCAGATCTGTAAACCTTATAGCCATCAATATATAGATTCTTGTACGGTGCCAATTTAGTTTCTGTTAACAGCAAAACATCAATTTCATAAGATCGTAAGAATAAAACAAGTTCATGGTATTTATTACCTATGCCTCTACAGTTCCATGTGCTCACCCGGAATATTTTCGTTGATTTGTTATTCATTTCGTGTTCAGTAGAGTGGGAATTATTCGGGTCATCATCTGAATTAGCGGTGTGATAACGGTTAAGAGTTGATCAATCTTCTCAAGAAGCTGATCGTTTACGGAGGAGTGTTGATGTCGAACTACAGATGCATAAGAAGGTTGGAATTCAGGTGTCATGTTGGTAGAGGTAGTTGGTAGAATGTTTTGTCTACTGTCGTCTTGATTTCGGTTTTCAAGGGTCTTATGCGATATTGTACCCTTTGTTGCATTCCTTGCAGTCCAAGGCATTTGTAATGTTTTGTACGCAGGACAACCTCTGTAATTGGCAGTGTGTATACCTTTGCAGTTGACACATTGTGGGTGTTCGTTTGATGATTTTGTGCACTCATTCGAAGCATGAGAAGCGTCGCATTTTACGCAGCGTGGTTGTTTGTGACAATAATTTTTTGAGTGCCCAAACTCCTGACATTTGAGGCATTGAATCACGGTGTTGCGGGGTTTTGGAGGTTCTACTTTTATTCTGCAATAATACAAAGAATCAAGAGAATATATTTCCTGATTCTTGGGATTCGGCTTCAGATCAACAAAAAATAAAGGGAGAGGGATTTTAGTGACAGGGTGGTGTACTGGCAATATCTGCACCGGATCATAGCCTAGTTCTTTAATTTCTGTCATTAGTGTGTTCACATCACATTTCGGATGTAATCCACGTATGACGACCCGGAAATTCCGTTCAGATTTGAGCTGAAATGTATGAAATTCCGCACCATTGGTTTGGAGGCATGCTACTGCATTCCTGTAGTCATCAATTGCGTCGAAATTTAGCTTGAATTTATTATTGACAGTTGTGTGCCTGAATGATGATTTGCATTGACCTTTCAATGTATCAATTAAAACGTTCACATTATTAACATTGTTAATAAATATTGGTGGAGGTTTGGAAACCACGTTTGCTGGTTCATTGATTGTCAATGATGTTGAGGAGTTATTTGTGTCATCCATTTTTTCCAATGGTGCGAATTTGTTAGGGGAGAAAAACATTGATGAATGGTGAGCTTCAGAATTGCTTAGCTTCGCGCGCTTTATTTTGAAATTACTCACATTATTTGGTGGAGGCTGCCTCGGAAACTTGCTAACACCATTATGGTTGCTATGCTGAGTGACAACAACCTCGTTTGCATCGTTCGCCATCTTAACCATAAATTGCAAAAAATAAATCGTTCGTATCTTCCTATACGACGAATACCACTGCACTCAACTTTGGATAAAGTTTCACGTCTATGCACAGTCGGTTGGTCTCCACGGACTATACGAGTTTATCACGCTAGCACTTCTTTCAGAGGAATGGTCTTTTTTTGATGGTGGGAGAATCGTTGAGCTCAGTCGACCCATACTTAGGGTAATAGGAAACGAGGGTGAAATGTGGAAGCACACACAACACAAAATTTTTAGGACGTCCCACAGCAATGAGGGAGTCGTAATATTTTTTATTTGGATTATATGATGACCCATTTCAACCATGTGAAAAAGGAATATCATCCGTTTACATACCAACTTCCTATCTTATTAGGAATATTTTCATGATTTTACACATCGTTTTGTTGCTAAGCTAGCTAAAACCATAGTTAGCAGAGTCACATTACCTACTGTGAAGTTCACATTATGATGAAGCACTATAATGGCGTTTTCATCATTGAATGAGTTCAGAAATAATGTCGTCGACCTCATTCCGCATCTATTTCTTTTTCTGCCCCAACGTCAATCCCATTTAATGGTGATGGGATCCACAATAACGAAAGTGAAAGGAAACGGGGCGAAGAGGGCGGGCCCAAGCGCCGCTGACCTTCGGAGTTCCCTTTTTATTCATCAATGGAATATCGTCATATTGAACCGCAGAAAATAACGAATCCCTGGACACCTGACTATGAACACATAAAGGTCACAATATAATGATTGCCGAACCAATACTACGATTGATATCCACTCAATGAAGATATTAGTAATTAATGTCGATGTTGGAACCTACTATTCCAATGTTTTTAACGATAGGTACTGTTGCACGCAAGAACAACACTGCAGGTTTCGATATAGAATTACCGGGTTGAAATACTTGGTTATTGATTAGGATGTTTAACTAAAGTCAGTTCGAAAAACTCTCTTTTTTTTCAACTTCTATACAGGATCGAAAATGAGTGTGATAATTATAATTTGACCTTTACATCGGTTGTTCAGATTTTCTAAACACGAGTGAAATGAGAAAATTTAAATTTACCATTTAGGTACTGCTATGACGTTGCCACTTACACGTATAAAAAGCAGGCCTGAGACTAAACCTAGAAAATTAATATGAGAAATCATGTAAGCCCTATGAAAGTTTTGCATTATACCACAAGCATTCATAAATTATTTAATTTAGAGGTTGTTGTTTTTAATTATTATTATTTTTTAAATTCAATTATTTATTTTTATATTATTCTTTTTTTTTTTTTTTTGGTCCCTTTTGTTTGATTGGCCTTGGTCTAAGTAGTTACATCTAGATAACGTGCCCTTGATTTAGTTAAATAATTAGCTACATAAGCGAATGAATTGTTTAGAAGAGCTATCTAATACAGAAATAATAAAGCTATATGTAATAACTTGCAGCTTTTTGTTATTACAACGTAATACCGATTGTTGCGTTTCAAAGGTGAAGGTTATCGAAGTCATTTCAAAATTCCGAATACCACACATTTCTAGTACCTATTTCTGCACCTGTCCGATATTAGGAACGGCACGCAGTTTGGGAAACTCTGATCTATGTACTGTTCAAGCTGTATTTTATTGATGTACCCAGTTTTTTGTCTCAGGAAGGCGCTGAGTGACTAAGAGCTCAGCGGAGCGTGCCTTACTTCCACCTGCATATGTCACTCTATCAAATGTCTCCTCCCGACAGATGCTAAACTGCTCGTTTCCCTTCAGCGAAAGACTTCCGTAACTGAATAGTCTCTCATTCAACCTTTGGCTTCACTACGTAATTGACCTCAAACGACCACCAACACTTACTTTATACCATCGCTTGTTAGTGTTCTCAAATTATTTTACCAACATCGAGGTATCGGTATCATAACCAGCGTCCCTTCAAGGATGGAAAGAAGGTAGTTTCTGTTTACAGTAGACTGTTTTAACGCTTCGGTAGTTACGCTAGGGGGTGACAAACAACGGGGAAGAACCAAGAAAATGAGACTATAATTTGAGAACCAACATCATGGGGCTTTCATTATTTAACTCTCACTGAACCCGACAACATTGTGACTCAATATTTAGGTCTCAGACGTCTGTGTGTATGTCCATCGTGGATTGATCCTCTCAATATTCTTGTTCAAAGCTCCATTGTTGCTTTATTATATCTCTCTCTACATAATAAACCAAAAGGTCTGGACAACCTAGTTAAGAGATTCAGATGATTAAAATACACTCCATTGGCTAGGCCCGTACATCTAGTTACCAAGTTAGTTCTCAATGAGTATTCCTGTTTGATAGAAAAGCTACGCATTAATAATAAATATATCATTTCTTATAATTCATATCATTAAAAAATTCATGAACTCAAGCCTGAGAGGGTGAGTTAATGACAAGAGGGTGACGAGGCGAAATTACGTATTAACCAGGTGATATTAAACAAATGTTACATTATTATACAAAGTATACGAAACGTTATTATCATTTATCATTTTTGGAGTACATACTCGTACATAAATTTCAACCAGTGTGAACGGGTTCACCCTCTGTTGGTGATTATTAGCAGAAAATAGTCATTAGGAAATAGTGATTAAATTTAATTTACTCGAAGTATCAAAACTTTGAACTTTGAATCATTTTCGGAACTACGCTAATGGGATATAGATTCAGTCCTTCGGAGTAAAAATAACGTCAGCCACTACCTACTAGCTTTTAGTCAGCCCTACACTCAGTTTCGTCATTCCATATTTCAATCGGCAAAGTCACCGAATAGGAGGGTGGAAATAGATATGTAAAAAAAGGCGAATTCGAAAAGTGTATAAATGCATCAGCCTCATCTTTTATTCATGGAAATAACTGAAACGGCAAGTTCTACACCCCCAAAAGAGTGTGAAGGTACTTGGGAAAATATGGCAACTGTATACGAAATACAATGCTCGTTTTGGAAGCAGATAGGAGGAGTATAATACATGCATAACCTGAGAATGCAACAGAAGATAAAGAGTGTGATGGTGATCTAAATGGAAACCTAATTTACTATTTATATTCGATCAAGTATAGTTAAATATTTTCAAATTTTCAATCATTGGACTTCATAATAACATTAGTCGTTTTCAAACAGATACATTGTGATGTATATGCATTCGAAGCCGGGACTACCTTTTCCAATGAGTGTAAGTATACCTAATAGATGGAGCTCTTCAGTATATTTAACGCAATTCCAGTCCTTCAAGTTCATTACGAGCTTTATATGGCTCAATTCGCTCAATGTTAGCCAATTTAATTAAAATTGGGTAAAAGCTTATATGATTTTACATTTGTCACAAGCGCAGTAGTTACAATAATTCATGTAAATGATGTGAAGTACATAGACAACTAACAGAAACCTAACTCGAATTTCTGAAATGTTTTATTGGAATCATAAATTTCTGGCGGAAACTATGCGAGTGTCAAGGATTTATTTTCCCACGTGAGTATTGGCACGAATGCGAAAAACTAAGTACATTTAGCACTCGCACTCAATATTACGCGCTATTATTTACTCTATTAGTTGTTCAAGTACTCATGTAGACGCAACCAAAACTAACTCGTGTTCGAGGCAACCCTTATAGAGAAGCAAACCAAATATAGTCAACAACTTCCGATAGACCGATTTCACATTATCCATAATATATAATAGAGTCAAGTCTTCTCGGATTGGTATAGATATTGGAATAAGATAACCATCTTTATATAGACGTCCCTAATCATCTTTTAAAAACACATTGACTGCCCCCAAAACTACATGCCTAAACTTCCCTGATACAAGCGGGGGGGTGGATTAATCTGAATTGAGTGAAAAATATGTGCGTTGCTAGGAGAATCGAAGGCGACCGTATGTTCCCGGCCAACTTCGGGTGCATTCGGTTAATTCCCAATAAGGCCCACTTTTTTTAGGCTTTATTCCTAGAGAGATGCAATTACCACTTAAACTTCCGAGAGAATGAATGTGAACCTGAAATTTTTATTTTTGGAATTGAAAGTGCCCTGCTTGAAACTATTATCTCATACAGCTCAACTTCACCCAAGTTGGCGATAAATTTTCCATCAGGAACTAAACATTTACATTTTTAAAGCTTCTATTATTGAAACGAAATAAATCGATTTTGAATCAATTTAAATTTGAAAGTATTACATCGTTGAAAAGACATAATTCACAAGTTACTCGTACATGTGGCCCACGACAACGAGCTTTAGTTAGCTGTACATTAAATTTGTGGATTGATTGGCAGCAATAGTATACTGTTTGCAATAGATGTTAAGACTCGCAAAGGGAAAGTTTAACACAAATGTTGATGTTGAGATCTCTGCAACAAGGATAGCCTTGGCTTATCTAGTGACCCAGAATTAAAATCATTATTTTTGTTAATTCCCAAGCAGCAACCATGGAAGTGACTGAAAATGATGGAGGCGTGAATTTCCAAGCTCTGGGTTGAAGGTATCTTGTTGTTTGTCTGCTAACTCGGGTTTCTGATGTATGGATCTGATTTATGCGTATGTAGGTGATTTATTTTATCTCGATAACTTTCAGGTGAGTATTTCCGAAATCTATGTCGATATTCATAAATGCTGATGTACTATTGCATGTGCAGAGAAGAGAGGGACAAGTAAGGTGTACGTTTTGTTAAATTTCATTACTTTCCCCTCGGTATGTGTCTACGTCTAGAGAGTTATCTTTTGAGAATTTGCCATATAATACGTTTAATCGTAAACTATAGATCAGTTGTTATCTGCGCTGATGGGTTATCCAATACAGGAATTAAAAGCCTTTAGGCCTCATTTGCAGCGTTTTATGTGATTTAATGTTGTAACAGTAAAAAAACCGAATCACTGTGTCATGGGTTGTGAATGTTGTGAAAGGCATGTACAATATTTCTCTGATACTTATTCTAGATGTTTACAAAAAAAAAAAAAAAAAGAAAGTTCAATCGAAAATCAATAAAACCTCACGCCTTAGAGATGTACTAGTGAAAACCGGTGGCTAAATCAAATATTTACACCGTGATCACAATCGTTCTTGTGGGTTGCGAGCACGTGAACTTCTGCTAAACGAACAAAGGTCAGCAGACCTGGGGGATTATTATTTTCAATATTAGACCCCATTTTGATAATTTAGCCTTTATACTAAAACCAATTCACATTGAACATCAAGCTTCAATGTTTTCGATACTAGTGTGCATCAATAACTTCAAGTCTCAATATATCAACTTGTTCATAAACGATAACATAATATTTAATATCTGTATTAATGCTGTTTGACCTTATACATGCAGCTCATCCTTTGCACTATTCTGAACATATCCATATTCATTTCTGAAGACACATACACCATACGTACAAACTCATTCTATTGTCCTTTATTCACATGGAGTTATATCCGGTTTGGCCTATAGCGATCGACCAAACAACACCGCCAGGCGAGATTCGAAGGGTGGTGATGTGTGTAGGAAACATTCATTACTAAGCTGTTTCACACGCCCGTGACCACCCTACCAATCAATCAGATTCGTTCAGGTGTGTTTTCATTCATTTTTAATGTAAAGAGTTTTTTTAAATACGAAACCACCTACTTATAAGTAACATGAGGAATAGTAGGTGTAATTGTGAGTACTTGGGAAATTCTTTCTGTAGTCTTAACGTGAAAGAAGAGATATCAAAATAGAGGATGTGAAAATTGCAAAAGAAGTTGAGTACCAAGTCAATCTAGTGCTGCATATTTTACACGAGGTAGGAGAATAAGAACCAAGAGTAGACTAAATACTAAATACGGAAGGATCTTCGGGCTTACTATGGCTAGGAGAATTTCCTGGCATAGGAGTCTCACAACGGTGGAAGCAAATAGCCTTCTATGAAAGGACTTGGGAAAAGAAAAAGAAATAGTACCTTGATGGTCATGATTTGACGAAAGATTATAATTTTTGGAAATTGCGAGTAAATATCTACATTATTTTACTCTAGCTGATTGGAGGTTTGTGGAGAAAAATTCACAGAGGGTTGTGGAGAAGATTAATAATATGATAAAGCAATAGGCTCTGAAGGAGTAAATAGAGCTAAGTTTCAAGTGTTTGCAATCATAAATTGGGAAATGCCTTAAATGATTCATTCACTCGAGATAAATCGGAAATTCTTCCTTCAGAATCATTGTACGATACAATTGTACTAATTAATTTTGGTAATGAGCTCAGTTAGGCAATAGCTTGCTCTGTTTCACAGAAATTCGCGGGAATACCAGTAGCTATTTGAAAGTGGAGAGCCCTTGTGTTCACTGATCTCACCAATTCCCCCTTGAAAGCTTCTGAATAGAAGGAAAAAAATCTCGCTTATTTTCCGCCTCTTTTTCCACTCTTACTCCTCGTTACTCCCATTGAGTGCTTTGCACTGGGGTCCTGGTCCTACCTTTGATTACGAACCTTCTTTTTCAACTCGGACGTACCCATTGTGAGGAAGCAGCGCTCCTCGCGGGGTTTTCTCTGAATTACAACGGCGCTTACTGAAATCCGGTTTCATGACGGTTGGCTTGTTTAGCCAGACAACTGATCGAAGAACTTCGATGTATCAGTACCCAAAATATTTGAAACGGAACTTTTCCATCATAATGATGACCTCTCGCTGATGGACAACTCTTACGATACTAATATGCAGTATAATTATGTTATTTCGAAAGGGTTATTTCACAATCAGGTTCGACTTGATGGCATTGTAATAAGAAGCGATAAATACGTCACAGTACCTGTTCTACAACTTCTACAACATGTAACAATTATTTGCCTTTATACAGATTCCAATCTATTAGGTTAGGAACCCTATACGCAATTGACCATGATTTATCAGATAGAATGATCAATCATCTATTAATTGAATAGCTTAATTCCTACCTAATCGAGATCATCGTTGATCTGATATTTTATTAAAGGTCACCTATGGCTTCCATTCACTGCTTTTCATATGTTTCCAGTTTTTCAGGTCGCCCGTCTGAAGGTATCTTCAAGAAAGAAGGTCGGATAGAAAGGAAGGCATTCGGAAAGGTTATAAGGCCATTGATTCATGAAAGCTAGGTTCCTTCGCAACTTCAACGATTTACAAAAAACTGTTTTCACGAAAAACCCTACCGATATATCTAGTTGATAATTTCCCTAGTACCCACATTGTGTGATTCGGCAGAATCGAATAGCTGTTTTTTTGTAATTTTTGGGCAGAACATCCTATCACAAACTCTTTTTATCTATTCCCAAGTCTTTACTGAGATCGATTTATCCACTAATGGAGCGTAGCGCTTTTCCCCCGTTTCAACTTATATAGTCCATGAATATTTGAAATTCAGAGGTAACTCCTGAAGTCCATTCCTTCAGAATCCGGGATATATCATTCGAAACAGAACTTGCCACTGTGAGAGTTGGCTACAATTATATGCCTCACAGCAATCGGATAACAAGTTTTCATCATACTATAAGATGAAATGAAATGAAATGAAATTGTTCAAGTGTAAATGCGTTCCGGCGATACAAAACATAATATAAGATTCTTGATCAAAAAGACGGTCAGAAGTTGGTACACGATTTAAATACTCTGAAACCAGAAGCAACCCATCATATTATTCATAGTAGCCGTTGCTTACAAATCCAAAACAATAACCATTCTAAAATAGCAGTTAACAAAGCGGATTCAAAAGTTGTTTGTATAAGATATGCAGAGTATAGGCAAGTCCTGGTCTCAGTCTATCATTGAGGCAGGCAAAGTTCCCTCGAACTTCTTGCTACTTATGAAAAACAGATTTGGTGCGCCAGCTGCAGAGATAATAGCTTTTGCCACTAAGACATTATGGAGCATATATATACCCACCGAAAATGTATTATGCAGAATCTACTTCCTCGTAGATAGGAGACACATAATTCAGTTGATCCGGATACATGGAAATGTTAGTCGATACTTAATAGTCAATACTATTTCTCCGAAATGTTACATTTATATTATGGTGCATCCAATGAATTAATTTTCAACCTATACCTCATTTTCTTACTCGAGATCACACTGTACTGTACACTGCAACCGAACGAAGTAAATTTAGTTGGTTGTTATCCCACTCCTACTTTTATGTTTCTTATTGGCCTAATTTTCATGATTCTAATTTAATTTTTATAGCAACTTGGAAAAAGATAAACTCCTCCCGTCTAATTGGTGAAAACCATGGGCACACGTTGGCCAGTCAAGTTTAAATCTCGCCCCGAAGATTTTTCTTGGCGATATCAAGCACGAATAGAGGGCCATCATTTGAATACCATCACGCTCCAGTAGTCTGGGCCGTTGAATTAACATAATCGATCGTCGGCAGGTTTTTTCCACTCGTAGTGCCGATGAAAACACATAAAGTACGAGGATCGGGAGCATATTTAATGAATTTTTATTTAATTGCTTAATATAACAAATAATTTGCTGCTAACATAGTTTTTGTTGCATCAACCGATCAGAGAAAATGTATGTCGATAATTTATTGTTAGAGATATAAGTTAGTCATCATCGGCCTATGACGTGCCTGGTATTTAATATAAAGGGTTATTTTCCGCTGGTAGTAATAGTAAAATCATCATTTAGGTACCTTCCGGAGGAATCCGTCATCAGTAGCAAGTCGAGTACCAGGGGCGATCGCTTTCGACGCAAAGACTATCAGGCCGTCGAAACAGTACTGAAGTCAGTCAGTCGGTCTGTCATTCTATATATACTTACTGATTTCAGTACTGTTTCGACAGCCTGATGATAATGTCTTTGCATCGAAAGCGCTCGTCCCTGGTAGTCGACTTGCTGGTGACGACGCATAGTGCTGTGGGCATGTGAAAAAAGTCGAAAAATCAATAATTAAACTTTCTTGAAATGAGGGAACTAATATATCACCGGATAGTCCTCGGGTACAATTCAATAGGTTCCTTGCCCCAACAAGTTACGTTTGGATGCCTGAAGGTCAAATTCCGAGGTCTGTCCTCAGGTCTTTTGGCTTAAGATATACACATACTGCGGACTCGTTTCAGTTCGAGTGTATCCATCGACTAAGAACCATGAATCGAGGTTAACCTTCGTTTTCTACAAATATGAGCTAAGGTATATGAATCAATCAAGATCATAAAATATTTTTAATTTGATGGGATTAATCACTGTTGAGGACTTGTGTAGAAACCAACGATATCTCCGAAGCTTTGACTCTTTCCTCAACTTCAAAAGTAAATTTCTCATGTGAGATGGAACTAAGTAGCATCAACGAATTCGTTCAAAGGAAATTGTTGCCGCTTTTTGCTACAGAAACTTGATTTGTTGCGTTCAAACTGTAGCATGGGTTGTTTAAAATACGTTGATGCTTTCCAGAAGTTCAATGAAGTTGTCAAAGCATCTTTCTCAGTCAGGCTGGATCCAGAATTCATTGAATACATCAATAAATTCAAAGCATCATATTTATCTTTGGATATTCCAGTCACTCCAAAAGTTCACACGGTTTTCTTTCATGTGGAAGAATTTTGTACCAAACACGGAAACTGCCTCGGCTTTTGCAGGGAACAGGCTATGGAGGCCGTGCATCATGATTTTTCTGCGACGTGGGCCAAATATAAAGTATCGCGAATCAATTCTGAGTATGGACAACGTCTATTAAGAGCTTTATGCGAATATAATTCCCTGCATATGTAAAATGTTAAAATGCCATTATTTTTATTTTCTATTCAATTTAGATATGTATTTTACGTTAAAATTTATATAATGAATCATTATAAACTCACACACAAACATACACATAGACACACACGCACATACTATACGCACACTCACAGGCATTTATTAAAAGCTTCATTCAAATATAATCATTATTTTGTTCAATAAAATGTTGTTATTTTTGTTTTTCTAATTATATTTGATCACAAAATAGGTCAGAACTATGAAACTAGATGAAGATTCTATAGTATAATGACACATAAATACTTTTTTTCTGAATTTTGGCGATTATAGCGTATTTTCATGATTAAAGTATCAATTAAAAATTTAAAACTGAATTTCGGCTCAATGTTTGATTTCAGTTTTTGCTAAATTATAATCCTAACATATTCCCAAATCATATTTCGAAAGAAAATTTGAAGGGAAATGCCACTTTGAGGTCAAATCCGATCGAGGACCACCGTGATTGAGGAACCACCTACATCAGCTGAGTAATCTTGGGAGCTCAATTCTCTCCTAATAGACCGAGGGGGCTGGAATTCGGTGTGGATCCTCTATGGGCCTGCTGTGTACGATTGACAAAGTGAGGACCAAAACAGATCAGCTGAGTGAAATCAATAGACCTAATAGACCTAGGAAGCTGACATTTTGTGTGGATCCTCCGAAGGTCAGCTGAGTACGATCGACAGAGTGAGGACCTACACAGATTAGCTGAGTGAGCTCGGGAGCTCAAGGGTCATTCTCATTTCATTTGCCCCTTTCATGTCCCCGACGACGAATTCTCACAATTCTTGACCAAAACTAGCGATTTTGGGGGGAAAAGGGGTAGTATAAGTTGGGAGATCAACGAAGTAATGATTTGACTGCCCAAAATCCCCTTTATCCAATACACATTGATGACGAATGAAACCTGAAATCTTGGAAACTCATGAGTGTTACCGTCCCCTCCTACCTAACACGTAAGTAGAAATTGGGTAGACCAATGATAATCTAGAACTGGTCAAGGTTACTACCTGCAGTAAGTTGGTTCCTTTTTATTTAGAGTAAGGATTTACATTTTTAAGATTTTTCACAACCCGTGAAAAACAAATTTTTCAGTCAGTCCCCCATATCTCTTCTCAAAGGGACCTCAGGAGTGTTCTCATTTTTGCGATCAAGAAAGCTGATGGGAAATGGCGGGAAACAGTCAGATGTGAAGGTTACATTGTCCAGTTGAAGATGTGAGACTGTAGTGGAGTGCTTGGAGTTGCAGCAGTTTTTACAGCGAAAGAAGCCTAAAAACATGTTGAGTATTTTTATTTTCAATCATGAGTGTTACACTAATTACGAGTGTTGTTAGTGCTTAAACAAAATAATCCGATATCAACAACCACACTGCTTGGTGACAGGTTTCAAACAGTAGCCATCCCCGAGTTTTGTCACTACATCATCTTGTGTGACGCCATTTTTACTGGAAATCCTCATGAGTGTTACCTCTCATGAGTGTGACCAAGTATGGGTAACACTCCTGATAATACGGTAACACTAATAGGGTAACACTCCTGAGATGTAAGCTCAATTACACTGCCTTCAACATGAATTCCGTAAAATCTGAATATTACGTTTGAACGTGATTCTTTTGTACTTACTTGAGCCCCGACAACAATTTTGCCAAAGTCATCCATTTTACAGAAATCAATTTTTGAAATCTAGTTAGGAGACTAAAATTATTTAAACATATTGGTAAGTAATGCATGCATTACAGGGACGTTCCTATGAATGGATTGTATATAATTTTGGTGAGAATTAAAATTGGTGAGAAAACAAAAGTATCATGACTTCTCGGAATTCACACGTTTTCTCACCCCTTCATCGACGGTAAATTTGAAATTTTCCGAGGTCCTTAAATTTGTATCAAACAAACAATAAAAACAGACGAAAAGTCTGATGAATGATAAACCCCTTCATTCACCCCCTTCCATCATGAAATTTGAAACTCCTGTTACGTATTTCAAAATTCGACCACATTCAAAGTTGAACAAGAAAAGAATCACGAAGAGTTGAAACGTTATTGTTTATCAGTATTACCCACTCCATTCACCCCCTTCCATCATGAAATTTGAAACTCTTGTTACATTTTCCATAACTAGACCAAATACAAAGTTGAACAAAAAAATAATCAAGAAAATCGGACGAGAATAGTGAAAACATGGTTTTTCAATATACCCTCCTCCATTCACCATTGATGAAATTTGAAAATCCTATACCCTATATCGAATTCATGATGGAAAAAAATAAGAATCACGCAAATTGGAAGAGATTCGTAGCTTGGGCAGCGCTATCCCCTCCAGCCTCCACCTGGAAGGCAAATCCGAAATTTTCTAGGTTTGCTGCACAACTATGTATGCTTGGCTCGCCTGTCCGAAATTGGCATGCCATCTTGTAGAATCCGCTTTTGTCGCCTCTGACTTCCATTAACTAACAAGTCCTACCTTTTCTCCGTCATAACAAGAGACGTGTGCCGTATTAGAATGACCGAATCGGCAGGCCGAGCAAATAAATAGGTAGACCATATATTGATTCGACCGTCTTCGTTGCGCGACAGCCGTCTGGCTGTCTCCAAGTGAACCCGCCTCCTCGGGAGGCCCTCCCGACCTTCCTGCTTCCGAAAATCTGTCTAGAGAGGAAATTGCGTTCAGACCGCTTTTATCTGAGACTAAAATTTATTGTCGATAATTATTTTATTTTTTTATCGGTGTGTTAAACTGACAGCATTGGTTATTTCTCCAATCAGGATTCAGCCAGGTGGTTATGAAACTGTTGCTGAGTTTCCATATAGAGGAGGACCTTTTGGGTGGCTTTGGACCCATACGTGGCTCAAACACATCACACAGACATAAAAAGCAAAAATCTTCAATCCTCTGTGATGTTATGCCTGACAAACTATTTTGAGGCTTCTACGCCTTCGAGGATTTTATAATATTAGTTTTTTTCAAATGGCCGACAGGTGCAATAACTGAGTGATGTTGGGTCCAGTGTGACCCAAAATTATATTAGTTCCATTTAAATTCCAAACCTGCTATGAAATTGCAGTCTTAGCGCCACTACGACACATGATTATAAAAATCCAAGGTCATCTTGAATAATAGTAAAAAAATAAATGGACGTTAAATTTAAAGTTAACTGGGCATGTTGAACTGGGACATCCTATACATACTGTGACGTGGCATCATTTCTGCACTCTGGCAGGTCGCCGAAACCGAGGAACCCAAAAATCAGTAAGAAGTCAATCGAGATTAAACCCAAGCATGTTACTGATTGTAAAGGTGTTGCTAAAGAATGATTGTCGAATACTGTTCGGAAAAATGAAATCTAGTACAGAAATCCTTGATCTTTCTACTGATAATAACTTTCAACAAACCAATGACCACAATTTCTTTCAACCCATACATCTCTTTAGTGCCAACTGGCATATATTGGTATCTTCTCGCTTCGTCGTGTTGCCTCTCCTAGGTCAAGAACCACAGCTTTTTTCTCTTTTTTTTTCGTTTGTTCTTGATTATGTCTGTTTAACAGATCGCTTCTCCATCAGCCATGCTCTTTACCACTTTGGACATTTCTTCTCCTTGCATTAGGATTAAAAATTGTCATTACCGATTGTTCAAATTCGCGACATAGTTGTGAAAACCGATTTCAAAAACAGAAGTTAGTGAAGATCATTGTATATTTCCGCGAAAAATAAGAAGTGACAATGTTAAATCGATTTCGACGGAACTTATTCTTATTTATATAGTTTGTTACTGACGATGAACTAACCGTTGAAATCGGTTTAACGTTCTAACTTCATTTTTCATGGAAATAAACAACGTTCTTTACCAACTTCCTTTTTTAAATTCTGGGTTTCTCCCAGTCCGATTCTATATAAAGGCGCTCCAAGGATTCCATGACTGGGGGATTTCCTACGATAATTCGAACAGTCTCCCTATAGAAAGCAGCTGCCACCAAACCATGGTTCAAGGACATATGAGTGTTTCTTTTGTACTCTTGTATTTCTGTTATGGTATACAGAAGCTGAAGTGGGTTATCAGTTTTTGATACATTTCTTCTTAGAGATCTGCATTTGGAAGCCTCAGTCAAGAAAATTCCCCACTGCATCGCTCTGTCTCTACACCCCTACAAGAATTCTCGGTCACACAAATCTCACATGTATCTCGTAAGTTTTTATCTATTTCATGTTAATACACATCCCCCTGATTCCAACCACCCTATTGTAAAAACCTCATTTGTACGCATTGCTTCCCAACACATGTGTAATACTACTGAAATGAGGATTGATATGTGTTGACAGTGTAGTGTGGTATGTGATGTAAAGCGCGTAATGAAAATAGCTGCGTGCCCTCCTTTCTGTCTCTTCGTGCATTCCTTCCTCTCATTCAGTAGCGAACACGAGTGAGCGAAAGAGCGGGTTGGCGGTATTCTCTCTCCGAATGCAGAATCGGGGTGCCGGGCTCGACTGGCATACCTCGCGGGTTCTCTACCCTTTCAGCGCATACCTAGAGAGGAATTATAATAGTACAGCCGAGAGAAGGTAGTGAGCATGGCAACAGCTAGGAGATGGGTCAGCGTAACAACCCCCAAACATCCGGAAACGCAGTGAGATTTGCTAGTTCTCTCACGAACAAAACTGTATAGGTATTATAACCATTCTCTCCGTAGACCATACCTACAGACATTTTATCTATTGAATAAAAAAATACTTGTCTAGTGCCTACTTTAATGTACAACTACCTGCGCTACGAACAGTAAAAAACGTTGTTGTTAACTGTGGTTTATTATTGTCAATAATGAATCTTTGAAATCAAACAAGGAAAGAATTTTTCAGCAACCCTGAAAAATGAGTATTTTTTCGTTCCAAGATCAAGAAGAAATGTTCATTCCATAAATCAACTTTCCCTTCTTAACTCTTCCAACGATATTCCCATTGGCGTTTTTCTCATATAGGTAAGTATCACTCTAGGTTGCGGCTTAAATCTTGGCAACTAACAAAAACAGAGCGGACTTGTAGGGATTGTAGGGGTAAAATAAAAAGTAAAAAATATTAACTATCATAAAAACACACAAATGATCATTGTCGACGTAGGTTTAAAAATTATAGGAGGGTGGTTTTAGGACGTCCCTCAGAAGCTAGGCTTCGTTAATAGAGGGGCAACGTATTGGGATTCTGAGGAGTGTGGAAGCAAAGCATGAGAAAAAACATAATCAAAAACATTTCGTTTCAAACCATTCTAAGATCGATTCCGTGAAAAATGAAAAAACCATATATACCTATGTGTGTCTGTGTGTGATAAAGTTTTTCCACTTCCCAGGCCACATTTCTCAACCGATTTCAGTGATTCTTTTTTAGTTCGATTATTTTACTATTCTGCACGAAGAATTTGATTTCTCTGAGAAACCATCCTCAGCTATTTCAAATTTCTTAGTATTGGTGAACGGAGGAAAAGGTCATTTTTGATTTTTCAATCAATTTTCGAAAGCAGTGCTGCTTATAAAATCAAGCTTTCCAAAAATAGTAACCAAAAGAAAATAATCATAACTTCAGTTCAATTTTTTTGTATTTCTGTAGATATCGTATTCCTGTTTTTACCAACATGTAAAAGAAGAATTGAATGAAATTTCATCGTTTCAGACACCGCCGAGTCAGGTGGCGGAAATACTCGCGTTCATCAGCTTTTTGGTCGAGAGCTTCCCTTTGGATTTTCAACCCTTCGCATGGGAGGCCCATTACTGATCCAGCGGATTAGTTGACAGGCCCGGCGTAATCCCGGGGGCACCGCCCCTCCCCCTTGACTCCCATTAGCGCTGATCGTCCATCTAAATTGTTTGCTGAGCTCTCGTCTCGTCAACATGATTAATGGTTTGCATATGATTTAAACTTTATCTCACTTTCGGTTTATTACATGCAATAATGAACCTTTGTAATCAACCAAAAAAAAATTTTTTAAACCCCCTCAAAATTTGTTGGTGTATGTTTCAAGATTTATTTAATCGTATAAAACCAAGACGAAAAAACTTTCTTGAATCAATCGATAAAATATAGTATCACGCACATGCCTTCGCTAAATAAGGGGTTATTAACTGAATCCACTAATGGGTTGTTGAATGAATAAATTGCACGAATATAATTTGGAATAGGGCACTAATATGTTTTCTAAAACCTTAAAGTTTAAAATAATTGTGATTTCCCAACTACCTAACGAGTTCTATTAGAATCGGAGTTTTGCCAGTGTTTTTTTCGCACATTTACTTTTATATAATTTGTATTATATGTTTGGGTGGAGGTATATGTTTGGATCCAGAAAATTTTCGATCGGTATTTGGTTTTGGCGTTATGCAGGATTTATGACAATGCAATCAATAGTACGTATATGTAGGTACGTCTTTCATTATTGTGGTTTGTGAATGCGACCAACCGAACTTGTCAGATTTCATCTACTCATCTATAGAAGAGTTTGTCGTTTCATCTGATTGTACCCCCATTTTGAGGAAAGAGTTCGTTCCTTAGCGCGAAGAGGGAGAAGAAGAAAAAAAATCTAGAAACCTCCGTCTATTTATCTCGACTGGAGCGTTATTGGGTGTCAAATATCCTGAAAAGCTTCCCCTCTCGACAATTGTCAGTCTTTTTCCCTGACTGCACGTCTCAAAACCACTCAACGCGCACACAGAAAAACTGTAAAAGTCACTCCTGACCCTTCAGTTTGCCGTATAGTGTCTAGATAGGGCGAGGCTCGCCCTCTTCCCTGCTAAATATCATAGTTGTCCCCCCAGTAGTCGTCCTTCCCTTTTCTACCCTCCCTATTTCTTGGTGCCCGCCAGACTTTGCGGCGTCTGTTGATTTGCTCTTTCACGTTCCTTCTTCCGAATGTCCTAGATGTTACGCGCTCTGTTGAGCTCAAGAAATATTAAAAGAGTCGTTAAGGGCTATGGGGGTTTTCGGTTTATTATTTTCAATAATGAACCTCTGTAATCAACCAAGGGAAAAAAGTGTTTGCCAAGTTGGGTGAGGCACACAGCTTCCTCGTATCCGTAACATGAATGCATAGAGCACTGAAATGTTTTAAATTATCTTACAAAATTCCAAAGCATTACATACTTACACGTAATACTATTATCATTATTTTGTATATTAATTTTATATATATTTAATATTTTTTGGGTTCTTGAGAGTCGGTCAGGCAATAATAAAATTCAAGTCTTCAGGGCCAATGTTTCGACGTATTTATACAACATCATCAGGGCTACAACAAGATGAAATTCAAAGGGAGATTACATTATGACCAAAGGAAAAATTGATAAAAATTATACATATACATAGTATTGCATACCTCGGAGAATTTATGCAGGTTTTTACACAGTCATTTAGTAGTTTGTAACACATTCATGTCACGCAAATACACAGACGAGTGAAAACATGTGAACATCAACAATGTGAAAACATGAAACAACATGTGAAAACATCAAAAACTATTTGAAAACCTCAACTTCTCAAAGTAACGTACCTACAGTTAGTTATCTACTAGCAGTTATTGTCTGTGGGAGGAATTCGAAGATGGATTGGTCAGAAAAGGAGGAGGATAGGAGACATACAGAACACTTCCTAGTGGTGAGAATTACTAGTAACTTAAATCAATTTTCTGAGGTATTGAAAGGTGTGACTGAACTATAAAACATGAAATATAATTTTAGGATATTAGGTAATATGAGAAAAACTGTGTTCGGATATTAAACAATATGAAAACAAACAAATTGAATTATTAATATATACATGAATATCCATCCGTTTATAATATTATAATAAATTTTGCTGAGTTTTCTATGTCAGTCTTCTTATCATCATTTCTTTTATCAATCATGTATAATTTTTATCAATTTTTCCTTTGGTCATAATGTGATCTCCCTTTGAATCTCATCTTGTTGTAGCCCTGATGATGATGTATAAATACATCGAAACGTTGGTCCTGAAGACTTGAATTTTATTATTGCCTGACCGACTCTCAAGAACCCAAAAAACTGTGCTAATTATCATCTAGCGGTCATCAAACTAAACCATATTATATTTAATATTAGTATGAGTACCTAATTTTATTATTACATCTATTAATAATATTATTTTCAGTCAAGTAAAAGGGTTGAATTTAAAAATTGACATTTTCAAAAATGTAGGAAATTCAGTAAGAATATTTTTCAAAAACAAAGCTTTTTTTTCCTTTTTTTTTTTTGCATCGCATCAGACCACAAGGAGCATTCCGGACCAACCTCTTATACTAAGCGGCTCGTGAGTTAAAATATTACAGCTGGGTATATTAATTATATTCATGATAGGTTAGTACCAATGTGACGGCTACTAATCGCCAGGTGGCATGGAACAGAACTACTTGAATCTCTGAGTAACTACTGAACGTTTGGGCTTGCAAAGCTACTGTTGATTCAAATGGAATAATAAATATAGAGGTTTATCTGTAGCATGATCCGAATGATTCCTAGGATTGATTCAATTAAAATCATCAAAAGTTAAGCGTTAAACAATTTTTCAAATTTAGGAGTCGTGTTGTGGATGGATAATGAAAAATACCATCATTATTATTATAGTAAAGCTCAAATATGTATTCGGTAATTTACTGTCCTCCTTATCTTCATCACCCATGATTTAGATCCTACGTGGGTGTATCAATTAAAACTAAAATAAAAAATTTTAGAGAGATTTCTGTAGGTAGTTATAGTTTTAATAGTTCTTATTTTCATCAAGATAAGAGCAGCTTTTTCTGATTAAAAATAAACCAAGATCTTCTAAAAGAGGAATTTTTAATACCAGTAGACCAACGATATGATGGAATAGTGTTGAGGAAGAAAAGATTGCCTGGAATGTATGTATGTGGACAACGTGAAAAAAAAAACGGAAAAAAAAAACGTAGGGGCCTTCTTGAACTCGTAAATAACGAGAGAAAGGGTTCTAAATAATAACTACTCCCTGGAGCGGCAGAAGAGTGAATATCTGGAGCTTCGCACTTCACCCCTTTCCACATATTTTTAAGGGAGAGGTCGGAGATACAAGTCCCTGGTGCCAGGAATGGGACCCTCTGGTAGGCCATGAATTAGGAGAAGGAGCGAAGGGTTGGAGGGAAAAGGAAGATTTAGTGAAAAGGGGCCGTGAAGAGAAAACGAAGTCAAAAAGGGTACGTAAAGCCAAGATGTGAAAAGTGGAAAATTGTAGAGGAGTTAAGAGAAACCACGTATTTCAAGGTAGTTGAAAGTTCTAATTATGAGTTTTGTGTAAATTTTGGTCAAAGTGATACGAAGAGATAAATCTTTATCTGTTTCTCGTGCTATATCTTCGAGGAGAATGCTGAAAAGTATTCGTAATAGCCACGATAAATGGGGCTTTTCAACTTTTCAATTCCACTGCGTAGTAGGTTGTCACTGATGACATGCATTTTATATATATGTAACTTATCACTGAGGGATGTTCGTGTTTGATTTTATGGTGGACTGAACCAAAACCTATATCAAATTTGTGAAATTACTGTATTGACATTTTATGTCTTTGCTATGGCACATAAACTAAAAAACCGTCACGGAAAATTGCTCACGAAAATATTTTGATGATTTCCACTTACAACCGAGTCGTTGCTAGGGAAATGGTACTTCGTCGTTTTTCATCCCACAAAATTCGTTGACCATTCGTTCGAAAGGTCTCGATTTATCCAACCATATTAAGTTAACAACTGCGAAGCGCGTGGCCAACAAGCTGAGTTATGAGCAAGGTTATTTGAATAACTGTGTACACTCGGGTTATCATTCTCAATAATTGATATTGTGAACATAGATTGCCACCGCTTGTTAATTTCTGAAGATTTCATTGAGCTGGAGTTTCGATGATTTGTTTCATAGCAGGTGATCCAAATATTGCGAGAACGGTTTGATTTGTGAAGCGGTGGTTAAATCATTTTAATAGCTAGTTTTTATGCTTTACACTCTAGGATGCTGTAATTTCGTATGTAGCCTCTTTAGGACATTTACTCGACGATGTCCAGGTTCCGGATCAGCTGAGTGGCTCATACAGTCTTGAGCTAGCATACGAGTCTGCAACACATACTTGTCTTCAACTAAAGAACTGTGTTGCAGCTACTCGTATGCAAGCGTTTTCATATAGCATTACTCACTGATGTGAATTTAATAAATCACCTGTTTCTCATGTACAACTGGCCCTTCAGAGAATTAGTGTATCAGTTGAAGGATAGTCACTTTGCGATTCCTTATGAGTTAGAATGATACGAATTGAGCAATTTAGCTCCGAAACTTCCCATATAGGTTTTATTAAAATCCAAATATTATTAGAGCTCACGAGAGTTTAATGAAATAAATATTCTTCAAATTTCGTTTCGTTAAAAAAAGACGACCTTATTATCGAGTTCAAAACTGTCTTTGCCAAAATCAATTAAACGAATCGACTCATTTGATGAAGTCTGCTAAAATACGTTGTTGTTGTCCTCAAAAACTTTGAATTCTGGGAGAGAATCGCACACGATTCCACACATAAAAGTTCGTCAACCTCACAACTCTCAAGACGGAGGGGCGTAAAAGTTTCCTCGAATCGTATTTTCCAAACGATTACCCTTACAAAGTTCGATATATCGATTTACCGTTGTCGGGAAACTTGGTAGAGAAGGTTGGTATAAACGCAATTTATGTCGCAACGGCTTATTTTATGTTATTTATTTATTTATCCTCCTACCCTTTGGTAAGATTCTATATACGAGTAGTATACGAAAGTTCTAACCGTTTGGTCTCACATCAACCTATTATCTTCTACCGGGCTTTTCGATCGTAAATAATATTGATTTTTTTAATCGACCTAACAATGGGAATTGCCACTTGTGCGCCTAATAATAATGTTTTTTGGAAAGGTAGATATACATAGTCTTAAATTCAACGCTCTTTAAAAAAATCTTATAGGTTCTAGGACGAACTAAATCACTCGCGACGAAGTTATGGAAACCCATTTCAAAACGGAAGTTAGTGAAAAACGTTGACTACTTCCACAAAAAATGAAGAGTTACAATGTTAAATCGATTTCAACGGTTAGGTCATCAGTAACAAACAATAACTGAAGAGACATTAGAAAGGACACATAGTCCTTTATAGTCACAGGTGAAGGGAGATTGAATCCCATTGGTCAAGGGAAAGGAAAGGAGCAGGAGGTACAACCAATTGAGTGCAAACAAAGTGACGGGGGGTTATAGCTAATTAAATGAAGTGAAAGGGGGAAAAATAACTAAATATGGTTTTAACATTGTGAAGGGATAATTCCAAGCTTTATAAAAATGGACCTATAATCAAAGTTCAGGATAAAAGTGTGGTTTATAAACTAAAATGTTCTTGTGGCTACGAATATTGCGGTCAAACTGGTAGGAAATTCAGGGAAAGAATAGACGAGCATCAGGAAGACTTCAGGGAAGATAAGGATAGGTCTACATTTGCAAAACATCTTAAGGAATCCAATCATAGTTATAATTTTCATTTGATAGATAGACAGTTTGTAGAATTTCTTCATTTTTGTCCAAAGGGAGGTATGTTGAATGTACTTGAAAAATTCGAAATTATCAAAATTGACAGATCTGGTAAATGTTTAAATGAGGATATACTTCAATATATTTCACCACATCATGCTTGGGATAATGTTTGTTGTTTGTGTTGGGGTAATGTTTAAATTAGGATATACCTCAATATATTTCACCACATCATGCTTGGGATAATTCTAAGCTTTATAAAAATGGACCTATAATCAAAGTTCAGGATAAAAGTGGGGTTTATAAAATAAAATGTTCTTGTGGCTACGAATATTGCGGTCAAACTGGTAGGAAAGTCAGGGAAAGAATAGACGAGCATCAGGAGGATTTCAGGGAAAATAAGGGTAGGTCTACATTCACGAAACATCATAAGGAATCCAATCATAGTTACAATTTTGATTTGACAGATAGACAGTTTGTAGAATTTCTTCATTTTTGTCCCAAGGGAGGTATGTTGAATGTACTTGAAAAATTAGAAATTATCAAAAGTGACAGATCTAGTAAATTTAAATGAGTCTATACCTCAATATATTTCACCACTGATAGGTCCATTTTTATAAAGCTTGGAATTATCCCTTCACAATGTTGAAACCATATTTAGTTATTTTTCCCCCTTTCATTTCATCTAATTAGCTATAACTATAATCCCCCGTCACTTTGTTTGCACTTAATTGGTTGTACCTCCTGCCCCTTTCCTTTCTCTTGACCAATGGGATTCAATCTCCCTTCACCTGTGACTATAAAAGCTGTGTCCTTTCTAATGTGTCTTCAGTTATTGTTTGTTACTGATGATGGCCTAACCGTTGAAATCAATTTAACATTGTACCCCTTCATTTTTCGTGGAAATATACAACGTTTTTCACTAACTTCCGTTTTGGTTCTAGAACTCATACCCTGTCGCAAATACCTCAGAGTTTCAGAGAGGGTCGGTATAAATGCAATTTATGTCGTAACGGCTTAATTTTTTCTCCTGCCATTTGGTCTCATCAGGGTGTTACCTGTTGAAGCTACTACTAAATTATTTAATTTTGAACCATTTGGTACTTGTTGATATTTTAACATAGAATGTGTCTTAGCCTTGGCAATTAAACCGAAAACGAAACAAAAATGTGTTGCAACAAGTTCTGATGATCTCCGCTGACAACCGAGTCGTTGCTAGGGAAATGGTAGGTGCTTCGTCATTTTTTAACCCACAAAATTCATTGACCATTCGTTCGAAAGCTCTCAATTTATCCAACCATATTATGTTAAGTACAGCGAAGTGCGTAGCCAACATGCTGAGTTATGAGCATAGTTATTTGAATAATTGTGTACACTCAGGTGATCATTCTCAATATTTGATATTGTGAACATGATTGACACCGCTTGTTAATTTTTGATGATTTCATTGAGCTCGTGGTGAGGCGTTGCGTTGGTGATAAAACAACTTGACATAGGTAGTAGTGATAAGATACACCGCAACATCTGAGTTCTTAAATGCTGGTTTCACGGGTTTATGTGAAACACATGAGCTAATACACGTTATGTGTTTCAATAATTTCATTCGAAGTATGTAAATAGAGGTAACCGAGGGTCCAGAGGCCTTACCCCCTGGCGAAGCGTGGAGCGCCGAGTTTTAAAAACACATGTTGATTGAATGTAGCACTGGCATCGAATTTCACGCTTGATACCCATCTCACTAAACATTTTTAACAAAACAGCAATTGGCATTAATTATTTTTCAGACAGGGATATATCAGTTTCACCCAAATAAATTTAATATTTACATGATTAGTAAATTGGTGAGAAACGTTCTGGATGCATTCTCTTCAAAACTATCTGAAATATCTTTTTGAAACAATCGGAATTTTCCATGATTATTTCTTCAAGGAAAGATTTACTTACACTCCCTCCCCCCAATTTACAAGGGTTAAAACAAAACGGTCTAGCTTACAATTATCTGCACCTAAGGGATCATAAGGTGCACCTCTGTAAGACCCATGGTAAAGCGTGCGCATTCACTAACACATCATCAAACCATATAATATACCGTATTTCGGAACCATATATCGTATAATTGAACCTGCATTTCATCCCTTATATAGTCATGTTTCATGATTCAATGCTGAATTGCTATGATATGTCATGATAGCAATTCGTGCTCCCTTCAAGTACGAATTAGATCAACTAATTATACTCGTAGTATAGAGTACGGTGAAGAAGCTGAATTGGGAATTTGTGATTTCACACTTTTGACCTCAGATTCGAATTCAGCGCACTTGAAAACCCGTTGGTAACAATTTTAAGCTCGAAATACCGTTTAATTTGGCCAACAAACGGATAAGAAGATCTCACGTGACGTAGTAGGGTAATGGAGCAGAAGGTTGCCCCCAGGTGGGCCGTGACGTCATCTTGTAAATGAATTTCAAGAACCGTTTTAGAGGTCAGATACCCATTATATAGCACCTTTCTGGAATGCACTGCTCAGAAATTCTCATTGGGAAGATAAAAAATAATCTTGAAAATTCTCCATTTTGCCCATGTATTTCGGTCAGCTATATCAATCAAAATCTACTCCATCATCCACGTGAAGGCTTGTCACCTATTACAACTTCAAACTTATCATTTTTCCGTTCACGATGAAATATGCACGGATGAAAAGGATAAGAGGTAAATGGGGTTGGATAGGCGAGGGAGTTGTCTACTCCATGCCAAAAAGCCTGTTAGTTCACTTGATCACTCCGGAGGGCTCCCCGACAATCAGCTGACTTCCTCATGCTAACATGCAAACCTCTATAAATAGCTTTGAGTTTCTCGGGAGCCATTTTCGCGGTTGATTGTGAGTGACTCAACTCGACTTAAGCAGCTATTCAACCAACCTTTCATAACTAACCGCCGAGAAACGTGTTTCATTTTCACCCAAGTTTCAGGTTAGAAGTTGATCGAAATTATGGGAGGAAAATCCCGCTAGATTGAATAGCGGGAAGGTTGAATTAATTTCCAACAAACCGCAGCCAAACTATGAAAGGGTTACTCTGGTAACTTTGAATTACTTCGAGAGATTAACCCCTTAGACCATCCTCTATCAGTTTCATCGACGTCGTCTGATGAATAGTAATGTGTGACCATCGCAATCTTTCATTTTCACCTATTTCATCTGTCATCAGTAGGATTTGTTCAAATTTAGGAGGTACTTGTATACAATTCTCGGGATGGTATCCTATGAATTTCCTTGCAATTGGCTGTAATAACTATTGCGCGTGCAGAAACTTGAAATATTTAGTACACACGAAACTCTGTGACCAAAGACCGATTTTGATGTAACGTTTGGAGTGTAGATACACTTTAGCTCTAATTTGGTCCCCTACATATATTCCTTAAATATCGAATGTAAGCGCGTGCTCTAACATTAATATTGACGAACGAAGTGAGTCTCTGACTCAGCTAGCATTTGTCAGCGTGCGGGTATGTGCAATTTGGCAATTTTGGAGCTATCAACTTGAAATTCGGCAGATAGACTCTTTGAACATCTGGAATCAGCTGAATAGTTTTTGGTGACGTTCCAACGACAGAAACCTGTCGTCGGCGACGAGGATCATCGCAAAAGCAACCAAAAATCAAGTTTGGTATCGTTTTCAATCGTTTTCGCCTCACAGAATCGGCTGAAACTACCATAGATGCTTTTAAAGTTGTCCTTCATGACAATACAACGTCTCCGCCACCGTCACTGACGTAAGTCATTGTCAATTTAAAAATCGAGTTTGGTAGCGAGAATTTGTAATATACCTCATACATGAGGCACGTAGTCGGCGGACCTACTAGTTATAGCCCTTTTTCTCATGTTACCAGGTATACGGGGTGTTTACACTTTTGGTTCTGAACCTTCTAAGGATCGATTCTACAACTAATTTTCAACAATTTTAACTTTGTCATAAAAATGGTCATCACTTCTCTTAGGTTCACTTTACAATACAAAAATAAGCACACTGTTGGAAAGATCTAAAAATGTCCTTTCTGAATATCACCCTTTTGAAAGGTTTTGAGCTCACTCAAAATCACTACATTTTTACATTACACCTTTTGAAAAAATAATATTTTCCGTTTTCTTAACGAAAAATACTCTCCCAAAATACCAGTTTTCTACTTTGCCAACTTTTTGGGGGGAGAAAATAATGTGTCAATGTTGAAAAACTTCGGTTTTTGAAAGAAATCAAGGATTTTCATGACAAATTATCCTCAAAATGAGAAGAATTTCAATTCTGGCTTAGATTTATCCTAATGAATGTACATAAAACCTTTTAAGAGGGTAATATTCTAATAGTAAATTTTACGATATTTTCAACACCGTGCTTATTTTTTATTTTACGGAGAACCTAAGAGGGGTTATTGCAGTTTTCATGACAAAACCGGAAACGAAAAAATTTCAAAAGTAAAATTACTTGAAAACAAGGTGATAAAAAACAACTCCAAAAAGAAATTTCCCTCATTGATTTTTCCAATCTACAGTTTTAAAACACTACAGTTTCTAGGATTGTTGTAATAATTTTTTCATAAAAGTAACAAATCAAGTTATTTGAGCGAAAATGCCATATTATTTTGGAACCGGTGAAAAAAACTTGATGAGAGAAGTTATGCATGGGATTTTCCCACATGCCCAAAACAATGAAGTTAGCATGGTCGGGAGTCAATATTTAACAGGATTCCCAATATTATGTTGTATCAATTCTCGTTCTACAAATCCAATTTGGCAATCGTACAGGAATTAAATAAAACACAATACACCTTCATAAGGACACACTCTCATCAATTCAATTTAATTAAATTAGATTTAGACTAAGGGTACGAATTCGATATCATGTATTATTAACTGGGGCTTCAACAAGGCACTGTACCGTTTCAAATCAACAGATGAGAATGAAACCGTTTGATATGGATGTAATTGGATTGCAGGAACATTCCCTGTTGACTGTCAGCATTATTTCTATGGGATTCCCAAAACAACAACAAAAATTTATTTAAAAAAAAAGTTTTCCCTGTTGGGCCTGCATAGCTTATTGTAAAATGAATGTTTGAATTATTCGGTAACCAAATGCGATGGATTTGTAAGACGCTCATACCTGCTTTATTCAAATATGGTACCTACTAGATATAGTACCACTAGAGCACCAGATACCCAGTCTATATTTTATTTATTTATTTATTCAATTATTATTTACATTTTATTCAATTTTTTCTATGAACTCTATGTTTTACCGTGTTTATGAGATCCGCATTACCATCCATGTGGTAGATTCTAAGCAAAAAATCAAACAATTAAAAACAATTTGTATGTAGATATGAAGAAATAGCACCCTGGCTTCCAGGCCTCTGGATGGGACATCTGTGGATGGGAGTCTAAAAGTACCTGCTATCTATTTATTGAGACAGAACCAAATATTATACCAGTTTACTTCTATTTCTGAAACAGGACCACTAGAAAATCGTACCACTCCCTCAAACAAGTTTCTTAAAAGTCAGAGCTATGGCATCCATAATTACACAACATTGCTCGCCTCCTGCGGTCTACTGCCACTTTCTAGAGAATAGAACTTGGCTGATCTTTCACCTTTCCAGAAGTTGACCAACGGAACCCTGAACTGCCTGTTATTACTCGAGGAAATTCACTTCGTGGTGACCCGACCATCTGCCAGATCATCCCCTCTATTTCAAGGATCTTTACCTCATGAACCGTTCATTAATTAGGATGACGCCCGAAGCAGTCGGATAAAAAGCCCCAACGTGAAATGGTTGTTCACTTTTAACTTTTTGATTATCAACCATTTATTTATTACTATACTGGTTATTTGGTAGCCACTCGTTGAAGTTATTATTACAATCTGAATGTTCAAAGTGAAACTCTTGTTTTATTTGTAAATAATTATTTATTTGATAATTAGTCGGATTTTGCGTATTTGTTGTTTCAATTAGATTAAATAGAAGGCAATAGGATGTATGGGCGTTTCAATATTCATTGATTTCACATGACGGAAGCTTTTTTTTTTTGTTGCCGCAGAAAGTCATACACGCTACTAAAACTAACAATGGAAATTATACGAGAAATCGACGGCGCCGACAGATCTGAGAGCTGATAGGAAGAATGAGCTGGGGAAATTGGTGAGCGTGGGTAGTCCGCAGTGGGGACTGCTGTGGCTGAGTTTTTCAACGCAGCCCGGCTTCTGAATTCAAATTGCCGATCAAAAGAACGTGCCCGACCTAGAAAAAGCCTTTATGATCTTAAGGTTGACACACTGCTGCCAAAAGCCAACTGCAGGTTATCCTGCCCGTTTACATAATACGAAAGATTAAAATAACTTATGGGTCTTTCAGATTTAAATTTTGCCAAAAAATATTGTATCTGCATTGACCTTTTTTATCCTCTGCATACCGAAAGGGACATGTGCTGTCCAAGTTCGAAATTTTGTTGAATGACGGGTTGAGCAAGATATAGCATTTTTCAGTCAAATGAAACCTTGTTGCAATCAAATGAAACTTCTTTTCAACCAAATGAAACCATGTACCAATCAAATGAAACCTCTTTTCAACCAAATGAAACTTTTTTCTATCAAATGAAACTTCGTAACTACCAAATGGAACTTTGTTCCAATCAAACGAAACCTCGTACCTACCAAATGAAACCATGTACCAATCAAATGAAAGCTCTTTTCAACCAAATGAAACTTTTTTCAAACAAATGGAACTTTATTTCAATCAAATGGAACTTCTTCGAATCATCCAGAGAAAAATTACATTTTATTTCAGATTTTTGCAAAACAATTTAATACAGAGGCACTACAAATTAATTTAGTGAAGCGGGTGTCCAAAAGCTGCGGCAGCAGTTTCTCATCATGTTTATCATGAAGTTGGAGCAGTCTATCGCGGTGATCAGCAATATGGTGGACCGAAAAGTTTCATTTGAATGAAATGAGATTTCATTTGTTTGAAAAAAGTTTCATTTGGTTGAAAAGAAGTTTCATTTGATTGCAACAAGGTTTCATTTGGTCGGTACGAAGTTTCATTTGATAGAAAGAAGGTTTCACTTGACTGAAAAATGCTATATATCCCGATTACCGAAACAATTATGAACATGAAATATAACAAATAAGATAACGAATTCATCACATCTCACCAGATCCCAAGGAAAAACAATCCCTTCCCCTAAAAATAGAAACTTGGGAATATGAACTGTGTGTTGTAAGAGGGAGATCAGGTTTGAAGCACATAACGAGGTGGCGAGATGAAATGTGTCTTTATTGTCATTAACTGCCTCTTTTATACTAATGGCTGGGTGGTGGTGGGGGGGGGATAAGAACCTCGACCCTTAGCCTGAGATGTTTACAAGAAGGAAGGTAGGGGTTCAAACTACACCATGAAAAGAAATAGTGAGACAGAGGCACCTGGAATCAATTATGAATATAATTGAACATGTGGATGCGAGAAAACAGAAAATTAAGAAGCCCCAATTGAACAATGTAAGCTATGCTCATTCTGGAACGGTCAATCTTTGAATTTTTAAAAAAAAATATAATACTGCACCAATAAATGATTTACTAATTAATTTCCATGAAAAAGATATTTTTAATTGTTCTTAGTTAATTATAATGTCCAGCCACCTTACTAGAGTCCAAATCTGTTGCAGCAATTATCAACAATTGATTAAATACATAGAATTAACTAAAGGAAGCGAGAGAGGACTCAGAGGTGTTCACTTATAGAAAACGGTTGAGAATCCCTGGTCTAAAACTAAAAGCGAGTGGAAAATCTTACTTGGGAGATAATTTGTATTTTCCCCTCCCGAAAGTGGCCAGAGCAATATAGTTGATGATATCAAATCTCACATAATTACTGTATAATTCCTGAATATTTCCCCTTCCTTTGTGCAATGTACAATATTTACGTCATGAGTCACTATAAAGTAAATTTTCTCAAAACAATACGGTCTGAGAACTGAGCCAATTAGAAAACAATTACACCTGTAAACGAACTCGTGTTGCAAAATCCTATCTATCAATCACCGGAAATTGTCGAGATATCGTTGGATAAAATATGAATGAAAACCTCATTAATGAATGACTCATTGATTAATTCGATAATGTAAAATGAGTCAGAGATTGATAACAGTTATGAACTATTGAAATGATTATTATTATCGGTATTATTCAATAAATAAAATTCCTTACGTTGAAACATAAAGTCTATGATTTACAGAGTATGCAGATTCCAAGAATAGAACTGCTACAATCTGACGAGAAACAGAATCCACCCCAAACTAATTTTACCTCAGAACATTCAACAGATCATAAGAATCTCTCACTTGCTTTTTATTTTGTATAAAGATAATGATAAAAATGTTAACTTTAAATCAAAATTTTGACTGGTAGTTTTGCTTATATTACTTTTGTGAATTAATTGTTGAAGCAACCGTCACAGTTTCATTAGCCTGTTACTAAATGAGAGTCTTGAGGTTTTTTAAATATCATATTCTGCACTACATCCAAAATGTGTCAATTGTAACTCAAACGAACATCCCGCAAGCTACAGAGGATGCATAGTTGCGATCGAGGCCCAAAAGAAGTATAAGGAGAACACTCGAAAACAGCAAAGTACAAAATTCACTGTCAAGACACCGTCACAAGTTCTTCGGGAAAAAAATTCAACTCCCTACTTACAAGGAGAAGGGGGAGAAAACTTAAAAACATACGCGCAAGTCCTCAAAAACGTCCAAACGCTTCAGCAAAAACCTACGTTGAATGAGAAACATGCTGACCCATTAACTGTTATTCTTGATCGTCTAAACCAAATTGATCAACGATTCACTGAATTCAATAGAAGAATCGGAGCACTGGAAAGTAAACTCCAATCCAAATCGAAGAAATAACCATGAAATATCTCAACATTATGTCATGGAATGCAAATGGGCTCATATCTAGAAAAAGTGAGCTCCAATTAGTGCTTGAGATAAATAAAATTGACATTTGTCTTGTGTCAGAAACACATTTTACTAAAGAATCTTATTGCAAAATAAGGGGCTACAAATGCTACCATGCACTTCACCCAAGCAATGCTGCTCAAGGAGGAAGTGCTGTTTTCATAAAAGAAAATCTCTCCCATCACGAATTCACTAAGATTGAAACAGAAATGTTCCAGATTAGTGCAATAGAGGTAAAAATGGAGTCATTCTCAACCATAGTAGCGAGCATCTATATACCACCAAAACACACTGTCAAAGAAGAAGATTTTGCTGATGCGTTTGAGCACCTGGGAAATCGGTTTATCATCGGAGGGGACTTCAACGCCAAAAACACATACTGGGGCTCCCGAATTACCTCTACACGAGGAAGAGAACTGTACCAGTACACATCTAATCATCTGTGAACCACATTCAACAGGCAAACCAACATACTGGCCAACAGACAGAAAGAAACTTCCTGACCTCATTGATTTCTTCATTACCAAAAACATATCAACAAACTATCTGTTAGTACAAGAATGCTTTGACTTAAGTTCAGATCACTCGCCCATTATTCTTACGTTAAGTGACTTGATCATCCAAGCTCAACAAAATCCGACACTTACTAACAACAAAACAGACTGGATCAACTTCAGAATTGAAATAAACCAAGAAATTGATCTCAACGATTCTCTAGACACCCCAGAAGAAATAGACAGTGAACTAGCAAAACTCGTTTGTAGCATACAAACAGTAGTCAGCCGCAACACACCAATTATAAAAAAGCGACAAAAAGGCTTGAACTATCCAAGGGAAATAATGAAAGCTATTATGAGAAAACGCAAAGCAAGAAAAAAATGGCAAGAAACGCGAAGCCGAGTGCACAAAGCTGCTTGGTATAAAGCTGCAAATGAGCTGAGACAGATGGTCAAGGAGATAAATGATGCAACCATGGAGAACCTTGTTTCATCTCTAACCAACTGTAGGGATACAGACTACTCCCTTTGGAAAGCTACCAAACACTTAAAAAGACCAATTGTGCAAGCTCCGCCCCTTAATAACGAACTGGATAAGTTTGGATAAGTTTGGATAAGGAGCAATCAAGAAAAAGCAGATGTCTTTGCAAATCATCTGGCTGATATTTTCACAACAAACCCTGGAGTGCCTGATGAAGAACCTCTTGAAGTGGTCCAGCCGTCGGAACCAGATATTTCCATTCCATTTGTCACTGTCAAAGAAGTACAAAGAACAATTCAGAAGGAGATTAACCCAAAAAAAGCACCGGGATATGACTTGATCACTGGTTTAATCCTGAAATATCTTCCCCGAAAGACCATAGTCAAGTTAACAAAAATCATAAATAGTGCCATTAAATTTCGTTACGTCCCTCAGTTATGGAAAATAGCAGAAGTAATCATGATTCCCAAGCCAGGCAAACCGGCAAATGAGTTAAAGTCCTACAGGCCTATTTCACTCCTACCTGTGCTTTCAAAACTATTTGAAAAACTCCTTCATAAGAGACTACTAGTAGTTGTAGAGGAACGAAAACTTATTCCAAAGCACCAATTTGGCTTCAGAAAACAGCATTCCACCATAGACCAAGTCCACAGAATTACAAGTCTCATTGAAAAAGCATTCGAAGAGAAAAAAGTGTGCTCTGCAGCCTTTCTGGATGTGTCACAGGCATTTGATAAAGTGTGGCATGAAGGGCTTATTCACAAACTTCGCAAAATTCTACCAGCATGCTATGCAGCAATTCTGGAGTCTTATCTGACCGACCGATACTTCCGAATCAAACAAGACGACGCTTTCTCGAAACCTTTGAAGATTCATGCTGGAGTGCCACAAGGCAGTGTACTAGGCCCACTACTGTACCTGCTTTACACTCGAGATCTACCAGAAACTGAGGAAAATATAACTGCGACGTTTGCAGATGACACCGCAATTTTGGCGACAGGAGAAACCAACATCGAATCAGTTACAAAATTAAACCACTCCATCCTCCGCATCCATGAATGGACAAAAAGATGGAGAATTAGATTGAATGAAGCGAAGTCTGTACATGTTGATTTCACAAATAAAAGGATCAACTACGTGCCAGCCTTCCTTGACAACAAGGCGATTCCTTATGCCAATGAAGCTAAATATCTTGGGATGACACTCGATGCCAAACTGAGGTGGAAATCACATGTTAAAAAGAAAAAGTCTGAACTAGTTATCAAATTCAGGAAAATGTACTGGCTTATTGTACAACCAAGTCCTCAAACCTGTCTGGACATATGGTGCGCAACTGTGGGGGTGCACTGCACAAAGTAACCGCAACATTATTCAGCGCTTTCAGAATAGTGTTTTGCGTACCTGCGTTGATGCATACAGATACTTCAGAAACGACAGATTACACTATGAGTTGAAAGTTGAATCTGTCAATGAGGTTATCCGCAAACAAGCCGTCAATCATCTTTTGAGGCTTAGAGATCATGTTAACGAGGATGTCGTTCAGCTCCTTGACACCGAAGATCTACTTAGAAGACTTAAAAGAACTAAACCGCATGAACTAAGTGAAATAAAATGAACGTCAAGACTAGTGAATCAATAATCAGAACAATAAGTCTAAAGTGAAGTATATTAGATCTTAAGAAAATGTATATATAAAGTAACCACATGAATATTGCTTATAAGTTGTTATTACTTGGCGCAATAAAACTTGTCAAAAAAAAAAAATATATTCTGCACTATTTATATTAAACGAACTTCTGGAATCTTCAAAGCCTTTTTCCAGCACAATTCAATAACCCTGTTTGGAATATTGAACATCATCATAAGTTTTATGATGTAATTTAGGGGATTTAACTTGAATTCGATTAGATAGCCTAAGTATAATGCAATGTCACTTTCAGTATTATAATCTGCGGTAGGTCCTCAAAAGAAAATGGCCCCGAAAAACGTGTATTCGTTCATCGTTCTTCTATTAGTACCCAAACAAATAAATAATTAAACCGAACAGCAAAGAACAATAGACATATACATAGTTATCTCTAATTTAGTTACCTGTAAGTTGAGCTACTTGAAAATAAAGGTCACTACTATTTTTCTATTTTTAAATTTCTATAACCTTTATGAGGAAATACTTAAGAACCGCCTTGAAAACGCCAAACACAAACACGTAGTGATCATTTTTTGACCCTAGCATACTAAAGGATCATCCGAGCTCTCTCAGTCGCTGATGTACAACAAGAAGATACTTCTGCATTATCACATTTTTCACTCCACTCGTACCTTTCACAAGCAAGATTGTTTAGAAACTTTTAATTTTTAAGAGATTTTTTCTACATTTTTTCGGACATCTGGTTGATAATGTGGCTCAAAACTATGCGGAACCATTATAAGGGCAACTAATTTACGAAAATACGCAAATGAATAGTTACTGTACCTGACAATGTAGAGAAAAGCAGCAATGCTAACAAGTAGTAGAGCGAACAAAACATCGTTGGATAGACAGCCAATAAGATTGCTTTGGGTAACCACACCTGTTGAATGGATTGAGCGTCAATGAATTCACGACCTCTTCAATGAAGTGACTAATGTGCAAACGATTCATAAAAAGATAGGACTCCACCACCCCAAATTAGAACTGAACATCACCCTTGCCAGAACGATAGTTATCGCCTTTGACTACGGTAATTAAAGGTAAGCCACTAATGTGCTGCTTACGATTAACCCTATAACACCACCGTGAAGTCAAAATGACACTAGTTCTATTTTATCAATGTACCAATGTTTCCTGGCGGAAGGGGGCGCACAGTGGACCAGAACCTTCTAAAACAGCTAAAACCTCTCAACATCGGAGCAATGGGCTAAGAGTTTATATACCCCCATTTTTTTGGGTACTGAATTCAAATTTGAAGTTATTTTTTGTAAAACAGCAGTACCTTGAGCTCAAAACCTATTTTTCAATAAAATTTTCTTTTAAAAAAACAAGGCTTGTAACAGGTCTACAAAAGTGATAGTCGTATGCAATGTGATTATATATTTAGATTTATAGAGAGAGAGAAAAAAATGTTAAATCCATTTCTAGCAATTGTAATATCGTTATAATAATTTTTGACCTTTAAAAACATATTTTTGACCTCAAAAACGTACTCATTCTTTTCTTTAGTATAATACTTCATCTTTAACCTGGAGATATGTTTCAATAAGAATTCAATGAAAACAACTGGGAGCAAATTGTAGCAGCTGATTTTAATCTCGCTTTTCAAGTGAGACCCTATTAAATGTATCTGTAACAGCAAGAACCCATCGCACATCTTTGCATTCATATTTTCACTCATCTGAACTTCTTAAAACTTTTTCTTTTCCCCACTACCGTAAAAGAGGCCAAAAACCTTTGTGCACACGTTTTTGAAACTTAAGATCTACATTTATAACCACCGAAAAATTTGTTCTCTCAAAAATTCTTCAATCGAATTTATATAAGGAAAGAAGCTTGCTCTTTTTTACGAAAAAACGGACGGTAAACCTACTGTTCTTCAGTCATATTATTTCATATTGATTAATTTTACACTTTATTAGTTCATTATGGTTGCTTAGCTATTTTAGTTTATAACTTAGCGTAATAAATCAGCTTCCCTTGACACTACAGAAGCTTAGAGATCATGGGATGTTGTGGTAAAATGAGAGCATTTCAAAAAGTGGCGAACGATTTTCCTGGTATGAAAACTAAGGGAGTTACACTTCCCTAGTAACGCATTGGTTATGCGTGAAAATCAACAGAAAATCAATATTTTCACCGTGGCGTGACTGTCGGAAAAAATGGAAACGTCCTGTTAATCATTATTAAATGATAAAATTTGAGTTTTCACAAATATCAACTTTTAAAGAGGCGGTACAGCAATATCAGCGAATTTGAATCTCTTAGTCAGCATGAAATGTTCTATTCATCTATTCTAAAAGTGTATAAAATAATAAATCAACATTTTTTGCACTTGAACATTTAGGGTTTTGGCCACCCCTGAACCACTGTAGGGCCCTCTTTCCAGTTATGCCTCCCTCATGGTGAACGCCCTGAGAAGCTATAGACAACAGTCATCTTATAGATCATCTGAAAAATTCCGTAAATACTAAATTCGTGTACGTCAAATGGTCTCCACTATAGTAATGCCACCGCTGCCGCTAAAGTTGGGTCATTTTGACCCCACGGAGACATTACGTGCCCAAAATATCCGGTCAGACTGACTGCTCGATATTTTTCAAAACTATTCTGTACTTTCGGTCAGCCTACTCAACTGCGATTTTGCTGTGCGGTGATGCAAGAGACCCCATGGAAATGTCACTTTCAATCCTAGATGACATAATTACCAGTTGACAAACTCGTGATGTAACATCGATTAATTATCGGAAATTATCAAGATATCGTTTGATGAATGGCGAATGAAAAACTCCTTAATGAATGACTCTCTCATCAATCCCCTGAGTGAAAATGGGTCGTAATTTGATGACCGTTCTGAACTTCTAATATGATCATTAGTGAATAAATAAAACTTCTCGCGTTTAACATAATGGCTTAATAGAGTACTTAACTTGTGCTAAGTCAAGAGCCACTCAGCTGATCTTGGATCGGTCAGTTGTGTTCAGAAGTCCCTCAAGGTTCTACATACCAAATCTCAGAATCGTGGGATCATTAGGGAAAAAACTGGTTTCTAGAGCCACTCAGCTGACTTGGGATCGGTCAGTTGTGTTCAGAAGTCCCTCAAGGGCCCACATACCAAATCTCAGAATCGTGGGATCATTAGGGAAAAAACTGGTTTCTAGAGCCACTCAGCTGATGTGGGATCGGTCAGTTGTGTTCAGAAGTCCCTCAAGGGCCCACATACCAAATCTCAGAATCGTGGGATCATTAGGGAAAAAACTGGATTCTAGAGTCACTCAGCTGAAAAACTGTTACTTACTGAACGATTTTTTATACATGGTTTCGAGTCAAGCAAGATCTTATGATTTTTGAAAGAGCAAAAATTATTTTTTTATTAAATTTTATTTTTTATTTTATTAATTAAATTTTTTTACTCTCTTGGGCTTTGCTAATGTGCATCTACAAGAATTGATTCCGCCACCCTCAAAGTTTCATTCGACTGTAATTGAATCGGTGGGGCTTCTGCGAGTGGCTAATACCATTTATATTCTGCTATTATCAGACGTACTTGTGAACGTGTTTATCTGCATTATTTTTTAATCCCTTAGAACTGTACAAAGTCACAATGCGAGTAAATTTTGTTTAATTTGAGGGATTTAACTTGAATCCGGGTGGCACAGTCCAAGTGTAAGAATCTCATTTTCATTATCACATAATGAGAACTGAAATGAAAGTGTTCAAAAGAAAACCAACCATTTCATCGTACGATTGTACACCCTTGATTGTACACCCGTTGTGAGTAGTAACTAAATAAAACCGAAAGGTATGATATTATTTAGTTTTCTGTATTTCAGACGAATTCGTTCCTTTAAAATAAATATTTCAACTTTTTAAATTTCGATATCCTTCATCAGCAATTACTGAAAATTCTTCTTAAAAACACCAACCATGAAATTCAAACAGGTAGTGATCATTTTTTAACCATGACATACTAGACAATCTGAGCACACATAGACATATGTACTCAGATACTAGAAGGCATATTCTGTGCATTAATACATTGCTCTTTTTCAGATCTGCAATACGTCCGCCATGTCAACCTAACCTTAAATAAGTCCAGTTTATTTCAGGTAGGTGCCTATTAAATTTTTATAGGCGTTAAATTATGTTTGGAACGATTTGATATGTGACTAATCCACGTTGAATTGAAAGTAGTTTCTATACCTGATAGCGTGGATACAAGCAGACACACACAAAACAATAATAGGGTGAACAAAACATCGTGGGGTAGACAGCCAATCAGAATGTTTGGGTAACTTCACCTGATGAACAACTAAGTGAGAATGAATAGGGAGCTTTTGAAATCCGACTCACCACACTTGAAAACTCCTAAATACCAATCTTCAGCTCAAAATACCGTTTAGTTTAGCCAATATACGGGTTGACTAAGTAGGGCAAGCAGTAGAGTAGTATTCCAGGTCAGATACCCATCACCCTTTTTAGAAAGCTGTCACCCTTCGATTAAGCAAATAAAAATTACTGTGAAAATTTCCCATTCACGGGCTAATCAATGAAGTCTATTGCGAAAACGATTCATAAAAAGGTCCTCCTCCACTCCAAGTCGAAAGTTATTGCTTAGACAACTGTGATAAGAAGTAAGACAGTAATCTGCTGCATATAATTAATGCTCTAACACCATCGCTGTGTCAACATGATTCCAGCTTCTACTTTTCTCACTGCACCACCCAGGGGAAGGCGACATGCCCTTCCCCACAACGTATCACACAGGATGTGAGCTCTGAGCAGCTTTAGCCAGCAAAAATATGAAAAATCACCTATTTTCACGATAAATGCTACATTCATTTTTATCTAATGACTTCTCTATATTTTGTAAATGCTGATGCCATAGGTAAAATGAAGTCATGATGACCCTTCGATCATGAGTCCCCATATCGTATTACCTCTACAAACTTCATTAACTTTGCACACCAATATGAGAACTAGAAGATATAATTATACCTGTATACGAATTCGTGTTATAACATCTTATCAATTTATTACCGGAAGTTATTAAGATATAGTAGATAAATAATGAATGAGAAACTCGTTAGCGAATGAGTCATTGATTGATCCTCTGATTCGAAATGAGTCAGTTGGATCGTTCCGGACTATAATAACTTTTATTATACATCGCTGAAACAAATTTTTTAGAAGAAACCTTTCATAGGCCTTGGAATTTCACTCATACTGAGTCGAAAAGCAATGCGAATAGAATAGTAAATGAATTATTACGTACATTGATATGTACTCGTAGTTTATGTATAGTACTAGTGATTATTGAGATTTCGCGGTTAGACTCATAGCAACACGATGAAACACATGTTTGATCTCAAACCGAATTCATCCTTACCATACTTTTGAACGCTAACTTTTCACAGACCACAAGAAAACGATCTTTTTCATTTTTACAAACAATCAAACAAAGAGGCTTAACCACCATGGTACTTTCAGTATCGAGTTGTGTAACGCCTTATGGTATAAATTTTTCATTTCTACAATATAGCTAGTTAATTTAATACCTAATTAGTTACGTGTTTATTTTGCCTAGGCATTTAGAAATTGGAACAGTCAGAAAAATAACTAATCAAAATTGAAACAAAAAAACGGCTACTATACCTGATAATATTGAGGGAAGTAGAAATACAAATAAGTAGCATATGGACCAAAACATCGTGGGGTAGACAGCCAATCAGAATGTTTAGGTAACCGCACCTGTTGAATGGGTGAGCGTCAATGAATTCACGGGATCTTCACTGAAGTGACTAATGTGCGAATGATTCACAAAAAGATAAGACTCGCCACCACCCCTCAGTAGGTACAGATCACCCTCGCCATTACGATTTTTTTTCTACGGTGATTAGAGGTACTAACAACCACCGATCGGAACTAATGAGTTGATTAAGATTAACCTTAGAAATCCGATGTGGAGTAAAAACTGCTATACATCAATTTTCTCAGTGTATCAACCCTGCCTGGCCCGTTTCAGCTATGCTTGCCCCAGAATGAGCGCACCGAGAAGCTCTACCTATTAGTAGCCTTCACAGAGAACACCTGTCATCAATATCTCGTCAAATTGACCCTACGGCAATAATCGGTTTGACACTACGATGACATGGCATGTCGATGATACGTGCAGCCGAATTAAGAGTGAAGATCACACGAGGAAACAGTTCTAGCCGTGCCACATGACCTCATACAAATAGGGAGGTAAAGTAAAGGGGTTGCCTATTTTTTCAGCCTCATTTTGCACTCTGAATACAGCAATAATACCAAATTTTCTATATCGACAACCTTTCGTCAGTCTAACATTTTGTCGATGGGTCAAATTTATTTTGAAATGAGCCAATCTGACACAAATAATGTTATTTCGAATGAGAACCCATTTTCTATTTCAGATTCGGTTTCTAAGCAAAATTTAATGGATAGCAGTCTCTTCAATTCTTTTTTCTTTTTTTTCAGGTAATTTTTATTTTTTATTTTGTTTTGTTCATTTTAATTATTTATTTTTATTTATTTATTTATTTTTATATATTTTTTTGCCTTAGATATATTTAATCCTTTAAAAAATTTATTTCTGTAAAAGTTGTATATATGACTCATGGTTTTTAAAAGGGTTTTCTGGTTGACTTTAATGGATAACTTTCGTTTAGAATTTCGAGAGAATTTTAAATTCCAAAATTTTGTTCATACTGGTATTTTAAGAAAATTTATTAATTTTTGCTAAAACAAGGATAGCGGGGAGGGGGGAATTGTGGTGAAATTCGAAGCCCTTCTTGGATAACTATAAACCCTTTAGTTTTAATTTATCAGCCGTTAATCTCGAAATGATAACGGTAGCACAACGCAACGATAGCATTGCATTGATGTTTCCACTTATATGACATAGTACAAAATAAGAGAGGGAACCAATGACCTAGACAAATAGCTCCATCCGAGATCTTGCAATTGAAAATGGAAACGAAATTTTGGTAGGATTCACAATATATTTACCTGATGTCTTGTGCAAAAGAATAAGACACACTGTGAGGAGGGCCAGCAGTGGTGGCGCTCTCATGTTTCAACCTGGGAGGTCTGTCAGACCGCCCTGCTCCCCCAGCCGCATCGCAACAGACACCTGCAACATAAACATAACTAAGCTCAATGAGATTGTTTATAACCAAACCATTTTGGTTTAGGCATTAGTTTTTATTAAACATATCAATTGACCAAGAAAAAACGTCTACCAAGTAGGGTAAGCAGTGTTGTTTCTTCATTTCTTGTAAAATGGACGAAAAGAAAAGTTGAAGAACAAAACACGAATGGATACGATTGAATGAACAATGCAGTGATATAAGTGTTTACACGCCAATATTCAATGTAATTCTGTAATACTTGATAGTGGTAATAGTGGAACTATATGCTTATGATACAGATAAACAAATAAAAACAGTCAATTCATGTTTGTGCATGTGCACACTCTATCATGACTCCATGGCATTCGCTTTCTAAAGTACAGAGGACCAACTCTGGATAACCCAGACACCATATATAATCTAAACATTGCCTACTATCGCAAGAGAATAAATTATTTCAGTTCAACGAAGAGGAGCGCTGAGAATTGCATGTGCCTACAGAACAGCGTCAGAGCCAGCCATACTCTTACTTACAAGCAGCATTTCAATCCATCTGTTGGCTGTAGAACGCAAACGAATCTTTGATAGGCGAGAGGAAGGAGAAAGAGCTCATTTAGCCGCTGAAGAGAGAGAATATACAATGGCAAGATGGCAGGAAATGTGGACTGCAGACCAGAGAGGGAGATGGACAGCACGCTTGATTCCTCAGATCAAGGTATGGCTAGATAGAAAACATGGAGAAGTAAACTTTTTCCTGAATCAGTTCCTTTCTGGTCATGTGCTGTTTTACGCATATCTCTGTAAAATGGGAAAAGTAGACTCCCCAATATGTCCATACTGCTAGGAAATTGACGATGATGTGCTCCATACTTTCTTTGTATGCAAGCGATGGGCTACAGAAAGAAGAAGGCTGCAGGATGCTCTGGAATTACCACCCCAAGACGTGACACCGGAGGTGGTAGTAGCCAAAATGATTGAACGAGAGCAAAAATGGAATTTTGTAGCTGCCTACGTTGAAGCCATCCTCCAAAAAAATATCATCTTTGAACGGGAGAGACAGAGGAGGAGGGAGAACATGGATAGAGAGGACTGAAGAAATTTCTCAAGGACTCGGCCTGAAGTAATGTGTTAAACAGTTCCAGGCTGAGTTCCAACGTGGGAAAAGGGAGGTGAGGTTTTAGTGTGTTTGAATCCCACATAACCCGGAGTGCGGTCTCTCTTGGGTATCTTACGAGATCCGATTACCACCTTAGGATCTTAAAGATTTCCTCACCTGCCTACTACTATATAATCAAAATCGGTATATTAGTCTCGGAGTTTCGTCCGTGACATAGTTGGCATTTTATTTTATTTCATTCATTTAATTACAATAGGAATCTTAGTTTGACGTTATGCATAGGTAATGATATACCATCGATATCATCAATTGAAATGAGTTTTGCGAAGAAGGAATGTAACGTAGGTCGTTTGTTTGTTGGGGGTTTCTGCACAAAGAAACAAGCAACAGTTTTGTAATATTTTGCAGCGATTACCTGTGGTTATTATTAGTTGTAGTAACTAGCTTCCTCTAATCTTTTAACGGTCAAATCTACCGCTGAAATTCAGCATTCAATACTGAAACTCAAAACTGAGTGCGGAACTATTTACCATGTTCTAATAAATGCAAATCAATTCCAACAGTGATTTATTTATTTAGTTTTTAATTTCATTATCAGTTTTTTTCTTCTAAGGTAAGCTATCCAACTACGAAACATTTACTAACTGATAAAACAAAATTTGGACGACCTCTTGATCACCTTTATTCTGAAATTGAATGAATAGTTATATTTATGATTTTAATGTAAGTTAAGTATTTGTAAAGATTGCATTTTTGAGTTAATGGGATAATTTCCAAATCACTTTTCTCAAGATTTACGAGAAGTAAAGTTGTTAATTGTTAGACACTGAATCCCCTCCCTCCCCCTCCATCTACCCACCAATAAATTTCTTTATTGTATCTTGAAACAATGCTTACGTTGATACTATTTTATTATCAATTTTATTTATATCTCTTTCCATTAAATCAAGAACCAAAAAAGACACAAAATGTAAGTAAGATTTATAACATTAGGCATATTACATGTATCTTAATCAACATCGGCCTCGGAATGGCCGGACCTCGGAACCCTGTTGTGAACAATTTCGTTAAAACTTGTGTTGGCGTTTGCATAAACTCTATGAAAGTTAATAGCCAACCAAAGCAAACTTGATTTATAGGCACATAACTCCCTGTTTACCAGGACAGGTGAAGAGGAAAATGGGGACGGGCAAACTCATGGAAAGCCAGTAACTCAATAAGTCAACCCCTCTTAAAGCGCACGTGTACGTTTACCTGCAAAATTCACATCTTCCGTATTCGTCAGTTCATTGAAGCACTTCACAAACGCACTTCGGATGTTATAACCGTTGCATACGTAAAAATAAAATTTTATATTGTTCACCTATAGTTTATGCATTGAGCATTTCAAACAGGTACATATTTGGAACAAAGCCTGTGTTTGTTGCCCAGTTGTTAGCTGAGTCCCTTGATGAGGTTGAAATTCTAATATTAATAGAAGTACGAACAACATGAGAATATTAAGACCAACACTAGTGTTATGAAGTGTAAATGGGATGATGCTCCCACCACTTGGCAAGTACCCTTGGAGGGACCACACCCATAGCAAGTACAGTACTATAAATAAGGTCGCCCATTTCAAGTAGGACTCATAAAAACTGCATCTGCCAATTTATGAGAGTTCTCCAGCTCCAAACGGTGATCAACCATTAGGCCTATCCTTGAACCAGAAGGTTCACTTGGAGTTAAAAGTGCAAAAAGGCTGCACGGGTAGAGTGTTATGTGTCATACTGCTGAAAAACTTTCTCCGTCACTGAAAGATTGAGTCCACAGGGTATGAGCTAAGATGTTCTACTCTCTACTCACCAGGATGAGAGAGTTAAGTTTCCTCTGAATAATGATGTCACATTGGCATGTACTTCATTTACTTGCGGATGATACAAAATATAGGTATCTTATGTTTATTTATTACGTATCTTCGAGGATATTGGTCAGGGAATGCTAAAATCTAAGCACAGGTGGCTTCAAAACCAGCTCATGTTCCAACATCTAGGTTATGGTCGTTTGAATATATATGTTTTTGGACCACAACAAAATTGGGCAATGAAGACATTACAAACAACTTTGGAGGGCTCAGTACAATGAATCGGCCTCTCCTTATACTTGCACTAGACTTGACACTAAGAGGTACGGTTATCTACCTTCATATTTTCATGAGATGAGACACAGTTTCGAAACTATGTTTCGAACAATCGTAACGATTTTTCGAAACAATATCGCCCACAAGATCATTGCTAAATCATTGTTCAAAAACAAGAAATATATGTAACCCTTTTCTGAAGTAGAACAGTTACAATAAATTATGAAATAAATGCAAACTTCATTCATACAAATCGTGAATTCAATATTAAAGGAGGGGGGGGGGGGGGGCTGAAGTAGATCGCTTCAGTTAGCGTGTTTAGTGCAAATACTCATAAGTGGATGATTATCACCGAACGGTCCGTCACGCAATGTACTTACTTTGTAAGATCAAGGTAGAATTTCTTGGAGAATCTTGTTTAATTTCACTCGTTCCCACCAAGATGCTAATTAAACGAACTTTATTGAGCAAAGCGTGAAAGTTTATTCATTTCATTAAAAATGAAAACTGTCTCGAATATTTTTCAAGGCACCGGCTGTTAAGTATCTCCACGTTAAATCAGATAAATGTTCGATTTTATCTTTTTTTGTCTGATTAGTTGTTTTTGGCACCTTCTACTAAAATCAGGGCAGTTTTCGCACTCAAAAATGTTAATCTTTCAAACTTATTGGATAAAAACTTTTTTAAATTTATATTCTGAAAGTAAAAAACGTGCCGATTTGCGTGGGCAGTAAAATTTCTACATATTGTAACATGAACGTATAGAATTAGTTGAAGAGCAAATTACGAGTCTAACCGGTTATATGCAAAAGGGAACAGTAGGTGTTATAGGTAAGTATGTATTCACATACGAAATAGGCATATAATTCATTTTTGCAAGTACGCCTAACGTACCATCAATCCAACGGTATTCACCATCTAAAGTGAACCGCCCCGAAAGCCATGGAATCGGATGTCAAGAGGATAATTCGCACATAACTTGAAAATGTTATCAAAATCGGTCCGTTAATTTTAGAGTGTCAACCAATAATAGTGTTGCGCCTGGGCAATAGTTATTATTCTACTAATCATCATAAAATACTTAGGACTTCATCTTGAATATATACCCTATAAGACTCCGAGTTTGAACGAAATTGGACTGACGGATCATGAGAAATCGTCGTCATAAGAACTTCACGTTTGCGCACGCGCAAAGACAACTATTCATCTAACGGCAATGTATTTTAAGAGCAAACCTGCACAACCCCTGAAATGTCCATTAAACTCGGTCCATCAGTCTTGGAGGCACCCAATTTTAGTTTCGCGCCTGCAAAATATTTATTACTTACCCAATTACTATATAGTCAATTGGGCATCTTCCTAGGATGTTTACCCAAATACCTTCTGAGTTTGAACGAAATCGGACCAATAGATTATAGAAATCTACTTTATAACAAATTCACGTTTGAACATGCGTACAGGCTACTATTTATCCTACAGCAATGAAATTTAGAGGACGTATAATTCGGGAGTTAATCCACACAATCCCTGAGAATTTCATAAACAAAAATTTATGGGTTCGTAGATTACGTGTTATACTTTCAAGTAATTTTCTCCGCCATTTAATACGGTTACCAAGAAGGCATCATCTTGTTTATCTCCATCGGATCACGCTTGTTTGTCTTCATCGGGTCTTGGTTATCTTTTTGGATCACAGTCTGGTTAAAAATTGGACTCTAATTATTTTCATATTATCACAATAATGCATCAATATTAAAAACAACAATTGAAAACAAAATATTGAAATCAACAATTCTCTTAGAAACTCAATTTTTTCTTTTTTTCGAATTATCGTATTTTAAATTTCCGTCTAAGGAGAGATATCAACTGAAATTAAACTAAGTGCCCACACTTCCATAAAGAAAATGTGTGGAAAACCAATTTTTTGAATTTAGGCCATGAAAATAGCATCATTTTTTATGAAACAATCACTAAAAACAAATTGCGCTGATTTTATGCAATATAATGTTTCTTTATTCGGACAGCTCAGACTATAACAAGCTTAATAAAAAAGGCCTTCTGTCCTTAAATTGGTTTTTTAAAACTAAACTCCAACGTTTCTCCCCAGGAACTGGGGCTTCTTCAGGGAGATTCAGAAATGTGAAATATCTACTTACCTATAGTTTTCTTTTTGTTGTTGTTAATAATCGAATTTAAAGTGATGAGTTTTTTGAAAATCAAATTTAAATCGTTTACGTTTATGTTGGTTACAATGTTTATTTTAACATGTATCATGTTTTAGCCCTGGGGTCCTAGCGAATTTTGCGAGTCAATTTTTTTCCGCGCACGAAATTAATTACAGTGATTTCCGCCTACAACCGAGTCGTTGCTAGGGAAATGGTACTTCGTCGTTTTTCATCCCACAAAATTCGTTGACCATTCGTTCGAAAGCTCTCGATTTATCCAACAATATTATGTTAACTACGGCGAAGTGCGTGTCCAACAAACTGAATTATGAGCATGGTTATATAAATAATTGTTTACACACAGGTAATCATTCTCAATAATTGATATTGTGAACATGATTGCAACCGCTTGTTAATTTCTGATGTTTTCATAGAATTTCGAATCAATATCGAGGAGAAAACATGATACATGGTTGAAATTTTTGGTTCTAGAACAGAAATAAGTTTAAATTGTCTTTAAGTTTCTTCAGTTTTCCGTGTGTTTTACTTAGTTCGCTGGTGACGGTAATTATAAATTTAGAGTCCATCAATCAAATGCGAGTAAGTTTTGCTCAATTTAAGGAGAGAGGGTCTTTTATCATTTAATAATGATTAACAGGACTTTTCCATTTGTTTTCGTCACTTCACGAGCGTCACGTCACGGTGGGGTTTTCTATTGGTTTTCACGTACAACCAATGCGTTTCTAGGGAAGTGTAACTCCCTTAGTTTTCATAGCAGGAAAATCGTTCGCCACTTTTTGGAATGCTCCCATTTTATCACAACATCTCATGGTCCCTTGGCCTCTGTGGTGTCAAGGAAAGCTGATTTATCACGCTAATATTGCTAAGTAACCATGATGAACTAATAATGTGTAAAATTAATCATTATTAAATGATCTGACTGTAGAACCGTAGGTCTACCGTCCGTTTTTGGTTTATTATTTCCAATAATAAGCCTATGTGATCGTGTAGCAAAAAATTTTTATAACCCCCCCCCCCCCCCCCTCAAACATTGTCACTTTACGTTTCAAGGTGCGTAGAATCCAAATTTGAAATGTCCGTCCGCCGTCCGCCGTTCGCCGTCCGGGCCATAAAAGGCCTAAGAATTAACTTGAAAAACCCGTTCTTTCGCACATAGACTCCATTTGGTGTCTAGTTGGTCCTAACGTTTAACCATCCCGATCGCTTTACTCGCATCTTAGATGCTATGGGTACAGCGTTCCTTCGAGGCATGAATATATATTTTTTTCCAGGTCATATTTGTGTGTTAATACCAATGCTTTTCCTACGCATTTTAATAACATATCCTCTCGACTTTTCGTACGTACTTAGATAATGATATTATTAAGGCAATAACTATTTGAATAGATAGGAGCTCAAATCGAGAAATATAAACATGCGTATATAATTATAGAAGTAGGTATAGGTTGTGGCAATTCGAAATAGGACACGCCGAGGAGTCTGGACGGGCCTTATGACGTACGCAAGCCAACTAAAACTACGATCAAACTCAATTGAAAAAATTATAAACATTTGTGAAATAATTTGCAGCGTTTTTTATTTTATAAAGCTTGTATGCAATATACTCTGACAACGGCATCTGACTTGGAAAAGTAAGAGCTTCTACAACTCATTGTTACGGGGAGTAAATCCAAAATAAGCGAATGTAGTTCAGCCTAGTTCACTACTAAGAGCCAAACAAATTAGGGACCGAAAACGTTTAGCTCGGAAAGTGTTTCATTAAGCAAAATCAGTCTGTGGACAACAAAATGGAGGATCAAATTGAATGAGGCCAAGTCGGTGCACGTTGATTTTACCAACCGGAAGATTAACTACATCCCTGCTTTCCTCAACAACGTGGCAATTCCCTACGCGAATGAAGCCAAATACCTGGGCATGACACTAGACGCCAAGCTCAGGTGGAAGGAACATGTCAAAAAGAAGAGGACTGAGCTCGCATTGAAACTTAGAAGGATGTATTGGCTAATCGGCCGACGATCCACCATGACCATTGGTAACAAGCTGCTTCTTTACAATCAAGTACTCAAGCCAGTTTGGACAGCTCCAACCAATAGACAGATCATTCAATGTTTCCAGAACTCTGTACTACGATGTATCACTGATGCGCCGTGGTACTTCCGAAATGAGGCACTCCACCGTGAACTTGAAGTTGACAATGTGGACGAGGTGATCAAAAAGCGAGCAACGGCTCATCTTGCCAGATTAAAAGATCATGTGAATGAGGAAGCTGTAAAACTCCTGGATGTGCAAGCTCTAACTCGACGCCTTAAGCGTTTGAAACCGCATGAGCTTGTGTAGGAATGTGATATGTTCAAGAGCCAAGGGACAAAGTTATGCATCTTAGGTCCTGAATAGTGTATTGTAGTAATATAAGTCAGATTTATATTGTTAATGAACTCGATGCAATAAAAGCTTTTTAAAAAATTGAAAAAATTTGTGGAAAATCATTTTTTTTTTTTAATTTAGGCCATGGCAATAGCATCATTTTTATGAAAAAATCACTAAAAACAAATTTCGCTGATCATATGCAATATACTCTGACAACGGCATCTGACTTGAAAAAGTAAGAGCTTCTACAACTCATTGTTACAGGGAGTAAATCCAAAATAAGCGAAGGTAGTTCAGCCTAGTTCACTACTAAGAGCCCAACAAATTAGGGACCGAAAACGTTTAGCTCGGAAAGTGTTTCATTAAGCTTAAATTTTCGGGTGAACTCGTCTCGGCAAAGCCCGGTGACACGCTCACTAAAGTCGCTGCCTCCTTAATTGGTTCCCGGGGCCCAACGGAAAGACTTTATCAACCCCATTTGTTTCCAACCACCATCGTAAAGAGAACCTGGCGATCATTATAATTTTAATAGAGAATTCCTATATGAAAGTCACCGCACCGCGTAATAACTTTCCTACCTCGCTTCCAAAGTGAACCTCTGGATTGTATTTTCATTTCCCGAGAAAAAGGAAAAAGAAAAATATAAGAGATATCTTTAGGATATTACTTGTTTTCTTTTGTTTTTAACAAAGCATGGCTTCTTTCTACTGATAGGACTTCTGTAAAATGAGGTCAGGAAATTACTTTCGTCCCACGGAAAGCTTAGATGAACTTCACCTCCATTCGCCAAGAAAGGTATGACCCTTTATTATCGACAATGAGCCCTCAAAAAGGCATCATGAGATATATAAGATTGGGGTTGCCGAGATCCTCGTACGAGGTCTGATCAAAAAGTTCCAGGACTTTCTAAAAAACGCTTTATTAAATTATCTTAAAAATTATTCAAAATTATCGCCTTCAAAGTACTCCCCTTGGCTACGCAAACACTTCTCCCAGCAGTGTTTCTATTGGTCCATACACCGGGAAAACTCATCTCCTGGGAATCTGTATAGCTGCTCCTGTTTTTTTTGCTTGATCTCCTCTATCGTCTGGAATCGTAAATTCTATACCACGAAAACTCATAAAATTTGTCTTCTATTGAACACGTTAGTACTCGATCAAATCGTTCCGGATCTATTGGAACAGTTTTTTATTTTATTTTATTATTATTATTTTTTATTTATTTTTTTTTTTAATAATAATAATCAGTAACCAGTCCTTATTCTTTCAATCTGAGGTAAATGATAAGCTCACTGTATTAACTGATACAGTCTACTGAAAACCTTATTAGAGACGCGTGTAGCCTTGCTTCTTCCGCTTCACTTGACTATCCAACACCAAGCTGAGATTACTACAACAATCCATAAACTGTAAAGAAATTGATGCGATTCTCTCTGATGGCGTTACGTTCAAGTCCATCTTCTGTGAAAATGCTGCAAAGTTCAATATCATTACGATGTATTTCGATGGGGTACTACTGCTGGAGCTAATGGTGTCAAACTAATCTATTGTCTAATAATTTTCAGAATAGAAGCCACCTTTGCTGAAAAAATCAATTACGTTCATAAACATTTTTAATAAGTATTTTTCCTTTACGGGTCACTCCAAAGTAGAACGCAGGAAATGGTTAATGTGGGTGAATGGTCTCATTTACAAATTAACTAGATACTTCCGGATAATGAATTCCACCGTCCTATGAGACGTTCAAATTGATAAAAACTAGGTATACCCCCTGCAATCAAATGGTGAGAGAGGGCGGAGAGGAGCGCTTGACGGAGGTGATTCATTATAAAGTGAGCACTTGACGACGACAAGCCATATAAAAGCGGGTCGTTTAAGCTTCTTTTACGTTCAGTTTACGTCTAGACCTCTCGGCAGACTCCACGTGTCTCAGCAGAGACCCGAGTAGAGGTTGTGAACCACTTACCATAGAAGTAAGAATTACCGAGTAATTGATGACGGTTAGTGTATCAACTCAAACTCGTGGAGTTTAAAGTGGCAATCGTTCTATTGCTAATAGCAGAAATATGGTTCACTATTTTCTATAATCACGGATAGAAAAAATAGACGCACTCTACCCAATAGGAAGGCGTCAATTAGAGTTTCCTATAGGAAGCCAAGCGGGTGTCCGTCGATCCAAGCGGGTAGTGTCGTTCTCCAATCGGGTAGTGTCAAAAGCGGGTATCGAGCTTTTTTTTATCGGGTGGACCAATTTCAAAAGATCTTTTAAAACACCCGCTTGATAATCAAATGAGTGAGCCGTTAAAATTTATCGGCTCACGAGATTGATGACTCCAAGCGGGTACGGTGCTGTGTCCGATCTATCGGGCCTTCTTGAAAACAATAGGGTCATGCAAATTCCAAACGGGTAAAAGTTAAAAACAATAGGGTTACCAGTTCAAATCTTATCCAGTACTCTGGTATTTTATCGGCTTTTCCTTGACTTGATTGGAATTCAAACGGAACCCTAGAATCACATTTATCACCCAATCAGAAATCTAGCGGGTGTTCAAATATAGGAATTAAACACCCGCTATCATTTTACAACAAATTTGAAAATAGTGTCAACAACCGTGTTCTTCGTCGATTAAAAAGTGGCATTATTGAAAATAATGAACCAAACTTGATACATTTGCTTAAATAGACTAATGTAGAACAAATATAGAATACACATTATCTGGCTATCACATTTATTGCATAGCTAAGCTATGACTATCACGAACCAACGTAAGTAACTGTAATTTCTGAGTTTTGTTCAAGCCAATAGGGTATAGCTTGTGGAGAGTGTCCGCCATTCAATGACATGACAACTGCGAATCGTTAGTGAGTAGTCTCAATAAACGATTTTGATGTAACCCATTAGCATCTCTTTCACCTCAATCGATATCTGAACAACCGTTTGTAAGCCGCAACTCCACTCAATAGGTCTAGCAACTAAGGTCTTAGCCCGAACGGGCGTAGTGGGTGCTTTGCCCACTCGATTCCGTCGCTAATGGTTTGTGATGATTATTATCCAGTTCCATCTTGTTACTCTGAAACCCGCTTTTACCGCTGGGCCGAATAATCGGTGAATCGATGAATTGATTTTGCGAGCGTGGAAATTAGACCATCGCCACTCTCTATGTCGAGCCCAACGAATTTCAGAACCTCCAAATTCCTATGGTGCTCCACAAACACACGATATGATCATAAATTGCGGTATTATCAATATTGAATAATGAAGTGCCTTAGTACCACATTAATATGACAGTACTAGCTTCAGTGCAACCAACACCCATCCTCGAACTAAAATACCAATTTTTACTCAATCCAGCTTACGGGATACCGCCATATTGCACATGATATCTACTACGTAGAATTTACACTTCGATGAATTTTATGAAAGTGTAAGGAGAAACGCTGCAAATCATTACACAAAGGTTTATCATTTCTGTATTATATAGTCCTTCTAAGCAGATCATTGGTCTATAATTATTATTAAGCCCCTTATACCTAATAAACGATCAAAACTTGGCGCATCGTGCCTCCCAAAAGGGTTCACACTTTTACAGCCCAGGACCCCACAATTTTACGGTTTATAGTAGGTGAATGTTGAACATTTTTCTAAAAATGTCGAAACAACAAAACAAAAAACTTAGTAAAATGGCAGATCGGAAAGGAAAGAAATTAGCATCAGAGGCCCCGTCAGCTATACGTGATCCTCCGAACCTCGTAATTTATAGCCGATGAAATCACTCAAACTGATACGGTAGCCTGTACCTACTATGTGTACATCTGATGCCAAAAGAGCCAAAAATAAATCGAAATTTATCCCTCTGGCATCCTAAGGCGACTTGTTGGGGCAAGGAACCTGTTAAATTGTACGCAAGGACTATCTGGCGATATATTAGTGCCCTCATTTCAAGAAAATTTAATTTTGGATTTTTCGACTTTTTATACATACCCGTGTAATGTGAGCGTCGTGTTAATCATTAGCGAATGATAAAACTAGCCCAGGAAGAATATGAAGATGGCAAAGATCTAAGAACGAATGAGAAATTATATGGTTTGGTGGTGACGCTTCAAATCATTATCTAGGACTAGGCCTTAAAGACTATGTAAACACAGTTGTCAGGATTGAAGAATGTTGATATTAAATATGCTGCTGTAATGAAGTATGACTATTCAATCTAGTTTTAACATTTATTAATAGTATTTACCTAGGTGCATAACAAATACAACATCGAATTATATTTATTGTTGCGGGTTGGCACCTTTCTTCGTATAACGTCCGGATTACAGAGGATTTCGAGGTATAATCCGGATTAGAGCTAGTAAGGGATTCCGGGGTTCGATTGAGCGTTACGTGATCTACATGCATCGATCGAACGGGCCCGACGATCTACATGCATAGGCCGGTAACGAGAGCGCCCTATGTGCGAAACGCCGCGTATCACGATAGCTCCCCGCACCCCCAGTCCTATTTTTCGCTTAGAAATTCTTGCTAAGAACCATCTTCCTCCGTGCTTGAAGGAAGGTTTTCTTTCTATTTTTATTCTCGAAAAATATGTTTTATGATACTCCAGGCATCGCACTTGAATGTGGCGAAAGAAGAATTATGATAAAACTGTTTAACGAAGTTGTGATTAAAATTTAACAGTGAACAGTCCTGTGTTGTTCTGTTGTTTGTGTTTTTTCCGATCACGTTACCTGTATTTTGTTCGGGAAAAAATAAGACAAATGCTATAGCAAAGACATAAATCCAGTAAGAGTCCAAATCATAAACGCTTGCATACGAGTCTGCAACACATTGGGACATTTTATGTCTTTAGTTGAAGACAAGTATGTGTTGCAGACTCGTATGCAAGCTCTAAGAGCCACTCAGCTGATCCGGACCCTGGGCATCGTCACGTAAATGTGCTAAAGAGACTACATATGAAATTACAGCTTCCTAGAGTGTAAAACATAGAAATTAGCTTTAAGAGCCACTCATCTGATCCGGACCCTAGGCATCGTCAAGTAAATGTCCTAAAGAGGCTACATACGAAATTACAGCTTCCTAGAGTGTAAAGTATAGAAATTACCTATTAAAATGATTTAGCCACCGCTTCACAAATCAAACCGTTCTCGCAATATTTGGATCACCTGCTATGAATCAAATCATCGAAACACCAGCTCAATGAAATCATCAGAAATTAACAAGCGGTTGCAATCATGTTCACAATATCAATTATTGAGAATGATCACCTGAGTGTACACAATTATTCAAATAACCATGCTCATAAATCAGCTTGTATGCCACGCACTTCGCAGTAGTTAACATAATATGGTTGGATAAATCGAGAGCTTTCGAACGAATGGTCAACGAATTTTGTGGGATGAAAAACGACGAAGTACCATTTCCCTAGCAACGACTCGGTTGTAAGTGGAAATCATCAAAATATTTTCGTGAGCAATTTTCCGTACGTTTTTTTAGTTTATATGGCATAGCAAAAACATAAAATGTCAATAAAATCATGTTTTAGAATGAAGGGTAGGTATGTTGTTGCTTCCTTGTAGAACAACCCAACTATTTAAATATGAAAATTAATTAATAACATAAAGGCAAAACAACCGACCTCAAAAATCCTTCTATTCTTGAATTGGAACATTGTCACAGTAATGTTTGGATAATATAAAATTAAAATAAATAACTGATAATACATAATAGGTTTAGTACAATGTAGTGATCCAACAAAATAGGTAGTTATCCATCAAAATCAATTAAAACGGTTATAGTTAAACCTACAACAGTGATAGCATGAGTGCTGTTGTTGCAAGTTCCCCAAGTTCCATGAACCACCCCACATAAGATGAAAGTCGCAACAGTGATCCACAACGATCCAACAAACAACAGTGTTGATGAAATGGCAAGACTATTACGTATTCATAACTTGATCGGCATGATTTATGTTTTAGTTAGGTCAAACCATTAAATAAAATGGTTCTAAAGGAACAGCTAAAATCATTAAAAAATAAATAAATAAACAAGGAACATAGAAACACTACTAGTTGTGATGGATATGAGTAGTTCCTCCTTCTCGAGTCTTGCTTATGCTACTCCTTGGCATAAGCTGGAAATTATTCAATCTCCAGGATATCCTTTCTGTGTAGCAGGTTAATCGCCTCTCTCCTTTGAAGGAGGAACCACAACATTTCCATCGCCTCTCATTGTCACATAGTACTTAGGACAAAAATAAAAAACCTAGAACAAATTAAAATGGTACACGATTAGAACAAAAGGAGGGAGAAAACCTCTCAGTGTCTCAAATAATATTGACTGCATTTGGAGTTTATTAACATGGACAGCCTCAGGTACTCTTCCACTCTTGCAGATACTCTAGCCCATCTTCGGTTTATCAAATACAAATCTTTCGTCTGTACTTACAGAATGAATAACCAACCCAGACTTGTCACTAGCCCAGCAATTCACATCCGACTTTTGACGAGATGCTCGAGCAGAGAAATGACTTTTAGAGTGACTAATATATCAACAATGACACCCTTCTACAGCACATGGAATGAAAGCTCTAAAAATAAGGATAAAGCCATATGTACATACTGAACGGGTGAACGTAGCGACTTCATCCCCTTTGGTGTTACCCATCACAGTAAATAAACCTTGTTTTTCGGACGAGCTAAACCTCTTTCTTTTTACTGAAAGAAAAGAAGGGATGTGCTGCGGTATATTTTGTGTTTAGGGATGCCTCCCCAAGGGTTGCGTATACAGGATAAGAGAGACGGTAATGCTATGGGCAAACAGTCTGCTGCTTATCTAGAGTAAACAAGAGGTCTTCGTATCGATCCCAGGTCAGGTGGAGAAGTCTAGGGAACAAGAGAGAATTTTAAAGGTTTACTAATAAATGCGTCCGAATCGAGTTGATTTTTAAAAGCGGTTTTGGTATTTGTTAAATCCCATACGTCGGGAAATAGTAAGTTGTACCGGTTTTTTCCAGAATCTCTCTCAGAACGAATTGATCTTACCTCCGAAACTCATAATCTTAGTTTTCATGATTGCGAATTTGCCAAGAAATTAGTCGACTCCACAGTTACACTCGGCAAATAAGCTTTCAAGAATTTTTCTCTCCAACCCGCGATTGAAGACTCGCCAACACCTTTGTTGAATTTCGCTGGATTTTGAGGTTAGCGACTTCGGCTCTCGACGACGTTTGAGGATAGCTTGTCCAAGCTTGCGGAAAAAACACTTGCGTCACTAAAAGTCCCTCTGAAAATGAACTTTGGGAGGCATTTTTTTCACGAATAAGAATTTTGTCAAGTTTTTTCTTTCTCGCGGGAAGTGAAACTTCAAAAGCCGTACAATAGAAGCAAATCATACATAAAATTTAGAGAGGCTAAAAAAACTTGTCTGCACTCTTCGCGTGCCCTTTACGGTGGTCATGACTGAACTCATTTTCGTAAATTACTATTATATTTTTATTATGAATTGTTTTTAAATGAGTATGGAAATTCTTAACTACCAATTTTATGACAAACATACAAGAATCATAACGACACACAATGTATGCACACCCCAAGTGAAATTTCTCTCTTGATGGGAAAAACAAAAGATCATGGATATGTCTAGTACCTACTGCTTACCAGTAGGTACCTAATACTCAATTGTATACCAACAATGTAGTGCCTTCTTTTCACAAGATTATTCTATTATAGTTACAAAATTTAATTTCAATGTTAGTTTATAACTTAGAGTAATAAATCAGCATTCCTTGACACTACAATGGCTTAGAGGTCATGAGATGTTGTGATAAAATGAGAGGATTCCAAAAAGGGGCTAACGATTTTCCTGATATGAAAACTATGGGAGTTACTCTTCCCTAGTAACTCATTGGTTGTACGTGAAAAATCAATAGACATTCTACCTAGCCTTCACTTTTCGAGTCAATAATCGAAAGTGCCGGAGCGTCACAAATTTCGGTGTCGTTACGCAAATTTTAGAATGACCCCCAGCCCAAAAACACATCCATGTTGAAAACGTTTTCTGAATTATATTCAACCCAATTTTTGGATTTCTGCAATTCTAATAAGATTTTATTGATTTTGTTACACATAGGAACTAATGACTTTTTAGGTTCAGCGTAACTTATTTCAAAAATTGTTGAATGTTCTAGTTCATTGTTCATAAATCTTTCTGAGTGATATTCTACTAACAACAATAATTTTGAGGTTTTTTTTAGCCGTTTTTGCCATTTTTAGTACTTACACTCATGCTCCATCAAATACGCCATTTTAACACCGATTTTCCATCCATTACACCCATGGGAGCAGGAATATTGATCAGGGACACATCTCAACCGATTGACTCGGGAAATGATAGCCCACTTGCCTTAGATGAAGCAATGTTAGAAGGTCTTTGTCGTTTTTCCTGATGGACTTGCCTGATGGACTTTTGGATTCTTGGACTTGGAATTTTTTCGATTCTTGGAATCTACGTATTTTGAAACGTAAACGTCAAGTCAATTTTGAAGGAAATTTTGACTATTGAAGACAACATTTTTTCAACCTTCTGGTCAACTCGAATACAAATCTACGTTATTGGAAAAGCGAACCTTTGGTAGATGTATCTCTTGGCATGGTATACTAACATATCAAACGAAAATAAGAATTTGAAAACGTATTCAAAATTAAAACATGATGTAAACGAAACACTACTCTTGTTTATCACTGAGTTAAGCCAAAAAATAAAAGTTTTGAAGTTTTATTTAAAAGACGAATTCTGCAAAGAAAGTGTCGAAACTGGAATAAATAATACGAAAGACTAATGTTATTATGGTCTTCTTCTGTTATCTAGGACACCCTTTTAGTGACGGACGTCAGTGTGGAAGGAAAGGTTAATAGAGACAGCTAGCCCTTCAGGTCAGCCAACATTAATATCAGCCGTTGTTGTATGATTCACCTCTGGCCTTGGCCCCGCCTCTCGCTATCTCCCGTTCGTGTCTTCCCCGCAACTGGAGTTTTCGACTGAGATCTGAAGTTAAGTTTTAGACTAGCAGTCGTAGCTGCTACCCAAATACGGACACTAATAAATGCGGATGAAAACTACTAAGTTTCGTGACAAGTTATCATGCCAATAGGTACTACTAAAAATGACTGGAAGTTGGGTGGGTAGTAGAGCTTCACCTCACATTGTAACATGGACGTATAGAATTAGTTGAAGAACAAAGGACGAGTCGAAATGATAAATCAACGTTAAGGAAATCAAGGTTCGCGCATGCGCACAGACAACTATTACTCTGACGGCAATGAAATTTATAGGAAATCGTCTAGGAGCTAAACCGCACAATCCTTGAATATTTCATAAAAATTGGTTCTTTAGTCTCGGAGTTTTGTCTGTGTCGATCTATTATAGTTGTGCGCATGCGCTGTGGTTATTACGTCTAGAAGCTATCCCGCACAACCCCTGAAAATTTCATCAAAATCGTTCCATTAGACTCGAAGTTTTGCCTGTATCAATAGATATTAGTTTCGCGCATGCGCAATGGTTATTATACTCTATCAATCGCGATAATTTATAGGGCATGTTTCTAGAACATATACCCAATTACCTACCGAGTTTGAACGAAATCGGACCAACAGATGATGAGAAAATGATGTTATGAGATATGCATGTTTGCGCATGCGTCTAGGCTACTGTTGATTTGACGGCATTGAAATTTATAAGAGACCATCTAGGAGGATTTCGTCGAAATCGAAATGAAACTTGGTATTGTTTTGAGCGTGACAAGGATTTACCACTGACAGACAGACACGGAACCAAAATTGATCAGCCAGCTCTGAAACGCAAAAAGTAAGTGGATATTTTGATTTTGGAGTACAAAAAGCAAAAAAAAAGAAAAAAAGACCTGGAAAGAAGGGATTTTAACAATGAGGTATTTATAAATCAACTGACATACCAGTAATCCACTCATACCAGAAGGTACCCATACAAGCGAAAAGATCTCCCCTGGGGAAAGAGGTACATTTACTAACCATCTAGAACATCATGCCATTTATAACCGCAATTCTATCCAATTTTCTCAAATTTCCACTCCCATCCCTCCCTCAAAATCATCACGTAGAATGATCTGCTTTTACATAGTAAAATCAAATAAAGAAAAATTCAAGAGAACAGGTAGAAAATATCACGATTTATTGGAATTTCTCTACCAATCACTGACATGTTAATTTACTGAGAATAGTTTCTCTGGGAGACCAAATATTTGTAGTATAATAATAGAATAATCGAACAACAAAAATCACGGAAATCAATTGAGAATAGCGAAAATGATGCAGTTTATTCCGCTCTCTGACAATCTTCCTCCTATAAATAATCTGTCATCAAAATGAAATTTTTTCCTTCGCTGATTGGGTCTTAGAATGGTATGAAACGGTGTTGTATTCGGTTATTACTTTTTTCCTCGCGATTGAGTTGCCCCACACCCCCTAGATCAATTTATTCTCTTAGGCCGTCCTTCTTGCAGACGACATCCATATGACTTCAAAGGGTCCACCTAAAAAAAAAACAATGTTTTTGCTATTTCAATAAACCTGTAAGACAAATTCTTGGTTAGATTAAATTGATGAAGATCGGACTAGCAATTATTTCAATTATCATCTTATAACATAATTAACCACCTATTGAGTAGGGACGTTCGATACTTATCGATATTAGTACGGTATCGATACTTTTCTTTCGATACCAAGTATTTTGGTATCGATACTTTCCTTTCGATACTAGTACTGGTATCGGAAAAAAGTCAAGTATCGTAAGAAATACTCAAATGGAAATTAATCATCAACTTATTGTATTGTTATTGTAAAAAATAGATTGTAGGAGAAAGATAGGTCAAACCATGCACCTCAACGACGCTGTGGCTACTGCTAAGATGATTTCATTAATTCGAAAGAACGTCAAAGCATATCCTTAATCAGTCCAGTCCAGCTCTAGTCGTCGGACGAGGATAAGTCCCCTACAAGGTCATCATTCGACTTCTGGCAGCCCCATAATCAAATGGTGCATGGACAAGGGAAAAGAACGCCAAAGAACGAAGCTGATGATGAGATGTCGCGGTACTTGAGCCAACCAGTGTTGTCCTTGAAGGCAGACCCACTAACAGAGTGGGAGGGCATGAGGACGATATATCCTGGGCTTTATCAACAAGCCCGGCTGATGCTGATTGCAACTTCTGTTCCATGTGAGAAACTATTCTCGAACACCGGGATAATTTTGAATCAATCACGAAGCCGCCTGTCCCCCAGACATCTCAATGAACTGGTGTTTCTGAGCGGTATGGGGAAACAAATTTGGGATTTGAAGGGGTAAAACCAATCAAACTTTGTAAAAATTTTTGTATGTTCATTTTTTAAATAATTAAAAGCGGTGGTGGTTGATTAAAGGGTGTTTTACTTTCTTGCCTGTTCAGTTCCTTAAACATATCTTTATTATCTTATCATCAGTAGGTACCTACAATACCTTTCTTTTAATAAACTGAATAATATTTTATTAGTACTAATGTAGTATTCCTGTATACTATTGTAGTTAGTAAACTAATTTTCTTTCTCCCTTTTTATAATGATAATTTTGTATCGATACAAGGACAGTATCGATACTTTTGATTCGATACTAGTACGGTATCGATATTTTGATTCAAGTACTTTTACGAGTACTAATATTGATACTTGGCTGGTATCGATCATCCCTACTATTGAGTAATTGTCAAATTGCTTCCGCTGTCTTGACTGTGACAACCGCTGTTTGTTGTCGTCACATCAAAGGTTTCTCCTCCTCTAGATTATTGCTAATTGGTTAAGCTTAACAATGCTCGACTCCACCTTTGTGTCGAGTGGTTGGTACCACCACATCCGCGGGATATGTCGTAATCAATCCCGAGTACCAAGATAAAGCTATGTCAGAGGGAGATGATATGGATCTACAAGATATATCCATTCTGCATAGGACCTTCAATAGAGGCAACCTACCCGTGCAATGTAAATATAAAATGTAATGACCCATGTGACCATCTAATGATTGTCGTGATCAAATTATTTAAATAATTTGTATTCTCTATAAAATCTTAGTATTTATTCTTATTTTCAGGATAAGGGTAAATAACTCGGACACAGAATTTAATCAGTGGGATATTTTATTTGCCTATTTCTTTACGGTGCTCCAAAAGAAAGGCAACTAAGGGAGGATTTCTGAACTAGCCAATTGGCTTGATGTATATATTGAATACACTTGATAGAATTCAAATAAATACCGCAGGGGATTTCAAAATGTGTCTGGGATAGCAAGGGTTAGGTATTGGTATTAGGTAATAACACGTTATAAGATATTCAATTGCTATTGACAGAACAAAGAGGAGCATGACTCACCTCCTTGATGTCTCTGTAGGGTGAATTTATTTGAGTAACTCACAAATTATTTTTTAACAACATTTTACTTTACTTTAGTGCATTCAGTTAAAGTACAACATTAAATTAAAGGAAATCATTTGTTAAGCCAGCTATTCGGTCCAAACGTTTCCTTTATCTGCAGATCTGCAAAACTGCCGATCACGCTTTAGCTTGACAGGGTGAAGTAGATACTCAAAGAAAGGGCCGTACACGCATCCTGCTCATAATGTTGATACATACCAGGTCCAGAGTTAATGCCAATGGACAATGGAACGAATAGCTCAGTTGGAATCGCAGTTTTGGTAAGAAAATTATTCCTAGGAAAAGGGAGAATTCCAATATGGAACTATGCCCAACGTACGGAAAAAACCAAAAATGTTACTCCTGAAATTTCCCCGCAGTGATATGATTCAGCTTGTGAGGGTTCGGTGCGGACACAGTCAGATAAACCGCAGCCGGTACTTGATCAACCTGTCGGATACACCGGAATGTGAATTCTGTGAAGATACTATGGAGTACGTAAAACACAAATTGGCTCGCTGTTCGAAGAGGAAAGAACTGCAATGAACCCATTTGAAGGTAATGGCATACAGGAATTTTTGTGTTAAGCGAAGATCAGTTATTTTAAGACACTTCTAAATTTCATGAAATATTCAGGAATGATTATGTACCTAAACAATTTTAACTAAATGTTAACACCAATGCTAACTTATTGAGCAACGTCTGGTTATTCATATGTTACATGTTACATAATGTGAAGCGTCCAATAGAAAGAGAGAAAAAAGTCAATGGACAATATTATTCAATTCGTTTCGTTTTGAACTAGGAACGAAATCGTTGGAGTTGACAATCACACATAAAATCTGTAAAGCTGCCTATAAAAATGTTCTTCCACGCCCAACAAGCCTAATATAGTTCATCTAATACATAAATTCACATAAATTAGATGGTTAATTGTATATCGCAGCCTTATTATTATTTATTTTATTTTATTATTATTTAAGGTTTAAGCCACACCTCAAAAGGGTCATTAGCGGCATTGTGCAAGGTTTCTAAAGGGACACTGCATGTGGCACGATTCTAAGGGGACCCTTGCTGCCATCCTTGACGAAAAAGGAGCGCCATCATAGACTCCACTGGCAAAAAAAAAACCAAAGATAAAATAGTATAGCTAAGACTAGATGTAAAATAGGCTAATAACTATATGAATGCTACTATATACAATCATCTATATTGATGAATATCTATAGAAATTCCGAATTATAAAAAACATTGAGCCTGAATATACCCATTTCAAAACTTCAGCATTTCAAGACTAACCACACGCTTGGAAAAGCCATTTGAACAACCATCATGCGAAAGTAATAGTTTTGTTTGTCGGAATCTTTGGAAAAGAGGCCATTGGCCCGGATGATAAAGTGGAAGGTACATAACCGTTTTATGACCATAAGTCATATTTTTCCCCAGGGCAAGCCTGAAAACGCATTTTTCCAACAGCTATGCTCGTTTTTTCGTACTAACTCACTTGATCACTTAGGTTATTGTGCCGAAAAAATCCTCGCAGAGGCAGAAGTTTGCTTCTGAATATTTGAGGAATATTTACATTTACGTGTCGAATAATATAAAAATAATTCAATAAATCTACATATTTCATCACTATGGATCTTGAAATTATAGGGAACCTATTCAGTTATTGGCTAATGAGTGTGGCATCCGAAAGAAAGGAAAAAGCGGGCCTGGAGGCTACCGCCCGATCCCTAATATCGTTGCTGTGGAATTAGTCGGCTGCATATTCAGTGTATTGGTTATTTTATCAGGGGGTAGGTAATGAGAGATGAGTCTAATAATAACATAACATAACTGGTATACCAAACCAAGCGATAGTGGACGAATTCTAAATGTCTATTCACAGCATCCCTTGGTTCAAAAACTCAGCACCATTGATAACTGTGTGGAGCGGGTGTTAAAAATCTCAGATCCACAGTTTCATGGCTCTAACCTCTCTCAAATTACTAGAATCCTTCAAGATAATTCATATCCTATTCATTTGATCAATAAAAGTATTCACAAGATCACTAATTACAAGGAACCAGAGGGGTTACCTAGCCGTTGCGACGGATGTGGCAACCAAAGAACCTCAGTCATGTGCTTAATTGTGAAAAGGGGGGCTTATAAAGTATGGCCACGACCAAATTCGAGATTCCTGTGCCATGATGGCAAGTCTTGCTTAGAATTCCGTCGGCTGGAACCAATCTTACAAAAAAATATAGATGGCACTACAAAGCTAATTGCAGATATAGAAGTACACGGATTCTGGGACGCAGAGAGAACGGCGTACTTTGATACGCGCGTGATCAACGCTGACGCCGCCTCTTACTGCTCTCAGGATTGGAAAACAATATCCCAAAATGCCGCGAACGTCAAACACGCCAAATACAATGAAACAGCAGAAGACGTGAGGGGATCCTTCACACCACTGGTGGTTTCGTGTGACGCGCCTTGCACAGAGAATCTGAATGTTTTCTTAGGAGTTTTGCATGCGTGCTATCTGATAAATGGCAGAAGCCCCTACCCCACATCACCCGATGGGTGAGAGTGAAAACCCAAATTTCGATCGTACGGGCGGTTTCATTGAGGATAAGAGGCACCAAGAGGAAGATGAGGTGCTTTGGACTGGATCACTGATAATTTGAGTTCGTCGGATTTGAATGTCACCTTTTCTCATAATGCTGAAAAAGTGTAGTCATCTACAAACCTGTTAGACAGTTTGGCCTCACATTTATAAGGGGATTGAGTGAGAGATTGTCCAAGTCTATTAGGAGGAAACTACCAAAGTTTTCATGCCACAAGAGTTTGTACAGCAGAGTTAAGGACCCTACTCCCCAAAGCTTTCCTCCAACATTTTTATGACATTCCATGTGGCGTACAAGGGTGTCATGGGAGACATATTGGTCGAACTAAAAATCATTTCTCTCTACGAGCTTCTCATCATAATTCAGATGTAAATTGTGGGGCTAGTGGCAGGTCAGGGTAAGGAAACCATTCGGTAAGTACAGGCCATAGGTTTCCCTTTGAGGAAATGACGGTGAGAGCTAGAGAATTTGTTGAGAGTAGGAGAAAAATAGATGAGGCTGTCCATGTCATTGTAAGTCCAAATACAGTCAACATTATTCGTGACACTGAGAATTTTTCTCCCTCCTAAACCAATGTTTTCAGTATCCTGAAAGATAGATCTTGAGATCCATCTGAAAAATTTTAATTATCTTCTCTATTAAAAAAAAAAAAATGTGTGGGTGTGTGTGTCTCCCCTATTTGTTTTATGAATGAACTTTTTAATGGACCAAGAAGAAAAAATGAATCCCCTGAAAATTTGATGGTTTACACTTCAAGAGACGCAGATTCCAAGATCGAATGAAAAAAAAGTCCAACCGACGTACTAAGCTTTTTACGGTAAGTAATGGACCGAAGTTGTGAAATTTGGCTCAAAATACATAAATCGGCATCGGCCGGGGATGCGCCAGTAATCTCCACATTACTTTCAATCAAGGAGAGAATTTGAGGATTGATATATTGAAAAATCGAGACCTCGAAAACGTTCAAAATTAAAGGTTAGGTAGTTTCTTCAATGAAACATTTTTGAGTCAAATTGCATATACTAAGGTTTTGTAGTATCGGAAAAAAGCGTAAGGTGGGCGGTCTGATTTTAAAAAAAATTATTCATATTTTAGAATCTACGTATCTTGAAACGTAAACCAACAAAATTTGGGAAAGAGGGAGGGGGAGTGGGGTTAAATTATTTGGATTACAGAGGTTTATTATCGAAAATAATGAACCAATGTCATATATATTATTGGAATTTTAGTTTGAGAAGTTGGGAAATTCAGTCCAAGGAGTTGGGAAATTTTTTCCTTCACCCCTCCCCTCCCCTCACCCTCAACTGATTGCTGGCGCGATGGCCCTGGCAACCATGCAGAAAGAGGGTGTATTTTAATACGAAAAGTGCTGATAATGGAATTAGGTTTTCCATAAATTTGCAACTCGCAAGTGATATTTACCTCTTCCTGTTTGAATTTATACACCTGAGCCTTCCCTCCCTTCACTTGATGAAAAGGAAGGGTCGCATAGTGATAAATTGCCATACTCCTTACACCCACGCTTGCTGTAGCCCACTGAATACTTAACATGGGAAAGGAAGTTAACAAAGTGGGGGAAGGGCGAAAAGTTAAAGGGTCGGATTATGACGTCATAAACCTTTATAAACGGCTTTGGACGAGCATCCGGCGTTTAATATTACTTCGATGGTTATTACACCGTGGAGGGGTGTGAGAAGGAGTTTAAGGTGGGTCCAAAGGATATTAGCATCACACGAGATTACAATGGCGATTGAATTATTCTGGGGCCAGGTATTCCAGTTTTGGTGGGAATGTAGAATTTTAATAATTTTCACCGGAACAAAACACCCTGAACATTCTCTTTGGTTTTGGAGTTTGTAAACTCATCTTCTAGTTTAATAGAATGGAACAAACGAGACGTCACCCACGTGGGTGTGCATCTTCAGTCTGATCAAATATATCATTGAAATATATTAATCTTGAATAAGTATAGCAGAAATGTAATATACACACATTTTCATTTGATAAAATCTAATTTTTTAGGATTTCATATCGAACGAAACTCACTGTGAGAAAGACACTGTGACTATCTGTGAGAAAAATGAGGATATATTGCCATATTCTGGGTGTGCAGTAGCGGTTTCAAGTTTCGCATCCACTCTGGCCACCATTGATCTGGATATTGGGACTAAAACATGCTTATCTCAATCGTGTCAAAAATCATCTGATTCATTTGAAATGGAAGGACATTCTGCTGAAGATTGACAAAACATTATCCGGTAAATGGATACCTGGATATGTCAATACCGTTGTATGATAATGGAAGTAGGGTGGTGGAAGACACTAGTTTTGACTGTAAGGAACATTGAAGAAGCATGTATCGGAATGGAGTACCTACTCAAGTTCAAATATGCTATGTTATATAAATAAATGTATACTATGCATATTACGGTAAGTTATATACTAAGTAGTCAGGTATCTACAGTAAGTAACACTTATGGGAACTTAACTACCTAATGGAAAGATTAATGTAGCTGTTTCCGTCTGAGTAGGTAGCTATGATCTGACAGATAGCTAAAGGGAGTAAATAGCTGTTTTCGTGTGAGTTGGTAGCTAGGTTTCTGTAGAAGAAGTAGAAAATGAAAGAAGTATGTCCATTAAACATAGAGTATAGGCGTCACAAAGTTAATAAGAATATATGATTCTAAAAAAATAGAAATCTGAGCAAATAAGATAAATTAACAACCGAAATAGACAGCAATACTTAGACAATAATAGACTTGAAGTCCAATTGCTGGGATAACCAAAGCCAGTATTCCAACACAGCCCAACGCGTACAGTTAGATTTTCGAATTTCTCAATTCATTGTTCTTTATCACATCATTAAAATCATCTTTCTATCAGTTTTTGGGGACTTACCAATTAAATTTTACAGCAAGATACACACGGAATTTCCAAAAATGGAAATCAAATTGTGCAACCTCAAACTACTGCCATCTGCTGTCTACTAAATAAACCTTTCTTCACATATCAAGAATATTTTCTCCCAGAAAGAGCGTACTTAATTTCGAACCACAGAATAGGTCCCAAAGAAATTAAGTATGTTCTCATTCACATCCAGGCTGCACATTGAGCACCACGAATGAATCTCATCATTGAGTGCAAGCAATGCACATCCTAATTTTAAGATCCAGCAACGACCCATAGAGGATAATCTCCTTCCATACTAGCAAGTTCGCAGGACTGACCTTCAGAGTCGGCTGGGGGTTAAGCGGATTTCTCATTGCTAGAGAGCCAGCTCTCATTTCTTCAGTCCAACAATGGACAACCACGTCCACCAGCGAATCCAACATCTCTATATCCTCATGGGATCCATTAATAACCTTAATTTTTAGCCATTTATAATCATTTCTCTGGGCCAGTTCAATGAGAGCACGGAACCACGACACCCCAAACTTGGCGACCTTCCGAGCAACCATGCCAGAGGCATCTTCAAGGCCTTACAACCGTACGGACAAGGTATATACGTGAAAACGGGCCGACTACCAGACTCAAGGTCCACGATGAGATGTGTAGCGTTCCTTGGCAAGCAGAACACAAGCTTAATAAAATATCTCAACCTTGCTCGAGGTGAGGTTCAACATCACTTTACCCGTCACCTGGGTGAGCAAAGTGGTTCTAGGGCGGAAAAACCTCAAATTTTCTAAGTTATTGTAACCCATTTTTTTTATTCCTTTGATTCAGGATATCAAACTGAACGTTTTTTATGGTTAAAGAGATTTTATGAAGTTTCCTCGAATGGCACAATCGTCCAAATTGTGAAAACCCAGGTTTTCAAAGAAATTTTGCTGTAAGTTCAAGTAGCCTAGTGAAGCCTTGATAAATTTATTAACTTTTTTTCAAGTTCTCAAGTATCAAAATGAATGTAAAATAAATATATTTATTTATTTATTTATTTATTTTTTTATTTTTTTTTTTATTTTATTTTTTTTTTTTTTTTTTAATATATAATTCATATTTCGGGAAATACCTAGTGTTGTTCAAAAGTTCAAAACGCCAGAAAGTACCTCGCACCGGCTTGATTCTGGTCTTGTTATTGTTAGTAGGATGTCTGCTAACTATGAATTCAAAAACCAGCTGCGACTTCGCACTTTATCTCAAAAAAGCAGAACGGAAGTCTCCGGAAAATAATTTATGTTGGCATAGGAAGGATCTGCAAACAGCAATGAAATCAGGAAGCTCTTTGTAACGCATAAATATGACAAAATAGTAAAACATATACATAAGTATTATATATAAATGCATACATGTATTTTTATAGATACATTTGAGTATTTACATTTTTTTATAAATTGTTGCTAACATCATTGTACAGGGTGTTCACACAGATTGTTAACCTCCTTGGAATCGAGTCTACAACTAATCTCCGATTCTACACTGAACCGAACGTTTGGATGTATTTATGTTTTACCGTTTTCAAAAATAGTTCCTACTAGATCCAAATTTTATTGAAACCATGAATTTAGAAAGGGGAGGGGAAGTCGATATATTGGATGCAATTTATCTATATAAAGCTCTGTTCCTCTAACAAATATTCAAAAAGTAAGAAAAAAATCCTGTTTCGAAAAAAGATAAATTGTAAATATTTCACACGGTGCATTCATAGCAATGCGTTGGAACAGTTGCAGCAATCAATAAATGATTTTTTTCCATGAAATCATTAATGCGTTTTTTGAGGTAAAAATTGGAATAACGACTATGTTCAAATTCCAACATTTGCCTCTTAGATGTACCATTGAAAGGGAAGTACACTTGAATTCAGGTTAATAAGTGTTTCGAAAAAAGCTATTTGGAACCATTGCATTGATGAGTTTATATTCGACTGAGGCAGGGATGGATGGGGCAATAATAGGATACCTGAGAACTGCAAGATCGTTGTATGATAAGGTTGGTGGAAGACACTAATCGTGACGGTAAGGAATATTGAAGAAGAAGGTATCGGAATGAAGTACCTATCCATGAGTTCAAAACGTAATATTTAGTCGATAGGTATGTAGAGGAAGCAGCAGTTCAGAGATTCAACATTCTGTGTAAATAGATAACTAATACCTGGTAGATAGTTGGAAACAGTAAAAAGCTGTTTCAGTATGAGCGGATATACTAGATAACTAGAGACATACTAGCAAAACTTACCCAGCGTTCCAAGATTTAGTATCTGTTCTAGTCGTCTTCACACTGAATGACAAACTATACTCACCCCACAGATCGCTTGTAATGATCCATTACCATTGTGAGCAGGCGTCGCCCTTCGGGATGTTTTGACAGAAAGGGACGTTCAACTCCTATCACCACACTGACTGATGCACCCTATCCCCCATTTCCCGCTCCTAAAATGCTCTTAATAAGACCCTACTCGCTGACATGGCATTTCATTTCACGCCAGTCTGATCCCTCCATTTACAAGTTCTGTAACACCCCATTACGAAACTCTCCCTCTTCCAATCATCGGAGTCAAACTCCGTAGGTTCTATCTGCAATGAACACACATGTGTTGTAGCACTACCATTTACCTGGTAACGTTATGATAAGATTGCTGTTATTGTATTTGTTGTTATACTTAAAGTTGTTACAGAGTTGAAGGTATTGCTATTGTTGGATGTCATTGACCTTGTAGGAAGGCTACAAGATAACCACACCATCTTTTTTTCAACGCTTAAAAAAGTACATGGAACTCCCCCTATTTATATAAGAAAGGAAAGATAATTTCCCTCAACTACATGGAGACATCTTATACATATTCTGATGTACTAATCGGAAAATTTCCGCTAAATATAATTACAGAAAAGTGGTATAAAGCTCCTTCAAAAGTTTGAAGCTTATCAAAATATCAATCGAACCAAGTTAGTTCTGTGTCTAACCAAAAGTTGGTAACATGCGAAACCTAACACACATCGATGCCATGTAATCTGCTTTTAACATGACATGGGAAAAGTTTTTGAAATTGCCGAAAACCAATGAGGTACGATGACAGGGGCGGCCCGTGAGGGGGGGCATCGGGGCATTGCCCCAGTACATTTGGGAAAAAAGTAACAAACTGGAATGAAGACTTTACAAACAGCTCCATGCTGTGGCTCCAAGGTGGATGCTAGAAGGAATAATTTTACGCTCCATCCAAGGAGGTTTAAGATCCATCTACCAGCGAAAAAGTAAGTAGATTGCGATTTGCGATGATATCACTCTATCAAGAGGGAAATTTCGTCGATTCAGGTTAGACTTTGAAGGGAAAAAAAATGGGAAATAAAGGGCAAGAAACGGAAAAACGGGGCAAGGAACGGGAAAAAGAGGTCATAACGGGAAATTTCTCGTGATTTTGGGGGCTCTGCCCCAGACAGGGTTTCCAACTTTTCTAAAGACCGTAGAATGAAATTTACGTTATGAGTCGCTTCCACTAGAGGAGTTTTGGTTTATTCCGTTAGCCAAACTGATTTAGCCTGTTGGGTATGTTCGTCTATGTTTTGTTGTCTGCAAGTAATATGTGATGTTTCTTTAAGTTCGTTTGGTTGTTCCCAAGAATTTACTCTAATCTAAAGTAAAGTCCGTATTATAGCGTTGTTATAAGTACCTACCTATAAGTTGTTGAATACATACCTAAGTTGTTGAATACGTCTTTTGTAATAAAGTCCTTTGTATTGTCGGTCGAGTTGGAGTGCGTTGTTTATGTGTAGAGCTAGCTACAAAACCCTTTCCGTCGGTAGATACGAACGATAGTTACAAAAAGAAATTTTGGCATCCCTTGTGGGGAATGAAGAAAAAGCAACGATCACTTTGAATAGAATTCGCACCGAATGACGACGTTCATCGACGGATTTACGTAAGTTGAAGTTTAGTCAGGTACTTACTGATTTTGACATTTTTGACATTTGCATGCCTTCGCTTTGACACATAAACTGAAAAATCGTCACGAAAACTTGCTCACGCTACTTACCAATAAATAAAATAGACTCACTGTGTTGCGTAGAGAACAATCAACTGTTTTCTTTATGTCTTTGCTATGGCACGAACTAAAAATTTTATAGTAACTCGTAAACGAGTTCCACTATCTGCTTTACAAGCAGATACCATGTTACATGGATATGTCTTTGATTGGGGATTTCATAACGGTTGAACACGAGAGTTGTAAATAAATCCTTCAACTTTAAACGAATCCCGACTAATTCCAACAAAACAACGGTTTACTTATAGAAATGTTGAAAATAACTGTGGAGAGAAGCCACTACAATGAGTTGTTGTTAACAGTCGACTGTTGTCAAGTGGATGAAAATGTTTCCTATGGAGTGGAGTAAATTCTGCTATTGCTTTACGTTAAGAATATTGTAACCGGCTTATTAAAATTGTTTATAGTCCAATCAACTTAGTTTAGGAATGTAGCTAGGTACGTAAGGAGGGGGGAATTGGTAGCTTGAGATGTGAACATTTATCACATAAATCAAGCGCATTCCAACGAGTGGCGAACGATTTCTGTGCGATGAAAACTGCGGAAGTTCCATTTCCATAGCAACGAATGGGTTGTACGTGAAAAACACTGAAATTGTCACAAAAATTTTGCGTCACGGAAATTTTTGGTTGACCCCCTGAGCAAAGACATATCCATGTCAAAACTCACGGAAAATTGCTCACGAAAATATTTTGATGATTTCCGCTTACAACCGAGTCGTTGCTAGGGAAATGGTACTTCGTCGTTTTTCAAATTCGTTGACCATTCGTTCGAAAGCTCTCGATTTATCCAATCATATTATGTTAACTACTGCGAAGTGCGTGGCCAACAAGCTGAGTTATGAGCAAGGTTATTCGAATAATTGTGTACACTCAGGTGATCGTTCTCAATAATCGATATTGTTCGAACATGATTGCCACCGCTTGTTAATTTCTGATGATTTCATTGAGCTGGTGTTTCGATGATTTGATTCATAGCAGGTGATCCAAATATTGCGAGAACGGTTTGATTTGTGAAGCGGTGGTTAAATCATTTTAATAGTTAATTTCTATGCTTTACACTCTAGGAAGCTGTAATTTCTTATGTAGCCTCTTATAGTAACAAAATCAGCCAAAACTGACGACATTTTGAGGTCACATTTGGAAAAAGCTACAGTGTTCAAAGGCACCTCCAAAACCATACAGAATGAGTAACGAAAACGTCTCTGATCAATATTTTCAGTAGAATATTGATCATTCTGGATGTGTTGCATTCATGAACCATCCCCCTCCTAGGTTCATGGTTGCATTGAAGAAAAAGGTTATATACATAAGTGAGTGGTAGTTGTGGGGTTAGACAACATTTCTATAGCCTTTTCAAACAATTTTTAATTGACGTATGACGTCACACTCCTATCATTTCATCATAATTTAATTTGAGTTCTTTAATATTCCTTCAGAATTACTTCTCCTAAGTAGTTGACTAGTGCAATACAATCGAAGCCTTGATAATTTTTAATACTTCTAATAATAAAGTAGTGTAGGTGTTTTTCTTGTTAGGATTGACGATAAACAGCCAGTTTTTTTTATTGGACCTATTGCAACGTACCTACATCCATAATAAAATTTCTCAGCTCTTTCCAAGTTAGTTCGTCACACCTAGTTCCATGAACATAATATCCATCGTAACCCAATAGTATAGTATCCACACCAGCATGTAAGCCACAACCAACCAACAAATACGCAGAAACGTTGCAATATGACCAATAAAAAAACTGGCTGTTTATCGTCATTCCTAAAGCCGGTTTCACATGGAGGAGTACGAGCGTAACAACCGGAAAGACGGAAGGCTGGAAACCCCAGTGGAGGGGGTGGCAGAATGCGGCAGGGTGTTCACATGAACATGGACACACGGAATCATAACCTTCCTACTGAAACCCTCTCTGATCTGAAACCTCTACTTGCGGTTATCAACATTCCTGTCCAATAAGATTGCGCTCCGCTCGACGGAACGCGGCAACGGTATAAACATTTCTTCCGCTATCCGCAGACCGCCCATTCCGGCAACATGGCAGCCACCATCCTCAACTGTTGTCCCAACAGCCAATCAGATTGCTTTCAATCTTTCCGTCTTCCGGACATACCGCTCCATGTGAAACCAGCTTTAGTAAGTAAGTAGGTCCCTATAAGATAGTATTTTTAATTTAGTTTATTTAATTAATTTATTTATATTTATTTATCAATAATATTTAATGATCATGATTTATTGTCCATGGCATTTGACATAACCCAAGTGGGATTAATGTTTCATGTGTTTAGATCAAAATTAATTTACACTGAAAGCAAAACAAATGGATGAAAAACCTCCATGCTCTTTTTGACTGTCAAATAGGTAAATATTTCCTAAAACTACCCAGATCGCTTATTTATCGCCCAACTGTATCCTATACCTCTTTTAGTGTTTTCATTCCTGAGATACAAGCTGTTAAAACGGAATATGATGGAATTGGATAAGATGATATTGTGAGGAAAATGTATTGTACTGAAAGCAGGAAATCACGGTTATTTTGTTATTAATATAATTCCTAATATAATGAAAATTTGCAAACTAAATTAAAATTTATGGGCAATAATATAGTAACTTTTATTTCTGATATACAAACTTAAATAAGCTCAGAAAATGAAACACAGTAAATAACAGCTTAGATTTCCAGATAAAACAATCAGGAAGATATATTAAAACGCTGCAAATTATTACATAATGGTTTATTTTTTCTGTGTTAGATCAATCGCAATCAATCGCTTCAATATTTACGCCACTAGGTGATATTGAAGGGAAAAAATCTTGACGGGGGGAGGAGAGAATTCACCCAAAATTAGCCCGATTTTCCATTGTTTGTAAATCGCTTATTTCAATGGATAATTCAGAGTTTCGGGATCGAATCGTTTTATTTTGTATGCTCTACAACTTTGCTACGTATAAACATTTTTTCTGTAGGATATACGGTTTAGGAATTATTAGAGAAAAACTTTAAAATGGCCAAATTAAGCCATCTTTATGAGGCCGCCATTTTATATTCCACCAATTTTGAGATGGCAGGCAAAGATTTTCTCACTCAGAACGGACTAAATTTTCAAAATCTAATCTCAAAACTCCTCCTCAGGTTACTAGGTACCTATTTTCGGCCCTGGCTAGTATAATATTTTTCACTATTTTGTATTTAAGTAATTTTTCTTATAATTGATTCAATGCGACGAACATTTTAAATGTTAAAGAAGTCATGGGGTGAGTACCTAAGTACCTAACCAAAATGTAGAACCAACTCGACCGCAGCTGTGGCCGACGCGCGTGGAAGTTGAATAATTTAGGCACCCACCCGAATTGAAAATCGATAGTACACTTAATAAATAACTTGAATATATCTTTAAGTGGCAACGGCCTTTCTTCAAAGCTTAGTCGGCAATTCATTAAACTGTCGGTTTAAAGGTTTCAAACGTTCTGAGGAGGGGCAGGATGGCGATTTCTAGGAATGCTGAGGGATGGATCAATGAGGATGAAAAAATCAACATTCTGTCCGCGCGTGGCATCAGTTATAGCGGATTTGATTTTTCCTATGAATGCAGTTTTACTCATTCAGTGGTGTACATCATACACCATACATATGTTTAGAGTCCGTCAGTATGCTTATAGAGAAAAAAATTAATAGTCTGTCTTTAATTTGGTTTTTTCATTTTGCTCCAACGTTTCTTCCCAGGAACCTTTCTTCAGGGAGTTGCTAGAAAATCAAATGTAAAATGTCTAACAATTTTTCCTTTATGTTGATGAAAATCAAATTCACAATAGACTTTTGCAATGAGAGACGAAAGAAATTATGGGCTTCTCCCTTACTGAGAAAAATAAACCATGATCAGGTGTTTTCCCCAGTAAGGAAGAAATTAAGTTTCTCAAACTTGGATTATTTAAATCTTTCTTCTCCTAGTCAGTCTCAAGGTTTTAACACAGAATGTGTTTTAGCCATGGATTAACTAGGCAAAAAAGCTAACGAAATCTGGGACGAAATGTGGGACGAAATCTATGACGACAACATTCTGATGATTTCCGCTTACTACCGAGTCGTTGCTAGGGAAATGGTACTTCGTCATTTTTCATCCCCCGAAATTCGTTGACCATTCGTTCGAAAGCTCTCGATTTATCCAACCATATTATGTTAAATACTGCGAAGTGCGTGGCCAACAAGCTGAGTTATGAGCATGGTTATTTGAATAATTGTGTACACTCAGGTGATCATTCTCAATAATTGATATTGTGAACATGATTGCAACCGCTTGTTAATTTCTGATGATTTCATTGAGCTGGTGTTTCGATGATTTGATTCATAGCTGGTGATCAGAATATTGCGAGAACGGTTTGATTTGTGAAGCGGTGGTTAAATAAGCTAAGGATCTTGTAACTTGGTGTAACCTATGTAACCGAAGCTTAAATTTGGGAGGAGGGTCAAGGGAGAATGCTGAAGACGCCTGGGTGATCACTGATCAGCTGAGTGAATTCCAAAGCCATTGACTAACTAGCCATAAACTAACTAGCCATAAAGCTAACGAAATTTGGTAACAAAATCTGGGACGCAATCTGGGACGACAACATGGATACCGATGATACGGAACTAAGTATTGTGTAACCTATGCGATATTTTGTTATGACGCGGTTTATGAGTTATGAATATTTTAAGTTATTATCTCACTATTGGAAGTTAACCAATCTTCAACCTAAGATTGAAGACGGGTTTATGTGAAACGCATGAGCTAAATTACATTCTGTGTTTCAATAATTTCATCCGAAGTATGTAAATAGAGGTAACCGGGGGTCCAGGGGGCTTGCCCCCTGGCGAGGCGCGGAGCGCCACGTTTTTTCTGTTTATTATTTTTGTTACTGAGTCAATTTTTAGTTGAGTCGTTTATTTTCATTTCTTAGGTGACATATTCCAGTTATATTTCGATAATGCACCATATACTCAGTTTGATTGTCAGTATTTTATGGACCACCGTTCTGAGTAGAAGGGCTATCAAATACATAAATAAGAAACTTTTGTGCAATCATTTGAGAGTTTTCCCCCGACAGGCACCGTAAAGGTTACCTACTGCCCCACGACTACCTCTAGAATACTCACCACCCGGACGTCAAGAAAATGTCGGTAGTGAGAGACCGATTGCCCCTGAAGCCCATTCCACCCACCAGGAGGAAATCGGAGATTCCGAGAACTATCGGAGTTCTTTACCATTCACAGACTCATGCAGTGCAGCAGCAAACGCAGCAGAAGACCACACAAACATGCACACACACATAAATATACCTATGATTTTCCCACAGATTCGATCATGGATTGCTTTGAAACAGAATAGTATTCGGTAATTTTTTTCTCTTGTCCCACAAACCTCTGGATCAATTCTAATAGTCCATCCCTCATATACAAAGCTTTGCATATATGACCTGGCTTCAGAGGGCTGTCTTAAAAAAGGAGAATAGGGTAACAGAAGGGTTATTACAGCTTTCGAAAATCAGCAAGTTTCTCGAAAACTTTCATCAGATGGATGAATCAACCCTTGAGTTTCACCCCTTTGAATTGGTTGAAAGTGATCCCAAGATTCTCAGACAATATGAATTTCGTAAATTTTTGTATTGTCTTCCGCCGGCAGAAAGATTGACTCTTTCCCATTTTTTGAAATCTACTTATTTTGAAATGAGTACCAACGAATTAAACGAATTGAAATGGGATTGAATTGAATTAAACGTGTGTACGGGGCTAAACGAATTCGTTTCTTTCTTTCGATTACAGCCTTGAGCCTGGAAAAACATCGGTATCGCTTTCTTTCATCTATCCGATAAAGACAAATTCAAAACCCGCGATAAACTAGATTGTTTGTTTTCCATCAAGCCTTGCGAAACCTTCCCTACGGAAAGTGATCTCGCCAACATTAACGGTTTAGGGGGTAGAAACAAAAGCTTTTAGCGAGTATCACGCGGTTCCATTTGAGCGGGTAGCTTTACTTCGTGGGAGCTTAACCTGATTAGAACCGGCCGTAACTCAGACAACCACCGAGTGAGGTAGATTGATATGACCAAAAAAAAACCTGTTCCTAGTTAATAATAATTTTAGGAAAATATAGTTCGTACTATTCGGGGATTCCTTTAATGCAGAAACATATTACTGATGTAGCAACATCGTAGTTAACATGTCATCTTTACAACAGTTACAAGTTACTTACATAGGTAATAATTTACATAGCAGTTGCTTTCCCATTTAAAACAAACCGATAAATTAAGATTGAACCCAATCCAGTCATACCAGACATAAATACATACATATATATATATATATATATATATATATATATATATATATATATGTATGTATATATATATATATATATATATATATATATATATATATATATATATATATTAATTACTATGCAATTCTTAGGCCGACCCCCAATAATTTTTTTTTTTTAACGTCCCAAACGAAATTAAAGATGATTTTCACGTACAACCGAGTAGTTGAGTAGTTGCTATAGATTGTGTCACAATTTCAGGGTTTTTCACGTACAACCCAGCCGTTGTTAGGGGAATGAAACTTCAGCAGTTTTCATCGCACAAAAATAGTTCACCACTCGTTGGAAAGCGCTTGATTTATGTGATAAATGTTCACATTTCAAGCTACCAGTTTCCCTCTCCTTACGTACCTGGCTACATTCCAAAACTAAGTTGATTCAGGCTAAGAATTGTATAGCAAATTATCCTCGTTTTCTACGCAGTAGAAAAGAGAAAAGATCCGGCGAGGCGCGAAGCGCCGAGTATAGATAAGGGGGTCCAGGGGGGCGAAGCCCCCCGGCGAGGCGCGAAGCGCCGAGTATATATATATATATATATGCAATATATATATATATATTTTTTGTTTTTTTGGATCCTGGTTGTCCTCATGTAGCAACATAATAATCTACACAGTATTTTTCATTCTAGTTTAACAGTTTATTACGCGAATTGGGACCTTTTCCGTTAATTCACTACCATTCATTCATTCTGACCTGTATGTCCAACTAATCTGTATTTTTACTAAGGGATTGACTACTTGATGTTATGTAATTTTGAGATGCGAGCTTGCGAGCATCCAGACCACCAAACTATACAAATCATTCAGACCTACATGTTCCAACTAATCTGAGTTTTTACTAAGGGATTGACTACTTGATGTAATGTATTTTTTAGATGCGAGCTTGCGAGCATCCAGACCACCAAACTATATACAACATTTTGATCTATTTTACCACAGTGAGCGTAAAAATGATTGGGGAACTGTTTTTAGAACAATAGAATATATATCAAGCTAGTGAATTAACGGAAACCAATGAATGGGGTGGTAGTGAATTAACGGAAAAGGTCCGCGAATTCTCAGTCGTCAATGATTTCGGAACACCAGCTCAGTTATTTTTCTCGAGATCTCCTAGCTACAAACATCAACAATAATCATGCGTTGCTGCGCTCTCGCTGGGCAACCGAGAACCTCTCCAATCCTGGTAGGTAGATCCATTTGTTCTTCAAATCCGGCGCCCACATATACATACATATATATATATATATATATATATATATATATATAATTTGCAAACACGGACTTATATTTTCATTAATTTTACCAGGGAATTTTGATAGTGACATTTCAAATTGAACGCTTGGTCCAGCTATGCCTTCATAAAGGAAGGTGCTGAATACCTATCAGCGAGTTGCTCATTTCCAGCGAATCATCGGGCATCGGACTTTCGTTCACGTTGTCCAATTGTTTTGTTAGCATATAACACCTGCTCTCAACTGTTCGTTCAACAGATGGCTGAAAGAAACAATGCACCATACACATTCTTGCCACCAGGTGGGGAAAATTCTGTTTTGGGTGATTCCCAGGCCGCCGTGTCCGACTATCTCACGCGTCAAGTTTCCGGAACACGCATCAAGTTTCCAGAATATAACGGACAGATTGATTTTGAGGTCATTAAGCTCGTTGTACACAATACATGTATTGCGTTACTGCCTAAACCACTCGCGATAAAATTGCAGAAACCTATTCCAATGAAGAACACAGAAGTTACCTAATACAAACGTAGTATTCGTCCACTAAAAGATTCGATAGATTTGAACGGTCAGGTCACCATCAGTAACAAATATCATAGTTATTGCTTAAATTTATTGTTATTAGTATTGTATTATTGTAATAGTGTATTGTTTAACTTGAAACCTAATCGTTGAAAGTGATCTAACATTATAATAGTTTATTTTGTAGAAATAGACAACGTTTTTCATTAATCGTTTTTATCATAATAGATTGTGATAGGATTACTTTCCTTCTCTCTTGTTTCTCATCTATCGTTCCACGTTTTGGACAATGTTTCGAATTCGGATAAATTGCATGAAACATTCGGTTGAAAGAAACTACTCCTCCGATGTGTATTCAACTTGTATTATTTGTTTACCTTATACTATTCGTATTTTTAGTATAAACAATGAAATTTGATTTTCTTAACAGCATTTCCGTACTCCAAAGTTTTACTTTCAGAGTTTAATAATACAGTTGGAAATATTTGGCTACCGTGAAAAGTAATTTAGGCACTCACGGATCACCAAAATCTTTTCAATGTTGTGGGCAAGAAGTAAAAAAATTAAGTGAATAAAATAATTCACAGTTTTTTCATAAACTTGTGACTTCTTCACAGCTGCGTCAAGTCTTTTTTCCTCCCATAATTACGAATTTTCTGTGCTCATAGGAACTTTAACCTAAAACTTGAATTTCACATCGTTCGGGGGAATCGGAATGCTCTTCGAACGGAGCAAAGACTAAAAGACCAACACATAACTTCCTCTAATTCGAGTGAAGGTATATTGTCAGTTTTATTTCAGACTAATGTATTGGATAAATTCTAGAAAATTTACAATAACTTTATTAACTTTCCCTCAGCCTTTTGGTTCATCGGGAAATAAAACATACAGTAGACATAGTTACTTAATTTTACATCAAATGACATCCTTGGGAAAGTATCTACTCTGCTTCGTCTTTTCAGTTGCACTCTGCATCAGTCTCAACCAAGAAAACCTCTCGACCTATCATGGAGTTGAGCTTATCTTCTTGAGTCTTCTATAAACAGTAATTGGGAGCATCATATCCTTGAATAACCTAGGAAGGGAACTCCTAATAGCTGTACAATTATACACCTTCAAGATTTTCACTGAGTTTTCACGTAGTACGATGATTTCAGTAGTAGAGTAAGACACTATTTGCATTATTTTTCTTAAAACAACACCATGGGGTTCTTTAAGAGCAAAATCCTCAAACATACTCTATCCGCAGTAGTTATATCAATTGCAGCTCAGTTGTAATGGTCCTTGACCTACCAGCCACTATCGCGAAGAATATCTCATCCGCCAACACCATGAAAACGTACGGCCTATTATTCCAAACCATAAACCATAGAAGGAGAACGAGCGAAGAATTAAATCACGGCAACAGAGGCGAGATGAGGATAACTCAGTTTCAGAAACTGAAGCTTTCGAGAGGCGTTGGGGGCAGACAGAGGCAGACCCCTTGTTTGCCACTACCGAGGGAGACAGGCTTTGTTCCAGTTTTGCTAATTGTTTATTTGAGTTTAAGTGCCTTTTCATCGCACTCGGAGAAGTTTTGGGGATGGGCTCCCAGCGTTTGGTTTTCAAATTGTTCTCATAGTTCTTTGTTGAGGTGTTGACTTTTCATTTGATCCGACAGTTTCACTCTGAGCTGTGATTCTTTTTTGAGGTGAAAATAAATGTTAAAAAGTTCCAGTCATGCAGCATGATCGTATGAGCGAATTTTCGTTAAATTATTACACTATGCTATGTTACATTGTTCTGAAAATTAAACACATTGAGTGAAAAGAAATTTATTGTTGATTACCAATTTCGTGGCACAAAACTCTTTCAAAATGATATTCTGCAATTCAAAACATATTTATGAACTCATAATCGCCAATTTAGTCCATTTTGTTCGAATTTAAGAACGGATATTTACTTGGTATTTTTTTCATTGTTGAAACGAAATGCTTGTTTTATCGCTATTTTGAAGGAAGTTAGGTACATCCTGTCTAACTGGAGTATAAGTGGTGAGGTATAAAACTCAAATGATTTGTTGTGTAAATGTTGGGTATATAAATTGTTGTATATTGATTTGTTGTGTATATGAATATAGTACCATTTGTTTTACATTTTCCAATGGTAAACCAAAACATCCATTTCTTACATAGCTCCTTTAGTTTTATAATGGATGGCAATGGGTTACAGGAGTTAGTCACTGTACATATGTTTTGTGTTATCATCCATTTTATGATTTCCTGCCACCACTATTCAAGACATGTCAGAGTTCACATGTGATTGTTGTGACGCAACTCGGTAAAAATTAACTATTTTGCATCGCTAAATCAATATGAATTATTCTGAACGTCTTAGAAGCTAACGTTTACGATATTCACATTATGATTTTCGGCTCAAGTTGAAATTTACTGTCTGCAAAATAAATAAATGTTAACTATTAATTTTATTGCTCAAATTCGTCATATTGTCTGCAAAAAATTGTTAACTATCAATTTTATTGCTGAAATTTTTATACTAAATAACATTCTATTATTTAAACAAGTATATTGGATTTCTAGAATTGTTTACATTTTTATCGATTTTGTAGCACATTTTAATGAAATTTAATTACAATTTTGAGCATAGGTTTGAGCTTTAATTTTTAAATTACCAACTTCATAGTTGATAAACTTTATTTGAGTAATATTCTGCTAAAAAAATAAAAACACCGATGTTTAGCCTTTTTTTGTAATTTTTTGTGATTTTAACACAGAATGTGTTTTAGCCATGGACTAACTAGCCGAAAATGGAACGCGGGATGGTAACGAAATGTGTGACGGATGATTTTCACGTACAACCGAGTCGTTGCTAGGGAAATGGTACTTCGTCGTTTTTCATCCCACAAAATTCGTTGACCATTCGTTCGAAAGCTCTCGATTTATCCAACAATATTATGTTAACTACTGCGAAGTGCGTGTCCAACAAACTGAGTTATGAGCATGGTTATATAAATAATTGTTTACACACAGGTGATCATTCTCAATAATTGATATTGTGAACATGATTGCAACCGCTTGTTAATTTCTGATGATTTCATTGAGCTTGTGTTTCGATGATTTGATTCATAGCAGGTGATCTGAGTATTACGAAAACGGTTTGATTTGTGAAGCGGAGGTTAAATAATTTGAATAGGTAATTTCTATACTTTACACTCTAGGAAGCTGTAATTTCGTTTGTAGCCTCTTTAGGACATTTACTTGACGATGCTCAGGGTCCGGATCAGATGTGTGGCTCTTAAAGCTAATTTCTATGCTTTACACTCTAGGAAGCTGTAATTTCGTATGTAGCCTCTTTAGGACATTTACTTGACGATGCTCAGGGTCCGGATCAGATGTGTGGCTCTTAAAGCTAATTTCTATGCTTTACACTCTAGGAAGCTGTAATTTCGTATGTAGCCTCTTTAGGACATTTACTTGACGATGTCCAGGGTCCGGATCAGATGAGTGGCTTTTAAAGCTAATTTCTATACTTTACACTCTAGGAAGCTCTAAATTCGTATGTACTTGATAAATCGCTCTTGATTCATCACGAATTTATTTCGTATTTTTTTTCGTAGTTTCATACTATAACTATATAAATTGATGTTATAAATGAATAGTAAACAATGACGCTTGTTTGGTTGTCACTTGGTTGCGCGACAACGCAAACACATTCTGTGTTTCAATAATTTCGTCCGAAGTATGTAAATAGAGGTAACCGGGGGTCCAGGGGGCTTGCCCCCTGGCGAGGCGCGGAGCGCCGAGTTTTTTAGTAACTTTTTGAATTTTGACCAATTTAATGTGCTCAAAAAGTGTTGTCCAACAAACTCATCTTTTCTTTGGAAATGCTTGATTTTTTGGCGAAAGAACGAAGTTTTTATCTCAATTCTATCGAGAGTTATCGTCTGGAATGACACATACATGTATATATATATATATATATATATAAAGCGTTAAAATCCAGGAATCATTTCAGAATGCCTCAAAACAGATTTCGATGAAGAAAATTTTTGAAAATTTTTATTTTAAAATTTTTGGAACCATTGCAATAGCTTTATTTTCTAAGAAAATTCGCTAAAATAAGTTATTATTCTTAAATTAGGGTAATTATCCATGTGTTTTTGTAGTAATGCTATCAAGATTCATCCGAAGAATGATGTTCTGATCGTTAAGTTTTAATAAAATTACCGGAATCAGTTCTCCGGGAGTTTGTTCATTTTTCAAAATTTAAACGTATTGTTGCTCTCTTTCTGAATGCGAAAAAAAAAATGTGATTCCTTTCAGGAGGCGGAATGATTGTCTTCAAAAATCAAAACATGTACTTTAATTTTGATTTTGGGGTTTCACGGTTTCTTGAACAATTTTAATTCCGTGCCTGTCCTCCTGTTAGTCTAGATCAGTGGCTCTCAACCTATAGTCCGCCGACCACAAGTGGTCCGCAAGGCACTCAGAAGTGGACCGTGAGACTATTCCAAAAACTTGGTAGGTACACTACGTAAAAATTGAGTATCTTAGTGGGGAAAAATGAGTAAGTTCGTTCACACCTATTTACAATTTGCTTCTCGGCAGCTATGATACCATATAAAATCGATATGGAAAAAGTTACAGCATATTTGGAATCGTTGACTAATGACTGTCCGAAAAATGGTACGTACGTAATCCAATCCACATAATATCAAAGTTATCTCAGTGCCTACCTCATGATGCGAGAACAATTATTGAGTCGAAAAACGATAGGAACTGCGACGATAACTTTACTGTTTCAAAAACCGGAGAGTTCAGGTGCAAAAGTGGTTCATCGGAACACAAAGAGACCCCAAACTTTGAGATATTGCGCTGAAACTTTTCACTCTGTTCTCTACTACCGATCTATGCTAGCAACAATTTTCATTTGTTCTCGTGCACGGAGCTGGCAAACCTGCGAATGGCAGTCGCAACAAGTGTTTAAAAATCACATTGAAAAGTTGTCCTAAATTTCAAATATTTATACTTAAAAACCATCCCGAATAACAAATTGGTAGTACTAAATAACAAGTAATAATAAATCGAGTGGTGCGTGAAAACTTTTGAACCGTATTTGCGGTCCGCCAACTCAAAAATGTTAAGGACTCCGGGTCTAAATGATCTCATGATCATGTGCGCATGTGCTAACTTGAAGTTATGAATCGCCTATTTGTCACAATCCGATTATTCGAATTCTAAATCCATGGCCGTTATTTTTTGATATTATTATTTTTTTTTTTTTTTTTTTAATTTTTTTTTTTTTTTTTTTTTCTTTTCATTTGTTAGTTTTTAGGACGTTCCTCTGAAGCTAGGTCATATAGGCAAGGCTTCGTATACGAGGGACGGTCTATTGGAATTGATCCAGAGGGGAGGGGGGGGGTGTAGAACACCCCAAGCATGAAAAAAAAACCGTATAGGTACAAATCCGTTTCAGATCAGTCTAAGACCGAATTCGTGAAAAAACCATCAAGGTATCTGTGCGTGTGTGTACGTTCGGTAGGTATGTGTTTCGTGTATATTCTTATTTTCCTCGATTCCAATTTCGGTCTAGTTGTGCAACAAACCTTGGAAAGGGGAGGGGGTGGAGGGTGTAATTACTGATTTTTTCAAGCGCTGACCAAGCTGCAACTCTCGTCCAATTTAATTAAAATGTCGGTCTAGTTTTGTAATTTAAGTATGTCAGGAGTTTCAAAGGGGGTAAATAGAGAAGGTAATTTGTTCGATCCAGATTTTAGTCCACTTACAGGTGAAGGAGGTAAGGAAAGTATGATTTCAATTTTTTCTTTTCTTTTTTTAAGGAAGAATTATGGAGGGGAAATGAACTGTTTAGGTATTTACGCTATTTTCAACCGATTTTGGAGATTCGGTTTGTGGGGGGGATGATGCTGACATCGTGGTACTTTCAACTAATTTTTCGTTAATTCGTTGAAATTTAGGAACGTCTCTAAATGCATGCATTAATACTGATGTTTTCATTATTTTTACCTTTAGTTATCAACCATCATTATTATTTCTTATTTATCATTAATATTGTATGAACAATTCAACAATTATTATTGTTATTTCTTTTAGGTTTATTTTGGTAATTATGTTGGCCTCGTTTGACTTTACCATGGTGAAATGTTTAATAAAGGCCTCCTTAGTTCAAAATAGCTTCATTTTCTTCGAACATTTGCTAATTGAAAGTCAGTAGAAGGATGGTTTCAAAATATATGCTGGCTTGCCTAAATAATCATTAAACTATGAAAACTAATATTTTCCCAAAACTAGAGAGGTGGATGGTTACCGAAATCACAACACGGGTAGAATCTCAATACACCGTCCACGAGAAGCTTTCGTTTGCAAGAACAAGTATTGAAAAATTCGTTGCACAAGCGCAGTAGAACTTCCTGCGTCAATAAGGTCATCCCAAAAATCCTAACTCGAACAAAAAAAATGTATGTTTCCAACATTCTCATTTTATATCCAACTATCGGAATACAAATATGTTTCGTCTTTCTCATTCTTTAGGCAGTGTATTCAATTAGACATTAGTTGAAATCGTATCGAGATTTCTGATTAGGAAAATATTATTTATCTAATCCAAAACTGAACTCCGCACCTCAATACCAATAGTTCGTTCTCTTTTCTGATGAAGGGGCCAGCAATGAGCAAGTCCTCGATTAGGTAACGCCTTTCGACTCACCCTCAGGACAATCGAATTGGGTTCGCTTGGTCTTAATCCAATTACGGGATCCCTCTCAAACCTTCTATTCAGGAAATTGTATCAAAGGGATGTAAAGATGAAAGTGATTTTAGGCAACACTAACAAGGCAAACTTCTCAGCCTTGGTATACACACGGAATATTTGTGGCATTCAATTTTACAACAATATGAAACTGAAAACTTCTCGTTATTGGTAAGAAGAATACATGTGCTTATCCAGCGAGGTGAAACTGATATAAACAACGCGATTCCAGTGCGCCATTCCAGATGATAACGCTCCTTAGAAATGAGATAAAAATTCTATTCTTGCGCCAAAAAATCAAGCTTTCCAAAATGGAAGGGTGAGTTCGTTGGCCAGCATTTTTTTGAGCACAATAAATTGGCCAAACCCCAAAGATGTGCTCAAACAAATCATTAAGAACTACCATAAAGCTAGAAAATTCCGAATATTTTTTTGAATAGCAGAATATCATTTAGAACAAGTTTTTTGCTATAAAATTGGTAGTCAACAATTACTAGCTCTCGAAGTGCTTAAATTTCAAAACCATGTAATATACCCGATATATTACGATAATTTACGAAAATTCGCTCAAACCGTCATGCTGCATGACTGGAACTTTTTTAGTTCGTTCTTAATAATAATGGTCTAAGTCGTTGTAACCTTAATTGTGCGAAACAAACCTAATAAGTTGGATGAAGTACAAATTAGATTTTCAAAATGAGACGTGGCCCCGTTGTCATGAGAATGCCTCTATCGGAGGCGTAATTTTCTCGTTTTGGCTAATAACTCCCGACCCGAACTAAATTAAATTTGCAGTGGGCGGAAAAGGACAGCCCACCGGAGAGGTTTTCCCTCCAGCACAAAACAAACTCATATCTCTCGGTCTCTTCAGCATAAATAGGGGTTAACAAAAGGGAAGCCTCCCTTCAGGAAATCGTTAGGAGTCGGCAGCTTCAAATTACTCTGCGGGACTGACGAACATCATTCTTTCCTCAGGGGATTCCATTTTATCCCGGTTCCAGCGTTATCCCCTTCGTTCGAAACGGAATGCTTGTACTCCCTTTGAGCATATTTTCATAGCTTGCTGGTAATAACTGGAGGCGTGAGGATCATTAGAGGACCCCCTTGGTTCTTCTTGAATACAGCCTACGTGCTTGGTCTTGTGAATTGGTACAAACGTCACAATCAAGAGACAATACCAGAGTAAAAAAGCTAGTAGTTAGCGGAAATTTTCAAGCATTTTAATTTCTCCCTTGATGGGAAAAACAAAAGATCATGGATATGTCTTGTACCTACTGCTTACCAGTAGGTACCTACCACTCAATTGTATACCAACCATGTAGTGCCTTCTTTTCACAAGATTATTCTATTATAGTTACAAAACAATATTAGTTTATAACTTAGAGTAATAAATCAGCATTCCTTGACACTACAGTGGCTTAGAGGTCATGAGATGCTGTGATAAAATGAGAGCATTCCAAAAAAAGTGGCGAACGATTTTCCTGCTATGAAAACTTTGGGAGTTACTCTTCCCTAGTAACGCCTTGGTTGTACGTGAAAAATCAATTGAAATTCTACCTAGCCTTCACTTTTCGAGTTAATAATAATCTAAAGTGCCGGGTCTTCACAAATTTTGGTGTCGTTACGCAAATTTTAGAATGACCCCCCGCCCAAAAACATATCCATGTTAAAATTAGAGAGAGTTCTTCATTTATCGGTATCAATCAAATGAGAAAAATTTATCTAGCCTCCACCCTCCACCCTATACAATATGCTTTTGTTAGTGCTGAGATTTACACATGTTCATTTCTCTTCTAAGTAAGTCCCGTGTTCATTTGGATACGAGAAAATTTCAAAATACCGCCCTCGGTAACATCATTTTACATTTAAACCCATTCCTAACCCTAGCATTATTATTATTATTCTAGTATGAAAAGGTTTTAGCCTTGATCCAACTGTTGAAAAACGTCTGAAAATCTTGACACAATATAATACCATGAAAATGCTTCGGACGAAATCAGAGATTTTCACTTACAGTCAACTTTTTGCTTCATGGCCATGCAGCTTCTTCAGTTTCGGATGACCCTTTTTGGAAAGCTCTTCGCCCTTATCTTAGTATTCCAAGGGTATAATTTCCCCATCTAGTCCCCTTAACCCATAAAATTTTCTACGAGTCGTATTCCATTTTCAGAGTAGTTTATCCAGATCAGTTGTAATTTTATACCCATCATTGGTTTACGTTTCAAGAAGCGTAGAATCCAAAAATCGAATCGAAAAAATCCGTCCGTTAGACATCCAGAGCTTGGATTAAAAGTCAAATTTTGGGTCTACATGATCCTAAAATCTTGGTATCAATTTTTATCAACCCTAAAGTGTTGCATTAAAGAGCTAATACATTTAAAAATTTGATTTCGAAATCTTTCACGGAACCAGTAACGATTTTTGCTTGGCAATGATAAATACAATCACAAAGAATCAATTAAAACCATCCGCAATGCTGTACGTCCGCTTTCCGGGCTAGAACTGCGAAAAAAAACCAAGCGCGAGAACATAGAGAACTCATGCGCTGCTTGCAAATCTATTGATTAGCCAATCAATCTCCAAAATTCATCAATGAATTTTCCAAGAAATCTAAAATGATTTAAATTCACATTTTACGTTTTAAACCCTTCTGAAAGCCTTCGTTCCGTGTCTTTCTGTGTGTGCGTGTGTGTGTGTGTGTGTGTGTGTGTGTGTGTGTGTGTGTGTGTGTGTGTGTGTGTGTGTGTGTGTGTGTGTGTGTGTGTGTGTGTGTGTGTGTGTGTATGTGCGCGCGTGTGTGTGTGTCTGTATTTGTCTGTGTAGTGTGCCCTCAAATCATTGTACCAAGCTTAATTTCCACAATTTTCAACCGATTTTTTATGAAATGTTCATGGAATGTGCGGGTTACAGCGTAGATGGACCCCTATCAGTTTCGTTGTTCCCGAACCAATACTTCACTTAGCGCATGCGCAAACATGTTCCATCAAGCATAATTTTCTCACGCCCCCATCGTCCGATATCTCTCAAATTTGGAGGATATGTGAAAAACATTAATTTAAGCATTTTCTAGCTATTTCTTTCTAGTTTTCATTAGATTTTGATGATATTTTCTGGGAATGTGCGGGTTAGGCTGTAGATTGTTCCCTACCAATTTCATTTTTCTGAAATCATTACTTCATTCTGCGCATTTGCTAACGTAAATTACTTCATTCAAATTTTCCGGTTTCCTGAATGATGTTTTACGTAAACTACATTTTGATTGTTTATATTCCGCTATGCTTTTTGAATTTGAGCCGTGGGCACTTTGAAGAAAGGTCTGAGGGGTCCGGAGGGCCCTTTTTCTTCCCCCATAAATTTTCTTTTTTTTTACAAGTTTTATTGCGCCAAGTAATAACAACTTATAAGCAGTGTTCATGTGATAAATTATTATACATTTTCTTAAGATCTAATATACTTCACTTTAGACTTATTGTTTTGATTATTGAGTCACTAGTCTTGACGTAAATTTTATTTCACTTAGTTCATGCGGTTTAGTTCTTTTAAGTCTTCTAAGTAGATCTTCGGTGTCAAGGAGCTGAACGACATCCTCGTTAACATGATCTCTGAGCCTCAAAAGGTGATTGACGGCTTGCTTGCGGATAACCTCATTGACAGATTCAACTTTCAACTCATAGTGTAATCTGTCGTTTCTGAAGTATCTGTATGCATCAACGCAGGTACGCAGAACATTATTTTTTTGTGCAGTGCACCCCCACAGTTGCGCACCATATGTCCAGACAGGTTTGAGGACTTGGTTGTACAATATGAGCTTATTGTGGATAGAAAGTTTTGAGTGTCTTCCCATAAGCCAGTACATTTTCCTGAATTTGATAACTAGTTCAGACTTTTTCTTTTTAACATGTGATTTCCACCTCAGTTTGGCATCGAGTGTCATCCCAAGATATTTAGCTTCATTGGCATAAGGAATCGCCTTGTTGTCAAGGAAGGCTGGCACGTAGTTGATCCTTTTATTTGTGAAATCAACATGTACAGACTTCGCTTCATTAAATCTAATTCTCCATCTTTTTGTCCATTCATGGATGCGGAGGATGGAGCGGTTTAATTTTGTAACTGATTCGATGTTGGTTTCTCCTGTCGCCGAAATTGCGGTGTCATTTGCAAACGTGGCAGTTGTACTTTCCTTAGTTTCTGGTAGATCGCGAGTGTAAAGCAGGTACAGTAGTCCCCCATAAATAAAACTGTATTTGGGTTCCATAAAAGTACAGAATATCAATCGTACGACCGCGATGAAACCAGGTTCGTGTTCCATTCCAACAAAATTGACCGAAAAGTTCAAGCGTTCCGCTTCTGACAACGAAATTATATTCTATTCAGCTCTTACTATTCGATTTTGAGCGAATGTGAGTCAAGTGATTGGGCTTAGTTAGTCTGATTTTCACAAGTAGGTACACGCGCAAAACTGTAAATGCTTTGGTTTGTGAGTGTTTCCTTCGAAACCATACCAACATAAACGGATCTTAATGGAACGATTTTCGGGATTGGCAGAGGTCTTTTGGAACCATTTACAGCAGCGTTGCATTTTTTGTGATGGTCGTATAATAGAATCTATATACATATGAAAATCAATAGCTCTTCGTTAGTCTCGCTAAAACTCAAGAACGGTTGGATCGATTTGACTAATTTTGGTATTAAATTATTTGTGGAAGTCCAGGGAAGGTTTAAAAGGTTTAAAATTTCAAATCTGCCCTATAGGGGGTGTTTAAGGGGAGGAGGGGGGAATGGGGTATCTTTTTCATCACTGAACAAACTGGGAATTCGATTGTCGAGTATGTTTGGATTACTCCAATTCGAGTCAAAGACTACTTTTTTTTCAAATTTTTCGAATCTGACCCACAATGGGGGGGATGGGTGGGGGAGTTAAGCGTTTCGAACGTCACTGAACGAACTGGGGATCTGAGTTGTCGAATATGTTTGGAGTATTCTAACTTAAATCACAGGCTACTTTAAAATTTTCAAATCTAACCCATAGAAGGGGGTGTTTTAGGGAAAGGGGGGGGGGGGGAAGAAATGGGGTATCTTTGTCATCACTGAACGAACTGAGGATTTGATCGTCAAATATGTTTGGATTACTCTAATTCAAGTCAAAGACTACTTTTTTCAAATTTTTGAAATCTGACCCAGTGGGGAGGGGAGGGGTGGAGGATTTTAAAGCGTTTTTAACGTCACTGAACCAGCTGGGGATCTGAGTCGGCGAATCTATCAGAATAATGTTCGTTAACCTGTGCAACGCACGGGTGAACCAGCTAGTCGTAAATAAATGTTATGATGCTATTTATATCTGCGTGGAGACAGATTTAGATATCTGGTTTTACCTTTCAGACACAGCGCGGAATCGAACATACGAGAGGCAAAGATAAAATGTTCCAAGTACAACAGAAGAGATGACTGCGAGCTAGATACGAACACCTGGGCTATTAGGAATGTCTACACCGCACATTCGAGCGATAGGTCCGGCCTGCAATGCAGGAATGCGTGTTCATCAGGAGGCTTCTTGGATGACATTCGTCATACTTATTGGCGTTACTAACGATCAACCCGCTTAACCTTGCGCATAAATATTCAAATACCTACCACCTAATACCAAACTGGAAGTGCAGACAGCCCATATCAATGCATAGCGCATCTGAGATTGTAATTGTAAGCCTTCTGCAACTATGTTCAACTACCCACAAATTTGAACGAATTCGGGTCATTAGGTTCAGAGAAACCCTTGTTAGTAAATCTATAATGAATGTAACATTCTATTGCGATTGGATCGTGGGAAATGGGTGTTTCATTTAATTTTGAAATCTTCAACATTTTAGCGTTTTGCATCTGACATTGTATTAGTTCGCGGATACGCAATGGCACAGCTGGTTCTATCACGATAAAATTTATAATCAATCACCTCGAGATTTTTGAGGTAATTCGATCTTGGAAATTGGATCTTGAGAAATAAGTAGGTGTTTTGGGAAATTAGTGTTAATGAATGAGCACACGCTATTAATGGTCTAGCAATTATGAAATTCATTTGCCAGTAAAATTCATAAGCAGTCACCTCGATACCATACAACTACTCTCTATTTCGATAAATGAGATAATTCAGGAAATTGGATCATGAGAAATACTTATGTAGGTGTTGCGGAAAATTATTACTAGTGCATGAGCAAATGCTATAAATAGTCTGACGACAACAGCTCCGTTCTTAATAAAAGCTCTGATAGTTCCGAACGGTTCTACGCAATCGCAGTTGAGTTTTGTCGTCCACAGTACCTACCCACACTTTGGAAATTAGAGAACGCAGTTCCGAACGGTTCTGACAGACCTCGTTTTTTATGAAACTTCGGAACTTCAACGGAATGTCGTCGTTCCTCCGAGTTTCGAGCTATCTCGCAATGCTGTACGCCGTTTTAATAGTTCCAGTACCATTCATCCCAGTTCTGAAAAAGTTCCGGATTTTTTCTGAACTGCCTAAGCTATCAAGGTTGGTCTGCGATTTAGTAAAGATGTGCACAAGATAAGTATTTTGTCAAAGATGTAAGGACCGGCAGTCACGGAACCAACACAATTGACAGCAATAAAACGTGATAAGCGAGTAAACATTTATATTTTATAGGTATACAATTTTTCAACCTTCAGTTATGGAAAAGCGAAGACTGTGAAACACAAAAATCAAATGGAAATTTCGATTCTAGAGGGACGAATAATATGTTAACCTCATATGCAAGGCTACACTACCTAGATTGGACCAGATGTACACACATACATTTATATATGATGAATCAGATCTCTAAATAAACTAATATATTTTTTAATCGTCTAGTTATAAGCATATCAGCATTCACATTACCTACATGAGATCAATATCTAAGCGGCATTGATGGCTGAATGATATTTTTATTTGATATTCCTTGTTTGATGGGCTGTGAAACTGGAGCGGAGACCATTCGTCCATCACGTTTGAATGGCGGCCAAAGGCACAATATCACCGCTGGCACGCAGATTAGTCGACACACTCTCCAACCACTACCCTTTTATCTAAACGAACAGAAATTTATTGGAACCCCCAACCAGCATCGTCGATCTTTGTTTTTGCTATCGTACTCCCCATAAATTCGAGAATGGATTTGGTATTTAGAAAAAAGACCGCTGTTGCCAAGCCAAAGAAAATTCTGCTTGTTGGCGTGATCTGAACCTGAATGCCTTACATCCGTTTTTACTCCTAGATTATACATTTTTCATGAAGCATCGTTAAAGAAATTTCAGGCAGAAAAGGGCCCAAGGTCACGTCACCGATCCCACAGCTGATTCTAGCAAGCGCGACATGTTCCATTTGGATGCGAAGAAAAAACCTCGAGATCTAGCAAATAACTTCTAACAGAGAACAGGTTCACAATTACGCCAATCTCCATATAATTTTAAGCTACCTTGGTACTACACCAGAATTCCTTTTCATATCGGACAAACCATACAATACATAGATGTGTTGTATATCAACCCCTTAAGATCCTAAAAATAGGTGCGTCATTAATGAAAGCAACTTCCCGATTTTGCTTAATAGAATAAGCAATCAGCCATCAAATGAGGTATCAATTAAAAAAAATAATAATGTTTCTCTATACCACCCGAGCACCACCCTTCCTGTTTATCGAGGAATTGAATTTATGATATACCTAAACGTTTGAAAAAAAAACTGCTTCCTTGAAATTTAATTTGTTTTCAAGTGTTTATAAAACGACATTATTCCACCGAAAACCAAAGAAATCCAAAATTCCAACAACAAAAAATCAAATTTTACTAAATGTGCCTTAAACAATTACTGAAAATGGCTAAAACTGTCAATCACAGAACTAAGGTAAGAAAAATTTATCAACTATTCACTACATTATTCACTTAAATTGCAATAAAAAGTTCTATGAAATCAATAAAAACTGCAAAAAATCCTCAAAACTGGAGTTTTTGTTTCCAGGTAAACAAAACGACTTCCTCTGGAAAAACATAACTCAAAAGATACTAAAAGAGTTTGGGCTCATTGCTTTTCGTAAATCTTTATTTTTATTTGTATTTCTGTCCAATCATCCTTATCGAATTGGGAATTTAATGTTTGAAATAACATCATTCTGTTAAACTGGTAGGAAAACACGCGTACCCATTTGTGAAAATGGGTAAAATAATGATAAAATACTGTGTCATGGCCTGCGACGAAAAATACAATGGAATATAATATGTGTTCATATCCCCACAAATGGAAAGATATATGCCTCCACAAATTTGATCAAGCACAGAGAAGTTGGAGCACGACATGTGTTACCCAGAAGTAAACCGAAGGTAAAAGGCCTTTCTGTCTTCCGCTGTCAGACTCGTAGTGGATCAGCGTCCATTTGCTGACTGCTAGGCTGAGGAAACTGCGGATGATGGATGGCGTAATCCCTTCAGAATACGCTGTATGACAGGAAGCCACAAGTTCAACCAACAGTATTTTGAGGTGTTGAGGTTCTTTTTATTGCAATTGCAGTAATCAGCACAGTATCCTATGTTTTTAACAAATTTAGGTATATTATTTTCAAAAGTATGAATCTTTGTACCAAAATTGTAATTTTAATCCCTCCCCTCCCCCGCGCTTCTTCAATTTCGTTGGTGTACATCTTGAAACAAATTAAATAAATCTGTCCGTCCACCCATTTGTCCAATTGGCCCAACTCGCCCGGATCACCCGAGTCCAGAATTGACATCTCGTGGAAAATTATAGCATGGAACATGTTTTTTCCATCATAACCCGGTCAAAAATGTGACCTTTAGTGCGTTACGCTCTTATTTTTCTGATGATTATCGCTTACAACCAAACCGTTGCTAGGAGCTGTAGGCATTTATCATCGTACAAAAATCGTTTGCCAGTCGTTGGAAAGCTCTCGATTTACCTAACCGTACTATGTTATGACCACTGCACAGTGCGTGGCCAACTATCTGAGGTATGAGCGTGGTTGTCTGAATAATTGTTTACATACAGGTGATCCTTTTCAGTTAATTTTGTAAACACGATTGCAACGACTATTAGATTGGAAAGAAACTTGGAAGTTGACATTGATAAGGAGACTCTCTGGGACATTGAGAGACGATTGAAATGATGGGCTCTTTCCGAATCAACTGAGTGACCTAAATTCTCTCCTGTTCTCCCAAAGAACATGTTCCATGTTCTGTCAAGATTTAGTTCTTAAGAATAATTTTTTTTTTTTTTTTTTTTTTATTGTTATATCTTAATTGTAATTATTGTTTCAATTCAAAAAATATAAATATTTATTTGATTTACTAATGAGCAAATTTCTTTGTATTTTAATTATATCCGGAAGATTTATCTAGATCATTTACACATTCTTTAAGTTTCAAATAATGACAATAATTACGATCTTAATAGTCTAAAACTAATCTTGCGGTCTTACTACAAAAGATATGTTATCGAATTCTCGTATAACATCTCACATTAAAATGGTCATTTTACAGAGGTGTTCTACGTGTATTAAATAGGTACTTTTAGGCAATAGTTATTAACTGCGTAGGTAGCAGGTTTCATTTATAAGTGCTAATACACATTTTCTTTTTTCCCTGTTTTAGAGTTGGGAATACTTATGATTCAGTTGGGGATTTCATAATCCCCCCCTCACTATTTTTGTTGAGCGACGCCCCTATGTGAGGGGCTCAAACATAACACAGTAGAAGTTTGTTTTATAGTCTATTTTTCCGGAAATTTTGCGATGATTCCGGAAGTCCTTTCCTCCGAATGTTCCTTTATCTAAAACTAGCTATTATGTATATTTTCAAATGTATGAGGTACTAAATTCGCTCACCTATGTGTGAAAAAGTTGAAGATAGTTAAATTCTGCGTCAATTGAACATAATAGCAGCAAAATACGATTAAAAAACAAGAATCTATGGCGTATAGAAGTATGAATTCGTGCTTATAACCTTAATTTCATTTACAAAATTTTAACATAAGAACAATATTGTAAAACATAAAAGCGTGGATTAATACCAGAAAAGTTGGAAAAGTGCTTTTGACATTTTATGTCTTTACTTTGGCACATAAACGAAAAAAGCGTTACGGTTGGTTTTCTGATGATTTCCACTTACAACCGAGTCGATGCTAGGGAAATGGTACTTCGTCGTTTTTCATCCCACAAAATTCGTTGACCATTCGTCCGAAAGCTCTCAATTTATCCAACCAAATTATGTTAACTACTGCGAAGTGCGTGGCCAACAAGCTGAGTTATGAGCATGATTATATGAATAATTGTTTACACTCAGCTTGTTGATTTCTGATGATTTCATTGAGCTGGTGTTTCGATGATTTGATTCATAGCAGGTGATCCGAATATAGCGAGAACGGTTTGATTTGTGAAGCGGTGGTTAAAGCATTTTAATAGGTAATTTCTATACTTTACACTCTAGGAAGCTGTAATTTCGTATGTAGCCTCTTTAGGACATTTACTTGACGATACCCAGGGTCCGGATCAGATGAGTGGCTCTTAAAGCTAATTTCTATACTTTTACTCTAGGAAGCAGTAATTTCGTATGTAGCCTCTTTAGGACATTTACCTACTTGACGATGCCCAGGGTCCGGATCAGCTGAGTAGTTCTTAGAGCTTGCATACGATTCTGCAACCAAAGACATAAAATGTCCCAATGTGTTGCAGACTTGTATGCAAGCGTTTCTGATGATTATCGAATATAACCTTATCGTTTTCATTTGATTTTCTACATGAATACTCATATTAATTCTATATTTAGATTAATAAAACTAAGTTCAAATGCTCAATTTATTTGTAAAATGTAGAAATAATTTTTTTCCATTCTTACTACATGCCTTTCAGCCTGCTCTAGAAACAACACTAACCTGATAACATAAATGTATTTAAATGGCAACAAAAGATAGGCCTTTCTCTCCTTAATTTTGAAGACAGAAAATCCTCTTCCCTGGTTCCTGGGGAGAAATGTAGGAGAAGAAAGAGTAATGAATTCAAAATTGAGGGCAGAAAAGCCTATTTTTGTTACATTATCTAAAATAAAACACTTTCAAAGAAAAGGAAAGTTGTAAATGTATTTAAAAACTCGAAAAATCATAACCATCGATCTGTTATCGTGCTACAATGTGAGATATGGCCCCAAACTAGTTAATTCTGGCCTATAAATTGCATATTTTGTCGAGTAAAAATAAATTAAATGGTTAAAAATAAAACTGGTTAAAAATAAATTAAATTCTACTTCAGCTCGCTGATAAGTTGCAGCTGATTGGTGTTGCGCAGAACATGGAAATGTCTCCTAGTGTTGCAAATTTATCGGCGAGCTGAAGTTTTATTTTTTTATTTTTTTTTTTTTTTTGGGAATTTTTACTGAAGGAAAATTTTTGAAGATAAATCAAGGTGTGGTGAGACATGAAGCCAAATCGTAAGGTTGAGATGCCAGATTCCCTGGTCGAAATCGATGTCCCAAAGAAAAAGATCGGGCGGGATCGACAAGAAGGCTTCAAGTGTTTCCCAATTGTTTCCATAACGACCTGCCTTTTGTTCGGCTCTAGTTACTCCCTCTAAAACATTTTTTATCCCCCTTTATTCCCCGTATCGGTACTCTATCAGATGCGAGTACAATCGAACGAAAATTCAACTATTTATAGGTCGAGACGGCCTGAAGACGTGCGAACCAAATACTCGACGGAAAATCTGAGTATACCTAATAATTGTTAGAGTCAGTGATGATCGTAGGTATTACTTGAGCAGATACTTGAGTCTTTGACTAAGTACTACATCATGAACATTTGAAAAATGAGTCATTGCCTATATCTTTGGCTTCATGTATACAGCCACGGGTAATATTTAAAGGGTGTTCTAGCAACTGCTGTTTAAGCCCTAAAGAGAGAAAATCCGAGTACATTTTTCGAAACGTCACCTTAACTTGTCCCCTGATTGTGTTTCGGCTGGATTTACTTTTGGATTTCCGATCTCGGTAAATCGGGAATTTTTGTTTCCCCGTGCTGAGAATGAGCACCATAGTGACTCAAAATTTCATTGGAGGTGCGAATATTTTTCCCCATTCTGTTCGCCTGTTTACCTCTATTTACCTTATATTTTAGGAAAGCACGTATTTCCTCTGAAGGATGAAACGATTTGTTGTCCCCTTATAACCAAACTTCTACTCACTTTTAGCTTATCACACCTTTCTGAAATAATTTTGAAACATAAGCACCTTTCATGATGTCGAGCTGTCTGTGGTCAACAGCTTGTTAGAGTAAAACTATAGTAGCATTATCGTCACTAATAAAGTAATGGACAGCCACCTCAGATAGGAGCGTTTCATCAGACTGCCGCTATCAACGGATAGGGCCACTATCACGTAACGTATCACGGACGTCATCATCTTTTTCCCTGAAGGCAGGATCAAAATTTTTGCATATGATTACACTAAAAGATGCTCTGTGCGGTCATCAATCCATGTCTTCACGACAAGGGGTTTATTGTAACCCCTTTGTGGGGTTTGTTGTTGTTGGGTTGTGTTATGTGTGGCGGGTTAACCTTAGGGCCGTGTTACCATCCGTACGTGAGTTTCAAAGTTCATCAAGGTTTCTGAAACCTTTTATTTATTTATTAACAAAGCTGGACAGCGGCACATTAAACAAGTAGCTCGTATTTGTACGCGGATAAAAGGAAGGTGTGACCTGGGTTTAATGGCTAGGAATGGAGAAATATAGTGTTGCAAGTAGGTGAGGGGAGACGATCAAACTGTACGCCATTTTATACCTCAGTTTTGCCTCCTCAAATTTACAAATTTGTGTTTCAAGCGCTATCAAACCACTCTTCTTCTTGACAACTTTTACATCAAATATCCACGGAGATCCGGACTAGGTGTAGAAATGTAAAAAGTATCCGTTGAATGCGTTCAGGACATGTCTTCACATTTCTGTAATATGGAGACCGTATATGGAAACTCAAGGAGGTGAGGGGGTGGAGGCGAACTGGCCCTCTGAAGATATGTACCAAGATTCCCAAGGTCTTTTATCAAATCATTCAAAAATCAAAATTTCCATTGGTGTAACGCGATTAAGGACCTTATATGGAAAGTATCGCTCAAGGGATTGAAGGTAATCTTTGCGTAAAAGGTGTGACTTTCCCGCTGGAGCCGTTCCGTTGAACGCGATACCGAGGTTGACGGCTGGGGACGATCACTACTTGTCCAGTATCAATTTCACCTGGAACGGTTCAGCCCTCTCCTGCCTCAAGCTTGTCCCTTTTGGAACTAAGTGGAATTTATCGTTAATTTATCGTAATTAGTGAAAATACAAGTAAAAGCAGAATGGCGATTTTCCGTGGCTGGTTGTTCGAGTATAATTTTAATATTATCTCCTTCAAAAAACCTTCCCTACCTCCCTCCCTTCCCACTGCCCCCCCCCCCCCCCCCCCACCCGGAGGGTCCCTTTCCTTCTCTTTGAACCTTATAAAATGTGTTAGCAAGGTTGACTTCAGATGCCTCCCATTGGGACCAGAATGGTCTTCCAGGACTAGCCGACTTGACTCTTTGTTCTTTTGGAGAGCATTGAATTCATCTCACTGTTTTCAGCTTAGTTGCATTACAAGGACAAATTAGAATTAACTAGGGTATTTCATGCATATTTGGCCTTTTTTCGATTTTAGATAATAGAATCATAATACCGCAAACTTTCATCTGGAGGTTTCGTCTTAACTCGCTGTGGCTAATGTCGGTCGTCGCACAGTGGGCCAGAAACTCATTCTAGGTGGACAAAATTATTTTATGAGCTATTCTTATAGGGACATTTGCGCTGATTCCGAATATACTCCATGTCCCCGTACCTGAAATGGACGTCTCGACACCTCGAAAATTTCATTAGATTTTACTCAACTCCATCGTGCAACGTAGATAAATATTAGTCTATGCCATTAACTTGATATCATTATATTTCGTATGATATAGTAATATACCTATATGATCGTGAAGAAAATTTGCGATCGTTTATTTCTGTTTTTTATTGATTGACACGAGTGTACCTGGATCGCTGTACGTCCATTCGTTCGCTCTTTCTAAGAGCTAGAACTTTGGCAGGCAAAAAAATAACGTCAACGCAAATAAAAATGGGTGAGAACAGTGAAAACCACCTTATAAACTATGATAAACTGTGACAATCGATCATTGATACAATTCAAAAGAATCCTCTCTCCACAGAAAACGAGTTTATTATAACTTTTGTCTCCTGTAGATGGACTAGTGAAGCGTCGGTAGGTGTTTCATTTTATTTCTTTATTTCTGGTTTAGTAAAGTGTTGTACTTGAATTCAGATGTATAAGTACTTATATATTAGCCTAAAGTAGATTTGATGGGCCAAAATATTATAATTCGAAATCTCGAAAACTTTCGAAATAAGAACAGCGTATCAATATTTTTGATTGATAGATATCACTTCAATGAATCGAATGAGCCCACCCGTATCGCTGTACTATCATCCGTACGCTCTACCTGAGAGCTTGAACTTTGGCAGAAAAAAACAACGACAACATGAGTGGGAATGAAAATCCATGAGAACATTAAAAACAACCTTATTCATCTATACAAAATTATGACAATCGCATCATAGCTGATATAATTCCAATGGAAATCTCACTCGCAGAAATGTAGTTTAGTATAACTGTTGTCACCTATAGATAGACCAGTGAAACGTGTTTCATTTTATCTCGTTACTTCTGGTTTAGTAAAGTGTTATATTTGATTCTGATGTACATTTGCTATATTAGCTTTTGATACGCACAGAGGGACTAATAAAGTAGAGGTGCTACATTTAATAGCATTAATCTCCCCTCATATACGTCCGTGCAGTTATATTTTGATTATTTACCATAGGCTACGTTTAACAAAGTTATTGATATGCGTAGAATTGATAACTAATACAGAAATAGAGAATCGTTGGGTAATAAGTTGCCCCGTTTTAATTTAAATTGATTTTTCAACCACGAACCACCACCTTGGTGGTTTACTAAGTACGGATTTGATTTTTATGATTATAAGTTTTATTGATGTTGTAAACATTATAGTTTGAGTGAACATTTGTAGCAAGAAAATGTTTGCCTCATGATAGGCAATGAATAGAAAATGATGAACCACCTTAGAAAGAATGAGGGAACGGGCGTAAAAAATCAGTGACACCACAGAGAGCTTGAGAAGCGGCGAGGAGCGCGAACTAGGACTGCATTGCGGTAAGCAATAAGCACCTTTGTGGTACTAGATCTTGGCCGACATAGCTGTTTTAGATAGAGTAATACGTAAGTGAAATATTAAGATTACCGGGTGGAGGATAGTAAATCCCAATCGAACTGTGAGGAGAAAGAGGTGAGTAATGGAATTTGGACGTAGGGCGCCGGAGGAAGGTTTCGTAGCAGTTTAAAGCCGGGAAAAAGGGTGAACTCTAGTGTAGTATTACCGGTTCTCAAGTTTCATAAGAATCACATTCGAAATCCTCTTAACTACAGGACGAAAGTAGATATTCAACTTTCGAAAGTGAAAATTACACCAACAGAATTTTAATATAATTGGATGCCTTTCAAAGATATTAATATAAAACTAAGATTAAACTATAGGATTAAGTAAATATGTAAAACTATCCTTTAGTGATAGGCGCAAAAATGTTTGAACGAGTTGCACATTGGGACCGAAACTCTTTACATATCAATTGTTCCTCCAACTCATTTATTCGACCAATAAAGATTTTCGCTTGGAGCATGAGCAGATAATATTCTGAATTCTCTTGTTAGCAGGAAGTACCTATTGCTTAAGGAAAGTAGTGATACCCATTGAAACTTTGTGGATCTTTAATGAATAAGCTGTGCAATACCATGTATTTCTTCAAATGATGTCATATGCTTTTAATTGGCTGGGGTACAATAATTATTTATTATTAACATGTTTCCAAAGACTTTGGTCGATTCGTTTTTCCTTTTTGAGAAGTAGGTATCTAGTATAAGTTTCAGAAAACATGTGGCCAGGTTAGTTGTTGGGAGTCATGAATTTTTTACGATTTCGTGATAGGAACATGAAGTTTTAAAGTTCAAACTATGGTCCGAGGAAACTCCATATTCCATTACCCCCGAATAGCCACAATCGACCACGTTGCAATGGATAATTCTAACGATTGACTCTCGTTTCGGCCGGGAAATCATTTTGAAAGAAAGCTCCCCACCAAAAAAAGGGAATAGGCAAACTAGGCTCAGAAACTCGGGGAAAATGAGGTCTTGGCATAAATAATTCAAGAGCCGGTCTCTCAAAATCGATTCGCTTTTAATTTGTAGCATTCCATTAGAGAAAGATTGTTGTCGACTGGGCGAAACGAATAAAAGACCATTTGAAAAGAATTTTCTGCTAGGAAAAGTTAAAAATTAGGTCAAGCATTATCAAGGACTGAATCCGATATCAGTAAGTAGGTAACCGGTATTCAGGTTATCCATTGATTCTTTAAGAGTAAGGAATGCATGAAATGTGTATCTTACTGGAGTTGATGTATACATTATCCATCAGTTGATGTTGAATTATTATTTAGTTTTTGATAGGTATCCAATTATTTTTAATGGAAGGTGTAAAATGGGATGTGATAAAAGTGTTAACTTGGTGATGTCGGAATTTTCAGGGACCAAGAGGTTTATTACAGGTACACAGCTGATGTGATCAAATAATGGTAAATTTTTGTTATGAATTAAATTAAATGTGAATCATAATTCGATGGCAGGCTATTTTTTCGAAGTTCAAAGATCTACATGTGGTTTGACAGAATTTGATATTTAGTAATTAGTTCATTAATGTTACATTAATTAGCGTGTTTGAGAATTTTCGTTACAGGTGTGATTCGGAAACGTGGTGCATATTTTTTTATAGAATTTCTCACCTGATTTGATTTAAGACGGATGTCCCTGCCGGCGTGTCGCTCCACATACTGAAAACCCAGACGGGTGACCAGAAGAGGAAGATCCTCCGCGCAGGCGCCACCCCCCAATAGAAACTACCCTTACTACCGGAGGAAGGGTGGACAAGAAAAAAGGAGAAAAAGGGGTTGTTTCGTTTTTTGAGAGTCGTACAAAAAAAATTGCGCTAAATATTTGTCCGTGAAATTGTCTTTTTTTTTCTAGGAGGGGAATACAAACGTGATTGAATAGTGAGAATGAGGGTGGTGATGCCGGTAAGTAAACCCGGATCAAAAGGCCTAGGACTGGGGGTGGCTTAGCTAGGATGAGGGGTGGAATTGATTGGTGCGTCTTCGATCGGGGGCGGCAAGGCGGGGGGTCGAGTGAAGCAAAGGGTGCATGCATTACCAGGGCACGTTCGTGACGGGAATTCGAGATCTCGCGGGCGAAAACGAGCCGGATTTCTCCAGATTCATTTTTTTCGATGTGCGAACAGTACTTTACTGCTAACAACGGGGAGTGGAAGCTTGCCTACAAAACACGACTCAATCTGGACATTCTATCTATTTTCGCTGATACAAATCCTCAGTTTTTGTTTAAACACATCACAATAAGCACAAATTTAGTACCACAGCTCCTCGTTACATGTGGGGATGAAAATGCGGGATTGAGAAATAGGAAGTTATGGCTTGGACTCAGAAGAACTGCATTGAAGTTGGTGGGCAATTAAGATCATATGGGCTTTCGAAATTGGCCTCGGTTTTAGTTGGAACAGTAGTTTACAGCTAGCAAATAGGAGTGGAAGCTTGCTTTCAAAACCCCAGACAATCTGAGCTTTTAGCTACATTAATCCAACAAATTCCAAGTCTTTGTTGAAACAAACTTACAAATCTAAAACCATAGATTTTCGTTAAAGACCTTGTATGTACCTCCTCTCTCGCTGCACAGTGCATGGTTGGGGGGATGTGCATTTGTGATTTCAGAAGAACTGCAAGGAAGTTAGTGGGCTATTTAAATCACATGGGCTCTCAAAACCTGGCCTCGTTTTAGCGAATTTTCGAGAAAAAAAATGAAGCTATTGCAATGACTCGGAAAATTTTTAAATCAAAATTTTTCAAAAATTTCTTCATTGAAAATTTTTAACTAATCCTGGAGCTGACGCTTTTTTATATGTATATACTGTGTGTGTGTGTGTGTGTGTGTGTGTGTGTGTGTGTGTGTTTTGTATGTGTGTTTTTGAGCATAATAAACTGGTCAAATTTCAAAAAATAACTAAAAATGGCTAAAAACAACTAAAAATCGTTTACTTTTTATTTTTTAGCAGAATATCGCTCAAATAAAGTTTATTAACTATAAATAGAACATTTACAAAATTATGCTGAAAATGTACACAAATTTCATTAAAGTTTTTGCTAAAAAATGGATAGAAACTGCAAAAAAGTTAAAAATCCAAAACATCTTTTTGGATAGCAGTTTATTAATCAGTATTCTAAATAATAATCTGCTATCGTTTTCTTCCATAAAATTATTAGTGAACAATGTCCTTGCACTCAAAAAGCTTAAATTTCGAAACAACAACATTACACAATACGATAATTTACGAGAATTCGCTCATACGATCATGCTACATGACTGGAACTGTTTTTTGTTTGTTAAAAGTTCTTTGCTGCCAGCTAAGAGAACAGGAAGCTTACCTACAAAACGCAACACAACTATCCCAGCTATTTGTTAATTCAACAAAACCTCATTATTTGTTGAAAATTGAAAAATAGGTGCAATAGGTAGCTTGAATCCTCTCTCTTGTGGCACAGTGCGCAACTAAGAAATTCGAAGTTGAGGTTTAGATCCGGAAGAACTAAATCGAAGTTGGTAGGCGATTTAAACCAGTTGTGCGCCCAAAATCTGGCCTCGTTTTTCGAGTTGTGAAGAGTTCATTACTGTTAGAAAAGAGGAGTGGAAGTTTGCCAACAAAACACAACACAATCTGACCATTCCAGTTATGTTAATTCAACAAAACTTCAGTTTTTTTTTTAGAAAAGCATCCCGATAAGCTTTAAGTTCAAACCAGCGTTTAAAAGTTATGTCCCCTTCCTAGATGTCCAGTGCATGGTCGAGAAATGGGAAGTTGTGGCTTAGATCCACAAGAACTGAACTTAAGTAGGTGGTAATTCATGGTCATGTGATGTTGCAAAGTCATATGAGCTCCAAAAACCTGGCCTCGTCTTTTGGGAGGTGAACACAACTTTAGTGCTAGAAAAAAGAAGTGTAAGCTTACCCACATGTAACCATTCACGTTGTGACCTTTCAAGTCATAATAATTCAAGGACCCCTCATTTATGTTAAAATTCAGGAAAATGTAAGCACAAATTAATAAAAGTACCTAACTGTAATAATGTAAGTATAACTTATTAAAAAGTACTGTAACCTTTTCGAATCATTGACCTATAGGTAATTAAGTATAATAGTTAATTAGAAGTTACTGATTGTTTATGTTTTTGCGTAGTTTATGTTTTTACGGAGGCCCTCATGCCGGAAAATTGCCGTCTAACAATGACAGGTAACAACGGCACATAACATTGACACGTAACAACGACATACACAGGAAGGCTAGTCCTCCGGACCTAATTTCTATGACATTCAATCTATGAAACTAAAATTAGAAACGGAGATGAAAAACATATTCTACGCTCATCATTATTTAACCTTTACGCGTATGGTGTTTTTATTTAATATGACTGCATTTCATCAGTTTTACAAGATGAAGCCAGCATAAACTAAATAATTAATAATCTAAATATTGAGAAATCTGAACATATCTATGAGTGTTAGTTCTTATTTCCTCTTCTCAATAAAACATGAATTAAGGAAACTAAATTTGTAAGTTAGTAATAGTCATTGCGTATTGCCCAACTTTGCTAGCATTGAAACCAGTGAAATGGAATGAATGAAGCTTGTGTGGAATATATTATGAAAGAAGTGATCTCTTGGAATTCACCCGGAAACTTTCAAGGAACGCTAAAGCTTTTTGGACAATTGAGCGTCTGGTTGGCCACCGGAGTTGACAATCGGGCTAGGAGTTCAAATGGTTTGACTCATCACGTTGAGACGACAATTAACGATGGTTATTCAGGTCTGGTTTCCCACAAGTTCTCAGCAGGTCTGTCGACCGGATGGAAGATCGTACGGTGTAGGAGAATTGGTGCCTGAACAATGAACTGTCAACTTAACCCTGGAATGTCCCCATGTTTAACGAGCATGACATAACTTCCTAACGAGGTGTTACGCACCTAGAATCTGGAAAATTTATAGAAAGTTCAGATATAATATAAATTGAGTTTTTGACATTTAAAATCTTAGTCGAATCTTAGTCTTAGTCGACGGGTCAACCGGAAATTTTGTTACGGGGAATTTTGTTACGCAAAGAAAAAAACGTCACGCAACCTATGAACAAGTTAGGTGTACAACCGAGCCGTTGCTGGGGGAATGAAACTTCTTTAGTTTTTGCCGGACAAAAATCGTTCTTCACTCGTTGGAAAGCTCTCGATTTATCACCCATTTCTTTCGTACTAACTTGTTCTTCTATTCATGTCGTAGCTTCATATGTATTTTTGTTATAAATGGATATAGTAACAATGCCGCTTGTTTTGTTGTCACTTGGTTTAGAAGTTAATTTTGGTTATAGTAATTGTAGATGCGCACCATAACAGAAAATTACCTACTTACCTGTGGATTCATATTCGTGGAAGAATTGGGCATCGTCGAAATTGTCTTACAGCAAATTCAGTAATTGTGTGTCAATAATTATTTTATGTTTTTTTAATTTTAATTTTATTTAAAACAATAAAAAACATTGAAATTACTGAGATATTTTCAATGCTCATAGCCCTTTTCTCATAAAAGAGAAAGTACAAGCGGCCTGCCGCGTTTTTTTTTAAATTGATGTTATTTTTTGACGCTTGTTTGGTTTTTTTTTTTTTTTTTTTTATTGTAAGTACGAGTTTTTTTTTTTTTTTTTTTTTTTTTTTTTTTCAATTGTAAGTATGTTATATTTATGTAAAAATAATTAATCCACAAATTGTGAGCTTGATGTTGATACGGCTGTTTCTACTTTGTACTAACTCGAATCCTATAAGAGACATAAACGAACGAAAAAGGAAACTGAAAGGAAAGAAATCGGAAGAAAAGACATTAAAATACTCGATGATAAGAATCACTGGAGGCAACGGGGCGTTCGGGAGCTCGAAAAAATTCTTTAAAATTACGTTAAGGAAATATTCTTGCGCTGATACTGAAGAATATTTTTTTGTGAATACTGGCAAGCCTATTTATACTGCGTAGTAATTTGACTTAAAATTAGGTATCAAAATTGAGTAGCCTTGAATGTTGTTATCAATTAATTTTTTTGTACTAGTTACCTAAAGGGACATAAAAATTTAGATTTCCAAGTTTTCATCAATCACACATGTATATCGTGCTTGTTTGTGTAAAATAGAATCTGATGTTTCCAGTAACATTTCAAATACGTAGGCTCTATTTTTGCTTGGCCATTTGCATTCAACCGAGCCGAAATATCTATGTCGGATGTCATCGTCTCCCATGGTTCAAAGACATACGTTTCAGTCTTGTCAAAAATTCGAACATTCTGCAAATTAGTACAGTATGACTATTCAGATGACTATGTGTGAATTTCATTTAGCAGATGAGTTTTCATAAGGATTTTTCAAGTTATGAAGGAGAAAAACGTATTATTACTACGCAACGGTTTATTATTTACTTCCGAATTAGATAGGTAACCCTCATGTGCTGATCTGTGGTCGACTTGTAGGATGATGAATATCCTTCTACCCATAAGCCCAATATAACCATAGTGAACAAGATTTAAAAGAAGCAATAACGATTTAGATGAAATCTAAAAAGAATGCTATAAGCATGAAATCAGAAGAAATACATGATCAAACGAAAATAGCCATACATCAACAAAAAAAACACTACTTTTCTATCAATGTTTTGGAGACCCTGATTTTTGAGAATTACAACTCATAAATTTTCATCCTTTAGGGTTACTTTAAAGAGATACCGAGATTTTATTACTGCCAAATTCCGTTAATTTAGGTCTGGCAGCTCGGGGGGGAAAAAAAAACAAAAATAACTTGAAAAATGAATCATCAAATTATTGGGAGGGGAAAAAGGCATACAACGATTTTCTACATCGATTATAAGAGTTAATTATTGGGCATAATAACAAAATTCATCAAAAGCTTCTACAAAAACTACTGTGTTGAAGACTCAAGTATTAATTAAATCAAATCAAGTTATTCGGAATAATTCCTTTCTCCTGGTAATTTACTACAACTGCATCAAACCTGCTAGTGTAATCCATTAGTTCATAAGTTCAACATATATATGAATTGACTAAAAGTTTTATGTACGTACTATGTGCTAGTTACTTGGGCCTGCTTTGCTGTAAATAAATCTAAAATAGTGGAATACTACGAGGTAACAATTATTATAATAACACATTGATATTTACTCACGGTATTGATAGTCGGTGAATCGTGTAATCCAGAATGGAAGCACTTGGCAAAGGAATTAAATTAAAATTAAGAACTAAAACTGCAGGAGAAAGAATCTGGTTTGAACAACTGGGGATTATCTAAAACTCAATAGGTAGGTTAGGATTTTTTCTTTCGTTAGTGTAAAATGCACTTAAACGATACATTTGGTATTTTTAGCAACGGTTACATCGGTTTTTATCACTTAAAGAAACTTCATACCCGGTCGGTAACGAACTTCGGACGGCGCGAGTGACTATGACGGACTGGAGGTAACCGACACTACGTGAACCGTGACAGGCATATGGCACTCGGACTTAGCAGCGCTCTCTGCTCCTGAAGGCGGCTTAGGGGAGGGAGGAAGCCGGCTGTTTAAAAAACTGTTTGTGGTGACAAGGGAGCCTACAGGGGGGCCGAGATGCGATCAAGTGCTACGGGACGTGAGGTGGCTCAAGTGTACCAGTCTCGCAGCAAGACTTTATAAGCAAATACGGGGGTATGCGGGGGCATAATAATGTACTTCAGTAGCTAACAGGAAAATGTATATTGGCCGGTTTCCCCTCAAAATCACAAAAAATTATTACAAAACTTTTATGGTAGATATAGATTTATCCATCGTGGACACACCCCACAAACACAAACCAAACACACATACACACTTTTTTTCATAAAAATCCCCTCAAAAGCGAAGGGGGGGGGAGGGGGGGGACACCATTAAACAAAACAAAAAAAACGTTTACGTTGCATGAAGGGCTGTACGGTTCAAAGGTTAATATTTAGAGCATGAAAAATTGACCACAAGAATTATAAATTATCTTCTAAAATAAGGATGTCACAAACAATTGTTAATTTTTGGTGGTCCTTTCCTTCCTCCTCCCGCCCAGGATTTAGTTTTATCCTTGGTTGTTACTTTCCAGCCTAACAACGATATCTGAATAATTTCTTCCTCTGCTTGGGAAGAGAAACTTGTTTTTCATTGAAAGATTAGCCCCGGTTGTCAGGAAACCGCGGATAATATAAACATTCTTGAGATAGAAATTATTTACATTTAAAAGTATTTACCTAACAAACCCGTGGATATCTGTTTGCTGAAGATGTAGTTAATCCAGTGGGTAAGCATACTGTTCAAGAGAATAAAAAAGAATACTTTGTTGATAAAGAAAGGACACGTTTGATGGAATAGGTCTGCTTACAGCATGCAGATCCGTGCATTCATAAATTGAGGCATGTAAATAGAAAAGGTTCTAAATGCCAAAAAATTGAAAACACGTTTTTCCCCGAAAAATGGTCAACATGCCATCGCCAATAACCTACGAAAGGTTCTAACTGCCTACCTACAGTAGTTTAGTTGCTGGAAGCTAGTCAAGATGGCGCTGAGATCGATGCGCCCGCGGCCGTGACCTAGGGAAGGACCTAAATGCCAGCTCCATGTTGTAAATGCCACACAGGGAATCGCCACTCGGCAGTCATGAAACAGTAAAGAACGCATTTGATGTGCTGGTGCGTCTGCAGTGTTTTTTCTACGTGGGAAGTGATTTTTTGATAGACAAATTTGTATTCTTTGGGCTTTTTTGTCAATTGTAGTGATGGATGGTTCGGGAAAAGCTCCAAGTAAAGCTGCTTTGCAAAAAATCGCTCGGGAAAAGAGGGTTAAAGGGGAGGCCTACACAACATCTTCTGGTGAAGAGAAAGCAACTAAAACTAGGAAAAAAAAAAAAAAATTCATTGAAATAAAATTATATATTTCAAATACCTAATACCTTGGTTTCTATTTTTCACTGATCCTTTCAGAAACTGAAACCTACGCATATTTTAGGGTAAAAGGTTCTGGAAAAACTTTCATTTGAAAGATGAAACCTACATGAAATATTTGGCATGCTGGATTGTGCCAACAGAGGCATGAAACTGCGGGTGGAGGAGTATAAGTGCGTGGCACTTAGACCCTTTTTAGGAAACTCCACCTGCCACTTAGACCTTTTTTAATAAATTCCAGCTGGCATTTAGACCCTTGTCCATTTTTTCAGTATATGGACATTCAGCGTTTTCCATGATACTCATATTTCCAGCCGAATTTTTGACTTTATTTTGTCATAGTGACATTTCGAATGTCTCTTTGGTCTGTACTATTAACTTTTGGTTTAATACAAATTAATTGTTGCGAAAATATACAGTTTTTTGTTGCTCCTGGAAAAAAAAGAAATTGGCATTTAGAACCTTTTCCATTTACATGCCTCAATTATGGGTTGTAGGATGATATAGAAACTGTCTGACAAAAGGAGGGAGTATCGACTTGTATGTAAGTAAATACGATACAAAGTTGTCAATACAACCGAATATGACTTTGTTATGGGGGTGGGATCCACATTTGGCTTTGAAAGAGGGTTTCGAAGGGCTGGAAAATACGCAAGTCCTAACAGGAGGTATATCGCACGTGTTTTCTAAAAGAACAATATTCTGCTTCTCGATACAAAAATATGAATTTCTCAGTGGGAGAATGTGCTTTTGATTTATTATTTTCGATATTGAACCATTGTAATCGACAAAAAAAAAATAATAATAACCCCCCCCCCCCCCTTTAAATTTTTTGTTCTATGTTTCAAAATACGTAGAAGAAAAGAATTTTGCAACTGAAGCATTCATTGCACGGACGTCCCTAGCTCTGGTATTGATGATATTAGTAAGAATAGTGAAAAGATCATGATTTTGCAGAGTGTACCATGTACCTTCCTCCATTATAACGTAACATGAATATGCTACGAGCAACAACCCCAATCCCCTCCGAACCATAATAAAGTATAAACTGTTTTACATTGTAAAAACAAAACAACCAATGAAAGATTCACCGAAATAGATAAAACGGTTTATCGGCTTTGGCCTTCGTCACACCATATCTATTTTAAATTTGGAATTACTGAGAATTGTTTCATGAAGAGACAAACTGTAAAATAATCGAACAAAACAAGATTAGTTGAGATCAGTGTTAAAATATAGTACAGTTCATTTCCCCTGCCATCGCTCCTCCTCACGAACAATCGTCATCAAAATAAAATATCCAATTTTTCGTTGATCTAAAGCATAAGAATTTAAAATGCTGCAAATTATTACACAATGGTTTATTATTTCTGTGTTAGCCCTTCTACGCAGATCATTGTCTATAATATTTAAACCTGTATCTATATCTATACTATTTTGTAAGAATGAAACTCCGTTTGTTTGTCTGTCCATGATATGCACGGCCTAACGACTGAGTGGGGGGAGTCTACGATTTTCAAATTTTCTAATCCCACCCGAACCATGGGCTGCAGGGCGGGAAGGGGGGAGCCCCTTTTAATGTGCCAGTTTCTGGCCGAGCGCTCGATCTTCTATGGGCTGCCATATTACAATGTTTCCATTCCCTTAAATCCATTCCTGGGAAATTTTAAAATTTCCCACCCCCACCCGAACCATGGGCTGTAGGTCTCGATGGTATAGGGACTATATCCAGTCGCATCAATACCGAGCGAGCGAGAGAACCCACCCCTAGCGATCGAAGCGAGCAACACCCCCTACACAGGTCGGATTTTAACGGGGTTTTTCTTCCGAACTCGGGATGGACTATTCCAATCGCATCTATACAGCCCACAGAGAACGAGCGAAGTGAGCAACATCCCCTACACATTTAAAATTACTCTTAGTGATCCACCGTTTCCAATCATTCTGCATGTCCCACACAACTGTTAAAACTATCGGATCTACAAAGTCATACCGAGCAAGCGAAGCAAGCAAGAAAACGAGGAAAGTGTATTATATGATCACAACATGGCGTATCGTGCCTCCGACAACGGTTCACACTTTTACAGTTCCAAGACCCCGCAATTTGTCGCTTCACAGTAAAGATGTTTAAAAAAACGGGAAAATGGTGCTTGAAGTAATTTACTCCATTACTCAGAATGAAGTAATGATTTGAGAAAAATGAAATAGGTAGGGAACAATCTACAGCCTAACCCACTAATTCCCAGAAAATGTAATCAAAATCTGATGAACACTAGACCTTGTTCCTGGGATAATTAAACCATTGGGACATGGAATAATTAAACCATTGTTCCCCAACTATGCACTAAATTTGAGCGGGATTGGATGTCTGGGGCGTAAAAAATAATGCATGAAGCAATTTACGTTTGCGCATGCGCAAAATTAAGTAACTATTTGAGAAGTATGGAATTAATAATGGACCATTAACAGCCTAACCCGCACATTCCTTAAAAATGTCATACAAATCAGATGAAAACTGCTAAAATTAGGCTCGTTTGAAAAGGAATACATATTCGCGCATGCGCAGTAGGTAGGTACTAATGAAAGGATTACGTTGAAATGGCCAAGGGATGCTCAAATTAATCTCTTACCTATCCTCCAAATTTGAGGGAGATTGGACAACGGGGGCGTGAGAAAATGAGGCTTGATGGAATTTACGTTTGCGCATGTGCCGAATGAAGAATTGATTTGGGAACAACGAAACTCGTGGGGGACCATCTTCACCCTAATCCGCACATACCATGAAAATGTCATGAGAACGGGTTGAACATTGTGGAAATTAAGCTCGTTACAAGGATGTGCAGATACACACACTTAAAATGCGAGAGGAAATTTTACAACTGTAAAAAAACAACAACCATTTGATTTTAGTGGAGACTACAACTTTTCACCCTCGAGAGTGAAAATAATGCTTTCCCTACTTATTGGTGGACTTGGGAGCAATTCAAGAGATGAAATTTAGCATTTAGGTACCAATACTTCACTAGTAGGTACTTCGTACGGACAATGGTTCATTAACTCGATTTCGCTTGGATTACGATGAAACCTGAAATGTAGCTCCTTTCGGAGATCTGGAATACAATTACAAAGTATGGAGGGACTCAGATAACCTTCGGAGCCTCCGAACTCTTCTGAACTCTTCGGAACTCTTCTCAGAGTCACGATGTGCCAATTTCTGATCATATATTACATACGTGGTTTAATGATAAATTATAGGCCAATGATCTGCGTAGAAGGGTAACACAGAAATGGTAAACCATTGTGTAATAATTTGCAACGTTTTTGGATTCTACGCATCTTGAAACGTAAACCAAAAAAAATTTCAGGGGGGGTTAAATTTTCTTTTCTTGGTCGATTACAAAAGTTCATTATTGAAAATAATGAACCAAAATTAATTAGCGGAAGAGAAAAATATAAATAGGTAATATAAATAATAATAGTATAACTAGAAATAATTTAGATAAATATATAAATAAATTTATCGGAGTTACCCCCGACATTTATACTCCCTCCCTCCAAGATCATAAATTAAAATTTCCTAGGTTCGTTGCACGACCGGTCTGAAATTTGGGTTTTGGATCGAACAAGAAAATAATCACGGAAATCAGAAGAGAATAGTGAAACCACAACGGTTTTTCAGTATCACCCTCTCCATTCACCCCCTATTGAAATTTGAAACTCCTCAACTATTTTCTAAAAATAGAACGAATTCCTAATTAACCCTTCTTCTAGCTTCGGAAACAGCTGACGTCATAGAGAAGTTTTTTGGAGTAGAGTAGATTATCTACCTACGTGGTTTTTGTAATCAAATACTATAATAAATTATGGCTGTCCATTCTTTCGTAAACATGTTACAAACTAGGGATTTGAACCCCAACACCTATGTACCTGCTCCTGCCGGAACAATAATGTACGTTCGTACCTTCTTTAGGGTAATAGTTTCCTTGTGGAATAGAGATAGGCTCGTTCGCTAAACTTCACAGAGGATGGGGGACATTGTTTTAGCCTGTTTACGAGCAAAGTTTGGAAAGTTGTGGCCGAACCCAGGGGTCCAAACGAGGTCACTGGAATGGGATAGTTGTGGATTTATTACTGCTGAGAAATATGAAACCTTAGGGAATACACAACCAACCTTTGTGCGCTTTGGAGCGGTGCTTTTGACGTTAAAGGGTCTCATGAGACCTGATGTGGTTCAACCTAGTGTATTTGAGGATCAGGGTCTTTTCTGTCATATCCCCGCATTTACAAACTATTTTCTATAGAATGGGGATTGATCGGATTGATGATCCCCAATCATTTTTACGTCCACTGTGGTAAAATAGATCAGAATGCTGTGTATAGTTTGGTGGTCTCGATGCTCGCATCTAAAAACTAAATTACATCAAGTAATCAATCCCTTTGTAAAAATTCAGATTAATCGGACATGTAGGTCAGAATGATGTGTATAGTTTGATGGTCTGGATGCTCGCAAGCTCGCATCTCAAAAATACATAACATCAAGTAGTCAATCCCTTAGTAAGAATACACATTAGTTGGACATACAGGTCAGAATGAATGAATAGTAGAGAATTAACGGAAATATGCGGATATATAACAGAAAGGGCCCGAGGATAAAGATGTAGGGTCAAAATCAGTCTATTAGACAATTAGAGGATGATGGATGATAGTTGTTATGTTTGCACAAGCGCAAAAGCTATCTGTGGGTCGGGAGCGATGACGTTCATCGGCGACCATCTACAGTCAACCGTGATGAAACTCGTATGGGACAGGAATCAAATCGTCACTAGCCAACTAACTCCCCTCCCAATCGGAGCGACTTCGGACGAATGAGTCATGAGAAAATAAGGTTTGATGTATTTCACGTTTGGCATGTGCGGCTAATAATTTTCAGATTAATTTTTAGACTAATAATTTTTGACTGATGAAATCGATAGGAAACATTTTTAGCCTATCCCTCACATTCCCTAACAATTTAATCAGTATCGAATGAAAACTGTAGAAGTAATGCTCGTTATTACTTACACCCCATACATTACCATACATTTGGGTATGCCCAGCAGATTAATACGATCGTCGTAAAATAAATTGATAAGGGAAGATGGAATCGTCCCTACTGCTCTCAGAATTTGAGCGAGAACGGACGACTAGGCCGTCGGAAAATTTTGCTTGATGAAGTTACGTTTGCGCATGCACTGAGTTCAGTTTTGATTCGTGAACGTTTAACTATCTACAGGCAAACCCGCACATTCCTTGAAAATATCATCAAAACCGGATGAAAACTGTAGAGATTAAGCTTGTTATAATGATTTGAGGACGAGCTCTGCGCCGGCGCTGTAGGCACCGTCATCCACAAAAAATACACACACACTAAATATTCAACGACCTTTCTCTTTTAAGTGCAATATAATATAACTACATAATCCGTAACATTGATCGCCATTACGATCGATTTTAGTTTTTTTATTAATTTTATTTTTTGTATTATTATTTTTATTTTTTATTTGTTTATTTATTTTTATTTATTTATTTTTTTTTTTTTTTTTAATCGTCCAAATCTCTAATAATTTTAAAGTATTATTACCGTTGTATATTTTGCCAAATATTATTTTAAAGTCACTTTTCACTGTTGTATGACAAAAAGTAGCATGCGGTTCCAAAATCTTATAAAGCCAAACGGGGGTCGATAGGGTTTTGGTAATCCACCACTCGATAATTTTTAATATTCATCTTCAAACAACTTTTCTGTAGCCTATTCAGAAACTAACAAGGAGAATTTCAAACCCAAGGTAAAATAACCGTAAAAAAGATTTACCAAAGAAACCAAATTTATTTTGTACTTTTCTGTATATTCTTAAACGTTATATATCTTTACTCTACTGGATTTAAATGTTGGGAATTTGCATCAAAATACAACACTAAGCATCAATGTAAATCTTATTATTATTTGTTTTTATTTATTTATATATATTTTTTTTAACCACTTTTATCAACCTACATTTTTTTCATAAAGACCACGTAGACCATTGTCAAACCTGTCTATTTTTTTCTTTTTTTCTGTTCTTATCTGTCTTTTATTAATTCCATTTTATGAAAATTATTATAATTCTATTTTGGAAAGAGCGAGTTTCATAGCTCTTCCACACATTACCAATGTATATCTAATTTTCTACGTTTGTAATAAATTAAGGTTTAACTATTTCTGGCCCTTACCTCAAGGGCATTTCGAATCGCTTACGATTATTTGTTCGAAACTGTGTGTTATTTGCGAAGTGTATTGAGATGACTGAGTGCTATTGCCGAATAGGGCGGCTGACGTCATGATATGATTTGCCGATTGTTCAGGGTGGGTCGGAAAGGCGCAGGTGGAAATAGGCACTAACCGTGAAAAAAAATGGATTTATCGATTTCTGCTTGGGAAAAAAAACCTTTTATGCTATTGTAGGATGGTAATGAAGTCCGCCCAGTGTTGCCAGATGCCTCGATGAGAAAAAAAAAGAGTAGAAAGTAATTATTATATCTACACCGTGCCATCACATTTTGTGAGCTATCTTGTTTTCAGATCGCACCCGACACCCACTACTTGTGTTTACAACACTCTACACTTATATACCGTGAACGATAAGCAGAGCAGGCAAGCGTTATGAGGTCATTTTTAGTCAATTAGTTGATATATACTTACTTCGTTGTTATGTCACTTCTCTGTCAGTGAATTTTATATTAAACCATAAAATACCGAACTTTTAGACGCTGTGATAAGTGATCGGATAAAATCTTGATCAATATTGCCAGAGTTGTATCAATTTATAGCAGGATCGTAAACGTTATTGAAGAGTAACGTGAAAATTTGGATGCATTGGGTAGTATAAATATATTGTTTGACGCGATTCACAGATTATATTATTTTTTAAGCACCTGCAGATCGAACATCACAACTACATGGAGTGTACCGGAGTTGGAATGTTGACCTCAACGCTATAGCAGATATACTCATATGTACACCTTCTTGTTCCATATATTTGAAAACATTTTTGTGGTCAAATATTCATTCGTCGCACCTTTGCATTAATTAGTTGTTCATTTACAGAAAACGGATACCCCATAATTTTCTTAACGCAACCATCTTCCTCCAACCTGACCTGTACTAAATTTTTCAACAATGGCGATGTTCTTGCAGAAACCTGAGATGCGGGAATAGAGTATAATTTATCCCATAATTTTTGAAGATCTGAATGATTTGATTTGAAGGACTTCAGTTGGACTCATTCCTGAGACTATGCCTGACATCCCTTTCCCATCCATTATTCGCCATAAAACGTTGATATGAAGTTTCGCCTAAATGACTCCACCACACAAATAGGTAGCCCCTTGTATTGTTTTCCGTGTGCACCATGTACTCTGCGAGTGTGCTTGATAAAGCGTCCATACACAGCTCTCTTGACTTCCAACTGGTGCCGCTATCGAATGAGAATACGTATCCAGTAATATACTGGTACAGGTATTCTGTATTAAATTCATACCCGCATTTAGGTACAATTCGCAATTTACAAAATACAATGCGTAACTAACACAATCAAAAATATCCCCGAACTGGAGTTGATAATCAATTGTCAGTTATTGATTTACTATAAATAATAATATAATTTTCTGATTACCGGCTGGTACATCACTCCATCCTTTAAAAAAAACCTGTGTGTGTTTTTAATTAGTAAATGCCTTACATAGTACATGACATACTCAATACGGCTGATTGACTGTATATCGAAGGCATGCATTTTATTTTTTATATTAGAAAAACTTGTGCAGATAAATTGAGCGAATCATCAATGGAAAATAGGTCACTTTCGAAAGAAAAAAAAATCTATGGGTGATTCACTCCCATCCACCTTCGCTAAATATTAGAGTCGACCGGAGGGCGGACTGGAAGAGATAAGAATTGTACTCGTACGTTACACGAATCGACCAAGTAGCTCTCTTTCTCTCTGGCTTTGTCCAAAGTTATTTCGGTGCATTATTTTCGATGTTAAGAAATTAAATAGGTATGGCCTTTGTAGCAGACCATTTTCAACTAACCTTCAAACATGAGTGTTTTGATTGAGCGTTCAGGGAAAAACCAGGTAACACGCTTGACATTTTGAAAAACAGCATTTTTCTACACGGCACACCTAGACCCCCATACCTTCAGTCGACGATTTGAAACATTTGCCCTAATTGTTTCCCCGATTTTGATTTGCTCACTCGGTCCAGTGTCCCTTGAAATAAATTTCACTGTTGCAAACTTATTTTCGATTTAAAAAACTGCTTTTCTGGTTTTCTCATGTGTACTCTTCATAGGCAACATAAGTAGTTGCAAGGAATCCAAATATTTAATTCGAAACATCTGGGTGAGGCAAGTGTCAGACTTCGGAGTAAGTATGTATGAAAATAGTTGTAAGTACTTTTTCCCAGACTCTATCTGTGTATTATAATACATCAGGCGAAAAATCAAGGTTGTTCGGTTTATTAGGTACTAGAAGTAGGTAGGAAAAACGAGACTTTTTCGCGAGACCAAAATGTGTCACGAAAGTAGAATTGAACAACGAAAGTACGATTGAAATGATGGACTCTTTTCTAATCAGCTGAGTGAGCTAAATTCTCTCCTGTTCTCTGTAAGTAGTTGGAATTTGATAAGGAAACTCTCTGAGACAAATGAAAAAATGAAAAGACTCTCCTCATCATCTTGATCTTCTGAGTAAGTTATCACACATTAATTACCCCTCCCATATATATATACTCGGCGCTTCGCGCCTCGCCGGGGGGCTTCGCCCTCGGCCCCCTGGACCCCCCTAATCAATACTCGGCGCTTCGCGCCTCGCCGGATCTTTTCTCTTTTCTACTGCGTAGAAAACGAGGATAATTTGCTATGCAATTCTTAGCCTGAAAAAATTTGTATATAAAAAAATTTTCAAGCCTGGTTGGGATTCGAACCCACGATGCGAAAAAAATTGATATAAAAAAATTGTCAAGCCTGGCTGGGATTCGAACCCACGAACTCGCGCTTCGCGTCACGGACGATAGCAACTAATACTACTCGGTTGTACGTGAAAATCATCTTTAATTTCGTCCCGGACGTTACATAAAAAATTATTAGGGGTCGGCCTAAGAATTGCATAGCAATTAATATATATATTATACCATACATACCTACATCATTCCAGACGATAACTCTCCTAAGGATTGAAATTCAACAAATCCGTTCTATAGCAATAACAAATTCAACCATTTCTGAAGAAAATATAAGTTTATTGGAAGCACATTTTGAGCACGATAAACAACTCGAATTTCTAAAAATTTGCCACAAAAATCTCTAAAAATGGCAAAAACTGCTAAAAATTGTAATGTTTATATTTTTGCAGAATACTATACTAAGTAGGTACTCATAAAAAGTATTTCAACTTTGAACTAGAACACGAAACTGCTATTATTTTAATATCCAAAAAATTGTGCTAAAAATGTCCTTTAATTTCATCGAAAAAGACCTCAAAAAATCGAAAAAAACTAAAAAATTGAAAAGTTCAAAAATTTATTTGTAAAGCTGAATACTATATTGGAAAAAATTGTTTCCCCTTGAAATTTACAGTAACAGCTTATTTCTTTGTACACTATGCGATCAAATTTCAAAAAAATTTACTTTTTTACCTAGAAAACGAAAAGTTACAAAAATTTGCCAAACGGTCATGCAGCGTAACTGGAAGTTTTTTCTTTTTGACATTTTATGTCTTTGCTAAGGCACATATATTGGGTTTAAGTTATATTGGGCTTATGGGTAGAAGGATATTCATCATCCTACAAGTCGACCATAGATCAGCACATGAGGGTTACAGCTATCTAATTAGGAAGTAAATAATAAACCGTTGCGTAGTAATAATACGTTTTCTCCTTCATAACTTAAAAAATCCTTATGAAAACTCATCTGCTAAGTGAAATTCACACATAGTCATCTACATAGTCATACTGTACTAATTTGCAGAATGTTTCAATTTTTAACAAGACTGAAACGTATGTCTTTGAACCATGAAAGACGATGTCATCCGACATAGATATTTCGGCTCGGTTGAATGCAAATCGCCAAGCGAAAATAGAGCCTACGTATTTGAACTGTTACAGAGAACATCAGATTCTATTTTAGACCAACTTGGAAAACTATTATGAAAACTTGGAAAACTAAATTTGTATGCCCTCTTAACCCCTTAACTAGTACAAAAGAATTCATTGATAACAAAACATTCAAGGCTACTCAATTTTGATACCTAATTTTAAGTAAATTTTCTAGGTAGTATAAATAGGCTTGCCAATATTCACAAAATATTTTTCAGTATCAGCTTTTTTTGTTGTTGTAGTGTCATTGTTGAAAGTCTGCATATAAGAATATTTCCCTAACGTAATTTTAAATAATTTGTTCGAGCTCTCGAATGATTCTTCATCATTCAATGATTATTATCATCGAGTATTTTAATGTTTTTGACATTTTATGTAAAAAAAAAAACGACACGGAAAGTTGCTCACGAAAATATTCTGATGATTTCCGCTTACAACCGAGTCGTTGCGAGGGAAATGGTACTTCGTCGTTTTTTATCCTACAAAATTCGTTGACCATTCGTTCCAAAGCTCTCGATTTATCCAACCATATTATGTTAACTACTGTGAAGTGCGTGGCCAACAAGCTGAGTTATGAGCATAGTTATTTGAATAATTATGTTCACTCAGGTGATCGTTCTCAATAATTGATATTGTGAACATGATTGCAACCGCTTGTTAATTTCTGATGATTTCATTGAGCTGGCGTTCCGATGATTTGATTCATAGCAGGTGATCCGAATATTTTGAGAACGGTTTGATTTGTGAAATCATTTTAAATGGTAATTTCTATGCTTTACACTCTAGGAAGCTTTCGTATGTAGCCTCTTTAGGACATTTACTTGACGATGCCCAGGGTCCGGATCAGCTGAGTGGCTCTTAGAGCTTGCATACGAGTCTGCAACACATACGAGTCTGCAACTAAAGACATAAAATGTCCTAATGTGTTGCAGACTCGTATGCAAGCGTTGTAATCTGGTCTATACCTACATTGCATTTCTTCTAGCTTTAGCACGATGACATCTGTTTTGAAAATTTTTTATTACACCAAGATTTTTATATTTTCATTTTTATGTGTTGCCTATCTAAAAGAATAAACCGAAACGGAATCAGCAGTTTGTAGGTTGACCAATATACGTAGTACTTAACAATCCAATTTTAAATGGGGTAGGTAGCTCGCCACTCCCACCAATATCCTGAGTTGATTCTCGCTGCGGAATCAATTAGGTGTGACATCAACACCGCAGCCCCTAGTTTAATATAGGAAGCTAATATGGGAGACAATTTCAACGATAGATTGTGGGAGACGGCAGTGAGCGGCTAATGACTCCGCTGCCGGCACGGTCAGCACGGTTGGTCGAGCGGGGGATGCCATCTGCAGTATAGCACCTGCTCCCGTTGTGTTCGAAACCGGCGGGCGTAAGAAATAATGGTCTTCCCCCGATAAGATCCGAAGGAAATCGTTGCAAATTATGGACAGTGGCTCTGCGATTCAATTTGTGGACCGCTATAGACACAATAGTTCAAGATCTATGAACGTCTATTTAGCTCAGTCGCTAGTCAAATTTAAATCAAGCCTCGAAATAAAGTCCCGACAAAATAAAAACTCTAAAAATAATTACTCGAAGTCGTAACTTTATCCAAAGATATACGAACTTCAAACAAAAGACGGCCGCAAATTTTTGTACAGTATAAAAATGATCATTTTAAGGTGATTTTTGTACAGTAGCTCCCCGAAATTGTAATTTGTGTATGTCGCACCGTAAGGTCGCAATTGTGTACATGAGTAACATACATACACACCAGAGTCGGGCGGTAATTAATTACATCGGTAATTAATTATAATTACTTGTAAATGGAGTAACTGTGACAAATTTTTGGTGAGTTAGCTCCGAAAAATGAACATTGACACATTCCACCTCACCATTACTCAAATTGCCTGCAGTTACATAATTACAATTACATTGGTAATTGCAATCATTGTAATTTTAATTGCAATTACATTTAGGTCAGAAGTAATTGTAATTAAAATCCACAATTACAATTACTTTGGGAGACAAAGTAATTGCAATAACAATTACATTTATATATATATATATATGTATATATATATATATATATATATATATATATATATAGAGAGAGAGAGAGAGAGAGAGAGAGAGAGAGAGAGAGAGAGAGAGAGAGAGAGAGAGAGAGCCTTTTTTATTGTTCCGTTAGAGGCATTTTAGCATAATGTACTCGTAATTCAATTACTTTTTCATGAGACGTAATTGTAATTAAGGGTTGCAATTACAATTACATCCAGAAGTAATTGTAATTGCTCCACAATTGAAATTACAAGTAATTGTAATGTCAACATTCAATTACAAATTACATGTAATTGCCCTGTAATTGTAATTACATTTTTCCCAACACTGATACACACATTTTCAGAAACGTATAGATATGGGTTCAGGTTGAACAAAATACCCATCCTAGCATGAGTTTCAGAAATCGATTTTCAGGGTGATTGCAAGACTTTCCCTTCACCCCTCGGGTTGAGTAAGGAAAGTAAAAATCGCACATTGGATTATTCTGACCGTCTGGATCTACTTTTTTATCGTTCTAAAATATACTAATGGGTAATTTAACCTGATTTATTTCAATACATTCGCCAAATAAATTATTTCGTTGGGGCCTTTCCAAAAAGGTTTATGGAAAAGGGTTAACACAGTGGTAAGAAAGTTACCTACATGACTTCATGATCCTATGATCGTAATTTCATATTTATTCCTCTCGTTTTTTTCCCCACACCAATTGGAGTTTTGAGAAGAAAATTTGCAATTTTCAAGCGACCTTTCTGATTCTAAGAGAGGAAAGTCCGTTTTGTGGACCAGAAATGAAAAATTACAACTCGTGAAAGTTGCTCATTACAATTTTTCTCGTCTTATAAACTGGAAATTTATCAAAATATTCCTTCACCAATTAAGTATCTATAGCATATTATTCACAATTTTCAAACTATCTTCATACCTTTACCAAAATCGTTAGGTAATAGGTGCCCCACTCTATTAGCAGGTACCGTTTAGTTTTGAACCATCAGCTCTTCAAATGCTATCCTACTTGAGAAGTTATCACGAAGTTTTTTTGGGACCAACCACACGATCTGAAGAGATAATTCGAGCGGTTGCCTGAAAGCGGTTCGAAAGGCCGACAAAGAAGCGCAAACAGATGGCTTGTTTGTTCACGAGATAGTCGAAGTCTTGATGCTCACAATAACCCACAAATACTACCTACCATCCGAGAGGAAAAGTCCATATTTCGACTTGCGAGTGCTTACATATGGGTAGGTACCTACTTCTTATATCTACCATATTGTCTGCAGTAGGTTCCTTAAAACAGTCCCTGTATGAAGAAATACTGCATCCCACTCGCTAAGTGCAAGGAACGCATCTGCAATACCTACCACATAAACAGACAATTATACCATGGATTCGTTTATAATGAAATCGGTATTAAAAGTAGGTCGCACAGTGCTTACGAACGATTTATAGACAGGCAGTGCCCATTCCTCAATAGCGATTATTTTTAAACCAAATTTGAGAATTTTAAATAGAACAGAAGCCCTACTTCATATACCTCACGAAAAGACTAGAACTAAGGAACAAGAAATAACATAAAATATGAATGTATTAAATGAAAATGAAAAAGACTGAAGGGCACAACAAATCTTAGATTGAAGGAAATAGAGAGAGTATCATTGAGGGAATGTAGAATTAAAACTAAGCTAATAAACTAAATGAAACAAAAATCAGCGACAAAATGAAAATCTGAATACAACAAATTCTCAAGATATTGGAGTTGAAAATTAATGTTTTCACTAATAGGTGCTCCATTAGAGCTAAGCACCATCCTAGAGAATTCGGGCCTCTTATGTGTCTTCAATTTCGACCAATGTAAATCTGTCGTTATCATATCAAAAAAATGAATTACACGAGTATTTCGGAAACCTCAGGATCTCCTTCCTCCCACGGTTTCTTGATGAATGTAATTGTCTTCCACGATCAATATGAGAATTTCGGTTTTTAAAATCGTGGGGACACATACAATATTTGCCTGGTCAAAAAGTTCCGTAAAACGTGTCCTCACGCTATATTCTAGCGTTAATCAACTACCAACAATGGAGCATCGATAATCCGAACTGATTGGAACCACAGGTAGTTCAGATTTTTCGATTGATCGGATTTTCGAACATGACCTAAAAAACCCGTGTGAGCTTTAAATTATGTAGGTACTTGTAGTGGATTTAAATATGTTTTACTTGGCGTAGGTAGGCCAAGTGGGACATTTATATTCTGATTATGCGGGTTAGTCCCCGGGTTATTCCCTTAAGGAATGTGAGCGGATCCGCCAAGGTCAACTTGCTTGGCGGACTGAACCGTGAAGTAGTTCGTGTCGCAGCCGCGTGGAGCACTGGGCTCGCATAGTGGGTGCTGGGTTCGATCAGTTTGGTACTGAGCCGTTTTGTAATATTCCGGCCTAAGATTTATATCTGTAGGGGGAATATGTTGAGCTTGGTTGAGCTACTGAAAAGTATCCTTCGCTTTTTGCACATTTGGAGTGTATTTGACACTCGGATCGGCCGGGTAGGCCTGCGTCGAATATCGTGGGTACTCGGACAGCTTGGTCGAATCGTAATGATCGGCTTCAGAGCGAGTCTGAAAGGTATCCTCGATCTTTTGTATAGGCGAGGCTTGATCGAACGTTTCTTTAACGAATACGTCGGGTGAGAAGGCGATCCCGGCGTGAGGATCGAGCCTTGCGCCGTCGCTGGGTTCAGCGGATTCGCCGGGTAGCCTGTAGGGAGCGCTACGGGGGCTACGCGGCCCGGCTTCTCCGTCGTCTGCCTCCCCTTGCATGAGGAAATAAGACGGCCGACGTTCCATCGAAATAACCGAGTTTTTAGCTCGTTTCGATGCCTCTATGTATAAAAATAGAGGGTTTGGGAGGTGGACTCGCTTGACAGAGCGTCTTTCCAATGCTCGTATGTCAGGGTCCTACCTCGTAGTCTTGAAAAAGACTTCCTTGGACGGTAAATTAGAGCGGATGAGCAGAGTAATTTACCGGCGTGCCCACAGCGGTCGGTTACGAGCTTATTGCTACGAAACCCGGGCGACACGGCTCGGAACGTCCCTCGGGCGTACGATCTAAAGAGAATATCGATAGATGTACCGGGTGGCGTCCTGACAGATGAACTACGTTGGGCAATGAGCAGGATGAATAATCACTGGACTCGTAGATGCCAATGCGAGATCTGTGTGGAGAGAAGGTAGGCCTTGTAGAAAGCAGTAGGAAGCCGTTCTTGAGATGAACTCGGAATGCAGAAGGTTCGTCAGCGTAGAGCGTGTAGGATTCTTCGTACTTCGAGGTGTCGTCGTCGAGAGCGGAGAGTGGAATGAATTTCGGAGGGCTCCCAGCGGGGTATTTATAGGGAGGTGGCCGCCTCCTGCCGCCTCCTGGTTGGTCCGCTTAATTTCATTAATTCGACTGTGTAATCTCATTGGCTCGCACATTGTTTTCTCAGTATCTGCGAGTATGATAGCTGAGCTGGTCTTTCGGGGTGGTTTCCCCACGTCCGTCGCTGCGACGGGGTCCCCGGGGGTGGCTGACGACCTTGAGTTTTTCTGTTTGAGATTTCTCATTCAAGGCGACTTGTTTCGAGATGCTTGTCGCATCTCTCTCGCCCAGTAAATGTTTAGGGAGGTCGCCTTGTGTGTTATTAGTTAATATTTCACTTTTGAGAGAGAATTTCGTATTTTCTCTCTGGTGAAATATTTTGTTTGACGGAGTTATAACTCGACGTCTTGTAAATATTTTTGTGTTGTGTCTACCTCTTTTTGGTAGCCCTGAAAAGGGCTGTTGACAAGAGGGGGTGGTTTTCACCACAGGGGCCCCCCCAAGACGTCGTGTTATTAACGACGACGCCGGCTGGGGTGTTTCGAGCGCCGTCACCCACCTCTCGTCGAATTTGGTAGAGGGGACGTGCCTTCTGGCAGATTTTCGGGGAGTCTCCTCCTTATTTTCTGCCTGATTTTTGTTTAGTGACACCGCTTCGTCTGTTTTTAGAGTGTAAGCTGGTTTTATTTGCTGTTTGGGAACTTTTTTCGTATGTTCGCCAATTTGCACTGTAACCGAAAACTTATCTCTTTTAACCACTTTGAATGGTCCCGTGTAAGGACATTGCAGAGAGGTGAGCTGTGTGGGCACTCTGATATAGACATGTGTACATGTATCCAAATTTTTGGGCATTGTAGTGGATTTATATATGTTTTACTTGGCGTCGGTAGACCAAGTGGGACATTTATATTCTGATTATGCGGGTTAGTCCCCGGGTTATTCCCGTAAGGAATGTGAGCGGATCCGCCAAGGTCAACTGGTTTGGCGGACTGAACTGGGAGGTAGTTCGTGTCGCAGCCGCGTGGAGCACTGGGCTCGCATAGTGGGTGCTGGGTTCGATCAGTTTGGTACTGAGCCGTTTTGTAATATTCCGGCCTAAGATTTATATCTGTAGGGGGAATATGTTGAGCTTGGTTGAGGTACTGAAAAGTATCCTTCGCTTTTTGCACATTTGGAGTGTATTTGACACTCGGATCGGCCGGGTAGGCTTGCGTCGAATATCGTGGGTACTCGGACAGCTTGGTCGAATCGTAATGATCGGCTTCAGAGCGAGTCTGAAAGGTATCCTCGATCTTTTGTATAGGAGAGGCTTGACCGAACGTTTCTTTAACGAATACGTCGGGTGAGAAGGCGATCCCGGCGTGAGGATCGCGCCTTGCGCCGTCGCTGGGTTCAGCGGATTCGCCGGGTAGCCTGTAGGGAGCGCTACGGGGGCTACGCGGCCCGGCTTCGCCGTCGTCTGCCTCCCCTTGCATGAGGAAATAAGACGGCCGACGTTCCATCGAAATAACCGAGTTTTTTTAGCTCGTTTCGATGCCTCTATGTATAAAAATAGAGGGTTTTGGGAGGTGGACTCGCTTGACAGAGCGTCTTTCCAATGCTCGTATGTCAGGGTCCTACCTCGTAGTCTTGAAAAAGACTTCCTTGGACGGTAAATTAGAGCGGATGAGCAGAGTAATTTACCGGCGTGCCCACAGCGGTCGGTTACGAGCTTATTGCTACGAAACCCGGGCGACACGGCTCGGAACGTCCCTCGGGCGTACGATCTAAAGAGAATATCGATAGATGTACCGGGTGGCGTCCTGACAGATGAACTACGTTGGGCAATGAGCAGGATGAATAATCACTGGACTCGTAGATGCCAATGCGAGATCTGTGTGGAGAGAAGGTAGGCCTTGTAGAAAGCAGTAGGAAGCCGTTCTTGGGATGAACTCGGGATGCAGAAGGTTCGTCAGCGTAGAGCGTGTAGAAATCTTCGTACTTCGGAGTGTAGTCGTCGAGAGCGGAGAGTGGAATGAAATTCGGAGGGCTCCCAGCGGGGTATTTATAGGGAGGTGGCTGCCTCCTGCCGCCTCCTGGTTGGTCCGCTTAATTTCATTAATTCGACTGTGTAATCTCATTGGTTCGCACATTGTTTTCTCAGTATCTGCGAGTATGATAGCTGAGCTGGTCTTTCGAGGTGGTTTCCCCACGTCCGTCGCTGCGACGGGGTCCCCGGGGGTGGCTGGACGACCTTGAGTTTTTCTGTTTGAGGTTTCTCATTCAAGGCGACTTGTTTCGAGATGCTTGTCGCATCTCTCTCGCCCAGTAAATGTTTAGGGAGGACGCCTTGTGTGTTATTATTTAATATTTCACTTTTGAGAGAGAATTTAGTATTTTCTCTCTGGTGAAATATTTTGTTTGACGGAGTTATAACTCGACGTCTTGTAAATATTTTTGTGTTGTGTCTACCTCTTTTTGGTAGCCCTGAAAAGGGCTGTTGACAAGAGGGGGTGGTTTTCACCACAGGGGCCCCCCCAAGACGTCGTGTTATTAACGACGACGCCGGCTGGGGTGTTTCGAGCGCCGTTACCCACCTCTCGTCGAATTTGGTAGAGGGGACGTGCCTTCTGGCAGATTTTCGGGGAGTCTCCTCCTTATTTTCGGCCTGATTTTGGCTTCCTGACACAGCTTCGTCTGAGTGTAGAGTATAAGCTGGTTTTATTTGCTGTTTGGGAACTTTTTTCGTATGTTCGCCAATTTGCACTGTAACCGAAAACTTATCTCTTTTAACCACTTTGAATGGTCCCGTGTAAGGACATTGCAGAGAGGTGAGCTGTGTGGGCACTCTGATATAGACATGAGTACATGTATCCAAATTTTTGGGCATGTTTACGGCATATTTCGTATTATTATGTTTCATATGCGTAGGCCGGAAGAAAAGAAGTTCCGAAAGGTTTGTAGAAGTTACGAAAATGTCTCCTGGGAGTGGTACGTCAATTCCGTAAACTTTTTGGAACGGTGTAGTTTCCGTTGCTGGGTCTACTGCCGTACGCATGGCGAGTAGAACTTTTGGAAGTGCGTCGAGCCAATTTTCGTTTTGTGCTTTGAGAGCCTCTTTCAAAGATCTATTTCTGCGTTCTACCATTCCGTTTGTTGATGGTTTGTATGGTAACGTGTGAGTATGTTTTACTCCGAGACGTTCCATAATGGAATTGAACAGATCTGACTCGAATTGAGTGCCCTGATCACTTGTGATGTATTTAGGTACGCCCTTTGAAGCTACCCAAATATTGATAAAGGCGTTTGTGATTGTGGTTGTTTCGATGTTGCTAAGAGGGACTGCCTCTAGCCAACCCGTTGCTCTATCAACCATCATTAAAATGTAACGTTTCCCTCCTTTAGCTAAAGGTAAGGGTCCGGTAATATCAATGTGTACGTGTGAAAATTTGTTAGCCGTTTCAAATTCGGAGTAAGGGAGCTTCACGGAGCGCGTGATTTTTGCTCGTTGGCAAGTTTCGCACGCTCGGACCCAGTTGGAGACATCTGCACGGAGTCCGTGCCAAAAATATCTTTGTTTAACTTTATACACTGTAGAGTGTATACCTGGGTGTCCCAAATTGTGAATTTGGCTTATTATTTCTTCCCTTATTTCGTTTGGAATATAAGGTCTAGGGTGTCCTAGGTCTAGGTTACACCAAATTTCTCCTTGAGAGAATTCAACTCGTGTGAGTTTCAATTTGTCCTCCGCGTTAGGGGGAGAGCGAATTTGTGAATTTGAAATGTGCAGTAGAAGATTGCATTCTATTGCAGCCGTAATTTTCGAAATTTCGGCTATGGGTGGACCCTCGTCCGTCTGGGTTGAAATCGATTTTGTTTGAATTTCAACCGGATCGAAGGGTCTGGAGAGTGCGTCGGCGACGACGTTGCTCTCTCCGGAAATATGACGAATGTCACTCGTCATTTGAGAGATGTATGTTAGCCATCTTAATCTCATTTTAGAAAAATGTGCATTTTTCTTAAGCATCGTGCCTAGCAGAGGCTTGTGATCCGAACAAATATGGAAAGATCTGCCGTCCAAGTCATTGTGCCAGTGAATGCAAGCTTGGTAAACGGCGAACATTTCTTTGTCGAATGATGCTTTGTTCTTCCATTGTTCTGGAATTTCTTTACTGAAAAATCCCAATGGTTGGTAAGATTTCGAGCCATGTTTGTCTGTAATTTCCTGTTCTAGTGCCGCTCCGATGTGTGTGTCGGATGCGTCGCAGACTAATCTCCACTCTGCTGTAGGGTGTGGGTGAGCAATGTTATGCAATGTTGCTTTGATCATTGCTTGTTTTAAGCTGTTGAAAGCTTTTTCTCTCTCTGATGTCCATTCGATAGGTGTTCTGTCATTTTTTTTGTTTGACTGAATGGAGTCATACAGAGGTTGTGCCGTGTGAGCGAATTTGCTTGAGCATGCTCGGTAGAAACCACACATACCTAGGAATCTGCGTAGACTTCGTACGTCTATTGGCCTAGGAAATTGTTCTATGGCTTCTATTTTATCTCGTTTAGGAATTATCCCTTCTTTCGAGATAGTGAAACCTAGGAAATCGACGGTAGGTTTTGAAAAAATGCATTTATCAAAACCTACTCGAAGTCCGTGTTCCCCTAGTTTGTCAAAAATTTGTTTGAGGTGGTTCATGTGTTCTTTATAATTTTTAGAAGCCACCAGGATGTCATCTAGGTATACAAATGCGAAATCAAATTTTCGCATGATGCTGTCCATGTATCTTTGCCATGTTTGAGCCGCTCCGGCCAAACCCATGCTCATTTTCTTAAACTCATAAAGACCGAAAGGTGTAATAATTGCAGTTTTATGAGCGTCATCTGGGTGCATCGGAATATGATAATACGCCGATTTTAAATCTATTGTCGAATAGATTTGTGTATCATGTAAATTCGCTTGGAAAGAGCGAATGTGAGGAGGAGGGTAGGCGTCTTTCTTCGTTTTCGCGTTCAGGAAACGGTAGTCGCCGGTGATTCTCCATGACCCGTCTTTTTTTGGCACACAGTGTAACGGGGATGCCCATTCGGAATCTGATGGTGCAATTATGCCTTCTGAAAGCATTTTGTCAAAAGTATTTTTGACTTGAGCCCGTTTTTCGCCCGCCATGGGTCTTGCTCGGAAGTGTACTGGTGTTCCTTCCGTGGTTATACGGTGGTAAACCCCGTTGTTTTTCCATTTACCTTGAAGTTTGCTCATTTTATCATTGTATTTGTCAATGATAGAGCGAATGTTTTCGTCCTCCGTGATTTGCACGTCCTCTGGTTGAGGGGTATTGTCACGATGAGGGATAGTAGCTGCTATTTGTTCGTCAATGAATTTTTTGTTCATGACTGCCGCTATTTTTTGATCGGCATAGCTCTTTATTTTATCTTTATAAATGTACTTGTGTTTGACCCGTATTCCGATATCCCAAGACTCGAGGAATGGAATACCTAGGATCGCTAGATCAACTTTCGTGATCATAAAATCGGTGGTCATGTCTCCGAGGCCGATGTTAATTGTCGTGTCAGCTCGCCCTAGTGTGTCTATAGGGGCTCCGTTAGCTGCTGTGAGCTTAACGTTGGACTTAAGAATTTTCAAGCCCAATTTTTTTGTGACATTGTGGGGCAGAATGTTCACTTCTGCTCCCGTGTCAATGAGAAATTCAGTGCCATTTAGTTTGCACTTGAAAAAGAGCCTTTTATACTCAGTAGACTGCCGGTGTATAGGCTCAGATACACTGGCAGTTATTCGTTTTCCGAACTCTCCACGTCGGAGGTTGGAACGGTACTTTCTTGTACCGACCTCTGAGTATTTTCGTTAGAAACCCAGGTTTTAGGCTGGCTTATAGTCGCTGCCTTTCTGCTAGTTTTGGAAGCAGTGTTTGTCTTCCAAGTGCAGTGTTCTGGGTCTGCACATTTGCGAGTTTCGTTACCGAAACGTGCGTGGTTTCGACAGACATAGGCCGTCGGTTTGTGAGGCTTACTCTCCACTGGTTGGGGTTTGAACTCAGCTTGTTTCGAGAGGGCCTTTTTGAAACCAGTATTTATGGGTTTCGGAGTAGATTCTACTCCTCGTATGTTCAGAGAAGTATTCTCTGTTTTGTACGCGTGTAGCGTATCAGCTAGGTCGAGCCGGGCGGTCGTGGTAGGCTGAGCTGCGACCATACCTCGTGCTTCGATGGGTAGAGTCTCGATCCACTTTTGAGTGATCAGAGCTTCTGAAAAATACCCAACAGCTTTAGAGTACATTTCGTGGTACTTGGTGCTGGGTTTTTTGGCGAGAGATGCGGGGTCCTCGAGTGCGAGGAGCCTGTCCTGTAAGGACAACCCATATTCTCGCTGTAGGCGCTGTTTGGCCTCTTCGTAAGGTGCGTGGGGTGCCGTGAGGTAAGCTGAGTCGATAGCTTCCCTCATTTCTTCTGGTACCCACTTGTATATAGCTGAGAAACATTCGTTCTGCGTTCTCAGGTGTTTTCGCACGCAGTATTGATCGAACTCGGCGAGTGCACGATCGATATTCTTCTTTTGGAAGATTGGTTTTTGATAATCTCCTATCTCCTCTAAAAGTGCTCGAAAGCCACTTTGTGTAGAGGGATGTTGCGTGAGATGTGGGGCGTAGAGGCCCGGCGGGGGTCGCACGCCCGCAGTGGTTCCCTGAAATCCACTAGCTTCATAAGAGGGAACGAAATGCTCCGTGTTAAGCCTGTTCAAAGGCGGGGTCACCATTTGTAGTGGATTTATATATGTTTTACTTGGCGTAGATAGGCCAAGTGGGACATTTATATTCTGATTATGCGGGTTAGTCCCCGGGTTATTCCTGTAAGGAATGTGAGCGGATCCGCCAAGGTCAACTGGTTTGGCGGACTGAACTGGGAGGTAGTTCGTGTCGCAGCCGCGTGGAGCACTGGGCTCGCATAGTGGGTGCTGGGTTCGATCAGTTTGGTACTGAGCCGTTTTGTAATATTCCGGCCTAAGATTTATATCTGTAGGTGGAATATGTTGAGCTTGGTTGAGGTACTGAAAAGTATCCTTCGCTTTTTGCACATTTGGAGTGTATTTGACACTCGGATCGGCCGGGTAGGCTTGCGTCGAATATCGTGTGTACTCGGACAGCTTGGTCGAATCGTAATGATCGGCTTCAGAGCGAGTCTGAAAGGTATCCTCGATCTTTTGTATAGGAGAGGCTTGACCGAACGTTTCTTTAACGAATACGTCGGGTGAGAAGGCGATCCCGGCGTGAGGATCGCGCCTTGCGCCGTCGCTGGGTTCAGCGGATTCGCCGGGTAGCCTGTAGGGAGCGCTACGGGGGCTACGCGGCCCGGCTTCGCCGTCGTCTGCCTCCCCTTGCATGAGGAAATAAGACGGCCGACGTTCCATCGAAATAACCGAGTTTTTAGCTCGTTTCGATGCCTCTATGTATAAAAATAGAGGGTTTTGGGAGGTGGACTCGCTTGACAGAGCGTCTTTCCAATGCTCGTATGTCAGGGTCCTACCTCGTAGTCTTGAAAAAGACTTCCTTGGACGGTAAATTAGAGCGGATGAGCAGAGTAATTTACCGGCGTGCCCACAGCGGTCGGTTACGAGCTTATTGCTACGAAACCCGGGCGACACGGCTCGGAACGTCCCTCGGGCGTACGATCTAAAGAGAATATCGATAGATGTACCGGGTGGCGTCCTGACAGATGAACTACGTTGGGCAATGAGCAGGATGAATAATCACTGGACTCGTAGATGCCAATGCGAGATCTGTGTGGAGAGAAGGTAGGCCTTGTAGAAAGCAGTAGGAAGCCGTTCTTGGGATGAACTCGGGATGCAGAAGGTTCGTCAGCGTAGAGCGTGTAGAAATCTTCGTACTTCGGAGTGTAGTCGTCGAGAGCGGAGAGTGGAATGAAATTCGGAGGGCTCCCAGCGGGGTATTTATAGGGAGGTGGCCGCCTCCTGCCGCC